>CM022667.1:17838702-18438702 GCA_012295275.1 Chrysomallon squamiferum | reverse complement strand
TTTCCTCCTTCAATTCATTGTCCTTTCAATGGTAAAGGGTGACAAAATCAAGATTTGCACACGCTCTGGGTAGGATTCAGACATTAAGATGTCATTTTAATGTTACTGAAGCTGATGCTAGTTTTTTTCTGTCCTTTCATTCATTTACTGGAATGTGCTAGTGAATGGAGTTTGACAGGAGTTTCGCCTAAACTCGACAGAATAGAATTCAAATCAAAGTCCTTTTCTGGGGAAACAACAACCAGCGGTTTGTCTGGCAAGTTATCACCAAATTCTCCCATTGTAATACCACCCATACTAAAGCCATCCTCTGCAGGACCTTTTGATTTCTGAAGGGTAATCAGACAGTCACAGCACAACTTGTCTTTGGAGGATTTACTAAGCATTTGTAAGTGCCCATGCTAACAATTCTTAAAGATCTAGTGTGTGCTTGCTCAGGGTGGCGATTAAGGGGATCACAACAGTTTTTCTGCAATGTTGAAAATTTGATGAAAAGTTCTTGTTCATGATACTCTTGATGTCCCGTGTTTTGATCCCACTTCAAAGAGTGAGGAGTTCGACTTCCTCAGTTTTCCATACACTTTGCAACAACTCCTTTTTGATATGATGGTGTTGATAACACACATTTTCAGGAGAGTTAAAGCTGCAGTTAGCCCTGGAAGAAATAAGGATTTTCAGTATTGGCCTGCACCTTCAATTCAATAGAACAAAGTCAGTGCTTTCCTAAATATTAAATCAAATCCTGAAACCCTTTCAGTAAAGTAAAGCAGGTCATAAAATGGCAGCAGAGTACATGTGTTATTGCCAAAGGCCCACAAGTCTTGGGCATATATGTCAATCTTCTCAGGTATAAATCACAGTTTATTAAGGTGAAGTAGACCTTGTTCATACTCTGTGCTGAAGACTGGGTGTACAAATACATTATGCAGTACATCACTTGATGACATCTGATTTCAGACTGGGTTGTACTGTTGTTGACTGAAACATTGTTCAAAACCAATGGCAAGGCCCACATGACATGATAAAATTACTTAATAGGTTTTATGAAATAAAACTATTGTTTATATATCAACATCTGACATTGTGTCCAATTTAAAAAGCTTCAGATTGTCAAAGAAATGCAGATGAAGAAACTTCTTTGTCTTAAACTTCTAATTGCCATGTGCTCAATGGGGATTGCACCAGGGAATCTAAAGGAGTTCCTGGCCTGCCTGAAGCATCACTTCCTGTTAACCCTTTGAGCCTGATTGTGTAGAACATGTCATGCCATTTGGCATCTTTTCATATCCTTCAGGCATTCCTTCAGACATGTCAGGTGGGTTTTAACTCCAAAGATGAGTTTTTAGTCTCAGAGAAAATGTACATTGTAATGCATTGTATCAATCATCCATGCAGGTATGCATTTTTTTAAATCTCTATTATGGCTAAACAAAAAATATTATACCCAGGAAACTTTTATATGTGAACTTTATGCATACATGTAGGCCTACAATGTCTTACTTGATGATCAAGAAAGATGGTGATCCCTAGCATCCAGAATTGATCATTCAGGTTTTAGTTAATCAGATGTTAATGGCTGAAAAGGTGTTATTTTCATGTATGTGCATTTTTTAAATCTATATTGTGGCTAACAAAAAATATTACACCCAGGAAACTTTTATATGTTTTAGTTAACATGTGGGAGATTAAATTTCAATAAAGGTCATCTCAAGATCACGTGATCCACATGGTCAATTTCAAGGTCATAGCAAAGGTCAAAAGGTCAAGGTACTCCAATATTTTCCAAACTAAACAAAAATGGCAGATTTGGTATCCTTGTCATTTTGCCTTTCTAACAATACCAATTCTATGAAGATTGGCCCAGTAGTTCCTGAGATATAAGGGTTCTAAGGTTGGTGGTCATTTTTGGCAAAAATCTCAAAATTCGGTGGGCCATATCTCCCACACCACTGGTCTGATTGAGCTAAAATTTCAGATTTGGTGCTGTGGGATCCCAGTCAACAAGTATACCAAGTTTCATAAAAATCTGAGACGGTCGGGTTTAAACCATTGGGTGATTTGACACGGAATGACCCAATAGCTTTTTAATATTATTGACCATTCGCAGTGTCAATTATTACATAACCTTGTTCTTCAGAGTTTCTTTTCTTTTTAGTCACACACTTAATTTTTATTTTGAGGCAGCTTTAAAATGTTTCTGTTTTACTAAAAACTATTGTAAATATATATAAATATTTTTTATATAATGTTTTGTTTTGATATTTTCAGACAACCAGGTGAACTATGGCCACACAGCATTGACAACCTGTGTTGTACCTGTATATGCTGCAGGTGTTCTCATCTCATTTAACCTGGTAGAATTTTTTTTTTAACATTTTTATAAACTAATCTTAAGAGACATTTCACTGAAATGATCATTTTTAAATCCTGTTGATTTTGTATGGCAGGCTTTGACAGTAAGGCACGTCCGAATGGCTGGTTCGGTCTAATCATAACTGTTTCTGACTAGCCTGACTGGTCTGTTAATAATGGAAAGATGAGTTCTCTTGGGTTGCCTATGATGAAGAAAATAATACCCTGTTCTACATCCAATGTAGAAAATATGAAACTGTAGGGAGATTTGTTAAGGGTACAAATAATTTTAGAATTGATGCAATAAAAATCCACCCTGAATCCATGTAACATATAAAAAATAAACAACATTTTGACATCAAACGTGGCAAGTTGTCAGGCTCAGTTTTCACAATGCACAATTGTTTCTGATTACAATGAGCAAAATGCATTGGAACTATGATGGCATGGTGGGCATGATCCCATGGAATTGAAGTAGATACAAATATCCATGAATAGTCTGTGTATGAAAGTGACTATTCAAACTCAAACTGAAAGAGTCATCACAAACCATCAACTGAAAAGTCTATATGGATATTCTGTGAGAAGTGATATTGTATTTGCCACAGAAACAATTTAGCTTATTCCAGGGTAATAAGACTATAAGCATGTTTTTTCTTTTTTCTCTTTATTTTAAAAATAAATCTTTTATTTTTTAGGAGGATGACAGAAAGACACTAGCTGGATTTCTCCAGCAAGTATTGTGTACACTAGCATTTTGTCAGGCTCCGCTTGATAGTTTGAAAGCAGCCTACTTGGAATTATGGTCAGTACATTATTTTATAAATCATATGTGTGTGTATAGATAGAAAGATAGATAGACAGACAGACAGACAAATGCAGAGGTATTTTGAAACTGTACTTACCAAGACCTGTAAAGTGATGTTTAATAATGAGACTGTGCTTATCATGAGCTATGATGTAGTGTTTAAATACAGATGTTTTATATTTCAGTTCACTGCTCATCATGAGTTGTGATATCATGTTTAAATATAGATTTTTATATTTCAGTTCTGACTGTGCTCATCATGAGCTGCTACTCAGTGTTCTGTGGAATGGAGTTGTCCACTCTGCAGCTCATGTCCGAGCCACTGCAGCCTGCATGTTTGAGGTAATTACATTTATATTTGAAAATTATTAACATTTATATTTGAAAATTATTAACATTTATATTCATTATTTATTTATTATATATTTTTTTTAAATTCAGATTTAATTACTATTATTATCATTGTATTCGTGTTATGATATAAATATCAGACTGTTTGTGCATAAATTAAGAATATCTGTATGGTATATTACAGTAGTAATAAAAGTATCAGAGATTATGTGTAGAATTAAAAATATCTGTGTTTTGTGTTTTTTACAGTTAATGATTAAACATCTGAGTGATCATCTCATTTCAACTCAAGTTGTTCCAGCTCTGGTGACCCTAGCCAATGACCCAGAAACGTAAGTTTTTGTATACGTGTTTTATCAGTAGTTTATACTATTTTCATATCTTATAGATTAAACATAATGTTGTTTTATTTTTAAATTTTTCATTGAGAAATACTGTTATTATCTTCTTTTTAAAGAAATGTTTTATTTATTTATTGTTTCAGTTCTGTACGTTTGTCCACAATTCCATCCCTGGGAGCCATTATTGAACAGATAACAATTAGAGAGGTAAGTACACAGTGGTTAGATTACCCAGGATAACATGTTCTGTGTAGAATTAAACTGAGGTAAATAACTTTTCTGAGATTTTTATCATTTTTGTTTAATTAGATAATTTGATTTTTTCCTAATATTTATTTACCCATTTGATTATCTGTTGTTGGATATCATTGATTACTTGACTGGTTAGTGTGCTTAAGTCATTGTATGGCACCATTGAAATTATTTATATATCACTATAAAACCTGGTTATAAAAAATGTTTTTGTTTCAGTGGCCTCAGACATTTTTATCATTTATTTTTATATTTATATTTCTTTTCTCATTTATGATCCACTTTTTCGTTTTTTAATAATTAATGCACCTTTTAATATTTTGTTGAATTATTCATTTTAATATTTCTTCTCTTATTGTTTCTTATTATTTTAGAGAGAGAATAGAGATTAATGCATATTTGTTAAACATTTGTAACATTAATATTATTTTTTGTCCCCTAGGTATTGGATCGGGTGTACATGCAGCTACAGACATTTTTTGATGATCCTGTGTACCGGGATCAACATGCTATTCATGTTGAGCTTATTAGAACAATGGCACGAGTTGGACCAAATACAGAGCCTCGCTTCCGAGATGAATGTGAGTGGGGTTTTTAAAAAAAAAAAAATTCTGTATTTATATATTTCTTGACAATCAAGTTTTATAAATCAATATAAAGATCAGTAAAGACTGGAGTGTAAAACTGCACAAGAAAACTTACTGAAAGTTAAAAGTTTGTTGGCTGGTAGAATAATTTTTCATGGAAGAATCAAATCTTCACATTTTACACAATTTTTATATTGACTTTTTATTCCTTGAAACTATTAATATTATGTCATTAAAAAATCACCTCAGAATATTTCATATATTCTTCATACTGATATGTCATTTCATGATTCATTCTTATTTATAAGTATCACCATAGATAATACTACTCCATTATCAGCTGTCATTTAGTATTCTTTTTATTTAGTTTACACACCAATTATTCAGTTATATTCAGTTATTGATTATATTTGTTGTTTGATTTAATTCTACATTTTGTCAACAAATATGCCATATATAATAATACTGCAAATATGGAATTAGTTATCTTTCTGTAAATACTTTTTATTTTTTAATTATAGACAATACTAATACAGAAGTAAACTGAATTAATAAAATAATGCAATGATATTAGAATGAATGAGAGTAGTGTGTTGTATATGAGCAGTAATATCAGATTTAAAAGAAAAATCACAAGAGATAACTATTAATACTTTAAAATCTTTGCAATGTTGTAATTTCCTTATATTAACCTGTAGTTCTGGTTTTGATGACAGTCACGAGCCAGACTGAAAAACATGAATTACTGTCTTAGTGAGATTAATGTTATTTTGGCCAGCAGTGTTAGCCTACTGATTAATATTATAATGGAAAAAATCAAACATTATGTAGTGACAGCACACATCTGAAAATAACTGTTGGCTCCAGGGACAGAGGCAGCCTGGCTTCTTTAATTACGAATATTTCAGACATTATAAATTGATTTAATTTGTCAGAGGTTGTAATAAAAACCATTAAATAAGACAAATTATAAAATAGATTGTGTTTATCAGGTTAGAGGTGTCTGGTATTTGCTTGCTTAACAGTATCCTAGCAATGGTAATAACTTCATCACAGATTATATTTATTTGATTATAGTGTTAATGTACATTTTTATTATTATTATTTTAAATTTTCTGTTACATTAGGTTATTTTTATTATTTATTTTTATATTATGTTTGTTTTATTTTAAATTTTCTCTTATTATAGTATAGTTTTGATTATTATTAATTTTCTCTTCTTTTTGTTATCTCTAGATTATTGGTTCTGTTTTGTTTTGGTCTTTAGTGAAAAAAAAAAAAAAAAAAAAAAATTTATGATATGCATTAATTTGCATAGATATTACTGTTATTTATTTATTTGTTTTTATTTGTTTTTATTTATCTTTAAGAAGTTTCAAATGATAATGAGAACAGAATTATTATCTTTCATTTATGTTTATTTTTATTTTTTTTGTTCTTGACATAAATATTCTTTTTGAATAAAATAATACTATGTATTTATTTTAGAGTAAAAAGAATTAGTGATAGTGGCCAATGTCAAATTAATATTTTAGTAGACTTTAAAAATAATTATAATTCTATGAAATCAAAAAATATATGTTTCAAATTGTATTTAACATATTACATTATGTTATATATTTTAATGTTGTGAATATTTTAGGGTTATGATGAATATTTAAAACAGTTGAATTGCTCAAATTATTGTCTAACTGGTGCCATTAATATATAATAAGTTATGATTATTATTAGCTCATTGATTAACAATTAATGGGGAAAATAATATTTTTAGAAATTTATTTTATTTAAAAGTAATTTTGATTTTTAAAATGTTTTTTTGAAGAAAACCTGTTATAATAGTTACGATCAATCATTTTATTATATTTCTCAGTATTCAGTTTAAAATAATGTTTATACATCTGTGGATTTACTTTCTTCTGTGGATTGTGGAAAAACTGAATTAGAAATTGGGTTGTTTTGTTTAGAATGTTCTGCAGTGGTTTCACTGTTACATACCACTTTGTCTCTTCTGTGAAAAGATTTACAAGTAAAAACATATTTGAGAGTTTGTAGCAGTTCACTTCTGTACCTGGAACACGTGTACAGATAAATGAAACATTTTGCTGCTAGAAAGAGATAAAAGTAAGTCTCCCACACAGCACGAATGAGCTCCATCACTCCAAAAACTTTCTGCTGTATTGCACATGGTATCTCTATAGCATTGTTGTGTATCAAGTACTCCACTATCTGCAGGAGAATGTTCAATGTTGCAATGATTATAAAATTAAGGCAGATCACCATCATTGTCACTTTCAACTCTTTTAATGACTTTAAATCTAAAAAGTATTTCTCTAGCATTGGCTTGACAAGGAAGAATGTTTTCTTGCTTTTGAAATATGTTGTGATAGAAGCAAAGAAACACACAGCAACGACTAACATGGGAACAATATCTGCCACAGACAGGTTGAGGAAAGGCCAGATTTGATCACGGAAGTATTCAGAGAAGTCCTCAATGTATGTGCAGACGTAGAAAATCTCTGTTGGGTTTTCTGAATACCTCATCAAGCCATATGTCCAGAAGTAATGCATGTTGAGACAGACAAGTAAAACAGTTATAAATAACATGACAGCTTTCGCTCTCTCCTGGGTGCACATTTTATAAGCTAAATGAGGAAATCGGGCTAGAATCAGGGTCTCTATGGCACTTGCAACAACAATCCAGACTCCAAAGTGGACAATGAATTGAAAGACAAACAGATAGACTTTACAGACAGCCTCGGACATTTCCATGAATTTGAGACTGAGGTTCTCCTGAGTAATAATTTCAAACCATGTATTGCCACACTTGACATAGAGAACAAGAAGGTCAACAACAGTGAGCACAACGAGGTAGAGACATGTTGACCAGACATTTATGCTGAGTCTGTAGAGGTAGGGAAATGAGGCAATGTTGCCCACAGTGCCAATGAAGAGGATGAATGGAAAAACATATTTATGAATTGCTTTTGTGATCTCAATTTCTTTTCTGTCATAGTAATCTCCATCACAGGCATAAGAACTGTAGTCATAATCCATTACCACACTGGCATTAGTCACTGAAATAATAAAAATAGTAAAATAAAATAATTACTGAATACGATTAATTTACAAATGTGTGTGTAGTGGTTATTTGTGTATTTGTGCATGTGTATACACTTGTATAGTGAGTGTGTGAGGAATGATTGTGCAGTGTAAACACAATTTCAGTCTAAAAGAAAAAAAAAAATTAAATTTCAATTTTTTATTTTTTTATTCTGTTTTCTGTGATACCATTACAAGCCTATCTGCATGAATTGTAGTATTGTGTGTTTACAGTCCTCAAGCCAGAGATCTAGGAAATGGCACTGATTAATTCATTAACATGCTGTTTGCAACTGACAAAATGGGCAGATTGATTTTGAGAAACTGTAAGGTGAAACTGAGCCACTTCAACATAAGTGTGAAGAACTGAAGAATCCAGCAAACTGAATTAATTTCATTTCTCATCCAGAATGGAGGGCAAAGTTGTACAACAAACCAGTATCTGCTTTTTGTTATGTGATGTGCATTACTAAAAGCCACTTTGCTGCAATTCACTATACTGATAATTCTATTGAACTTGTCTTTTCGTCTATAGTGAGAGAGTTCTGTCTTTTAAAATAATCAATTGGTATTTCTGATTCACATCTTCTATAATGTATAAGGATGAATTTAATCCAGCAATTGTAATCAAACAGCAGGCTTGATGTTTATTCACACTTTCATGTAATGTAAAAAGACTGCTGAGGAATTCTTGTATAGAAAAGGTTAATTTTTGCTTTCAGCAAAACTCTCAATAAATTAATATTTATTCACACATTTATATAATGCAAAAAACTGCCAAATTTTCCTATAAAGAAGAGTTTAATTGTTGTTTTTGACATTACTATCTATCTCAACAAATTGATGTATAAATGATACTTGTTGTATAAATATTAATATTATTCACACACACTGGAACCACAATATTTTCTATATAACAATGTTTTTTCATATATTTTTCTTGTTTTAATTTTTAGTATTTCAATATTACCAGTGTTTTCTTGAACAGCTAGTGATAGTGATTCTAGTAAATTTAATATCTTTGAGTTGAAAATAATTTTCAGAAATATCGATACTAAATAACTGTTGATAATTATTTGCAACGAAATTTCACATATAAACATTTCTGCAGCATTTCTGTTGGAAAATATATATTATACTCTGGATTGTACCTCTTCATTTATTATGACTCTTGTCGAAGTTTACTTCTTGTGAAATACTTAGGAAAGTATCTAGTTTCTAGCAAATTTCAGTCCATTGTGCAAACACAGAAAAATATCTAGTAAATAACATAGAATCTAGCAACAAATAGGAAAAGATCTAGTGAATAACATAGTTTTTAATATAAATCACTCATCTTAATGATGCACTTCATTGGTTTTTAATTGCCTACATATTGGTCTCAGGTTGGTTTAGGTGAGACATTTTTGTAAGCTCATTGCCCAGGGGATGGAGAAATTGTTGGATTTGCTTGATAAATGGTCATTTAGCATCCACATCTAGCAAGGTAAACATCATTATAAGCAAGATGAGGAATGTGCAGCTGTTAGGGTTTCAAATTGTTTTAATGGAAACTTTTGATATCTTTAAGAATTTGTCTTTTATTATTATTATTATTATTTTTAAATATTTAGTTCACAAATTGGAAATGACAAGGATGTAAAATTATACCTAGTTTTTTGGAAAGAATATTTAAACAAAAACAAACTAGAACTGGGTAAAAGACTATTAGTTTTCAGGTCGCATACTTTAAAATGTTATGCATCATATTTACTCCTTGGTTACATCATTTACATCATTGTTTAAAATGATTTATTTATTTTGTGTGAGTAATTTTAGCATTTAACTTTTCCTTTTTTCATTATAGTAGTTAAGCATGTCTGTTAGCTGTATTGTGTTTTGTTATTAAGTTTATTTATAAATGCCAATTTAGATTTGGAAATAATATTTACCAATGAAACACAGTTGGCTCAGATATTCAGCATAATATTTAGTAAGTTCCTACTACTTTCATCAAACATATGGGTAATATGTATAAAGGTTACCGTATACTCAAACTGAAAGGTCAAAATCTGATGTAAATAAACTGTCACTATGTTTCATTGCACTCCTCATAAGTCGAAAATACTAGTCCTACAAATTTTGTCTCTGACAAGTAGAAAAGTGTTAATGTCTTTCCCTGACATTGTTGCAATTTCTTAGTAATTATAATGTCCTGAAATAGTTATTTAAACTTATCAATGTCTCACAGTGTTTCCTGATGAAAATTGTCTGATTTTCAATGTAAATTTGTTTAATCACTCTTTGACAATCACAGATTTAATATTAAGTGAGAATTAAGTGAAATTGAATCAGTTTGTTGATTTGTATTTTAGATAGATTTAATGCAAAACATTTTATATAGATGAATTCAGACCATTACAATATCAGTAATAATTAAAATGCTGTTACATTTTAATTATATAATAAGCTCTTAATTAATTTAAGGTTACATAAATAGTGTTTATTGTATATAAAACTATGAGTTAAAACTAGAGAAACATTTAGAGAAAATGTTTTGTTTCATTTACAGCCGATATACAATATTAGAGCTTTGGAAATTTAGTCAGTAAAATTTTTAATTAAAACTAAAAGACAGGAATAAAGACAATAGCAAAAAATATATATATATATATAAAATATATATAAAACAAACAACAAACAACAAAAAGAACACCGAATAATACCAAAGAAACTTGTACAGAAATATATTTTTTTTCTCTAAAGTATTTTAACATATTTTGAAACAAATACATTTTTGTTGTTGTTTTGCTTTTACTGCAGTAGACAGTAGTTGAGAGTTATTTTTGTGTGTGGTAACTTGTAACAATAAAATGCCATCATGTGGCTTCTATTACTTCTGTCTGGAATACCTTTCATTTTAGTTTTCTCTGCAGGAATGGAATGTTCTTGTTTAAAGTATTGTAATGAACTTCTCTGTTAGAGAGGGGTTTTTTTTTAAATTCATCTCTGTTTAAAACTGACACAGTGCATCTGGTTTGTAGCTAGTACTTTACAAATTGATCTCTTGTCATTTTTTCTTTGATCTCTTGTCATTTCTTCTTAGTTTTCACATCAGAGTAGGTTTTTGCATGACAGTTTCTATGATTAAAATAGCTTTTGTGTATTTTGTAGTGATGTATATATTGCATGTATGTGTATGGATTAGTTACATGGGCATATATATATAATTATGCATACAAACACACCAATACACCCACAAACATTAGTCATATATGTAAATATTTAAAACAAAATGTAATAAAAGCAACAAAAAAAAAGCAGCATTAAAATTTAAAATAAATAGGTAGATAAGCAAAGTATTAGTTTCAGTAAAACAAATCTTCCTTTGCTTTTATTACTTATAAAGATGAAATATTTACTTTTAAATGAGGTTTCTTATACATTGTTTTAAATCACACACATATACACACACACACATAATCACATATATTTTTTAAAAAGTGTTAATTAGAAAATCTTAAAATCAACCAGTTAATGAACAAAGTGTTACTTTCAAAATTGTAATTCCCTGAATTCCATTGAAAATAAAAACATCATTTCAGGATGAAACATTTTATGTATTTCGACAGATTAGCATAATTTTTAACAACACTAATTTTCCTGTTCTGTTAGGATTTTCAAACTAGTAATAGGTAACACTAGAAGTTTTAAAATAAGGATTGAAATGTGGGCTGAGCACAAAGTGGCTGTGAAATGTTAATTAAGTTACACTTCAATACAGGTGGAGCTCCACTGAAAATTTCATTTACAAGTTGTTATGCTTTAAACTGAATAACTGTTACTGACTGACTTTAATTTATCTTGCTAAAATAAGAACTACTCTTTGTTTGCTATGTGGACAGTAAAATTACAGCTTTTTGCTTTCTCTAATCATCTTTTCTACAAAAGCCATCTGCTCTTTGTCAGAGTTTGCCAATTGTTGTAACCAAAAAAGAAAAAAGTAAGAAAACCTTAGATGCCTTTAAAATGTAATTTGTGTTTTAAAAAACACTTGTTTAGTGTTAGGACGTCTGAAAATAATTTACTATGAGAAAGTGATCCAGATTTTGTGTTGTTATTCTTATTTATTATTCTTATTTTTTTATTCTGTATATCATTATAGATATTAGATTATATCAGTATGTGACAGAGAGAATTAGTTTTAAAAATGTTTCCATGATAACTAAATTTCTCAATTTCTGTGATAAACTGGTTCATTCAGTGATTTTTTATTTTATATTTTATCATATTTTTTTTTAGATTTCACGTTTTAAAAATTAATTTTAAATATAATTACCATCAAACAATTTATATATTTTAAAACTGTCCAGTAAGTTATTTTTGTCTCATACCAACAAGTAAAGGTTTAATTAAAAAAAAAAAAACACATTAAAAGCAGCTTTATTTAAAAAAAAAAAATTGTTTTTGTTCGAAGATAAAACATTTTCATTAAAAAATAACAGCAAACAGTTCAGAACTGCATATTTCTTGTTTGTATTAATAAAAAAATCAGTTTCTATTTCTATTAAAGAAAAAAAAGAAGAAAGATAGACTTTAATGAAAAGGCCAACATCACAATTTATTATTATTATTATTATTACTTTTTTAACCATTCTGATTATTTTTATTAAAAAAATAATGAAAATAAAAATAAAAATACTAAACTAATTACTTTCTTTTTAGAAACACAGAAGTTACCTTTATTAAAAATTAGCAATTTATTTATGAAAAACCATATAAAGTTACTTTTATTCTTAAATCATCAGTTATCTTTTATTCTAAAAAAACCCTAACATAGGCATATTTCTGTTAGCATTGTTCTGTTTGAAATCTAATGAACATAGGTCAGTGGTGGAAACAGATGTAGAGAGATCATTGAATTAGTGATAAACATTTCTTTTATAGCTCTTCTTTCCATAAATATGTGGTGAACTGTATTGTTAACATGCAGCTTGCTACATACTGACTGCTGCTATCCAGTGATTGATAGCAAATTGCATTCCGACTTCTTACTCTTACTATGGTGGAAGTCTGTGATTCCAATGATAAAATGATGAAGATAAAATATTATTACAGGAACATCACAAGTGGCAATATGTTTGTAATAGAAAAGCTACAGACAATAATAAAAAATTGAACTAGATAGTAAAATTGTTTGATGATCCTATATTTTTGTTGTCTGGGGATGAACTGTTTATATGATTATGACCAATGATCATTTTTGTCTAGGTTCTAAAAAAAAAAACAATGTTCACTCTCTCTCTTTATTAGATATATTCTCATTTTAAAAAGAAGAAATAATGTAGAATTGTTTCTGAATTAGATTTTTCATTTCAAAGTGGTTATTTTGTCAAATTAAAATAAGTTTCTGTTTTATTATTATCTCATTTTATGTGTGTGTGTGCATGTGTGTATGTGAATGTGTGTTCAACAGACAGTACATACTGTTAATACTGTATTTACTTCACTGTTATCTTTACAAAACTGCTGACTCAAAAATATCAACAAGCTGTAACAAATGGGTGCAAAACTTTCACTTACATTTCATTTATAGATGGAATGAGACCACTGACTTTTTATTACAGCAAAGCTATATATTTTTGTTTATAAATACATTACACCCCTAAGTTTTCATATTATTAAATTACTGTTGAAATTTATTCCCTTCAGGAGACAATAATACTGTTATTCACCACCACTTGTATCAGTGTAGGAGGCAAAAAGGAAAAGAATCTGACCTACATCTAAAGAACTCAAACATTATGAACAGACTAGAAAGAAATTCTGATTACCCTGGAGGTTAAGGCAGACTAAGCTTATGTTGTCTAAATATAAACAAGAAATGATACTTTTTTTTTCTGATGTTGCAGACTAATCACAAGAAGAAAGTTTTGAGATGCAAAACACACAGCATTGCTTGTTTTCTAATTACATGACGTATTTAGCTTTTTATTTATATCTTTCATTGGTTGAAGAAAAGAAAATGCTTTCTGTAAGTGATCTTGAAATTTAAAAAAAAGAATAGACAACAGATACTAATTACTATTTTCTGATGAAAATGAAACCCCCAAAAAAAAAAAACTGAATGAAAGTAAAATGAAAAAAAAAAAAAAACCTACTCTATAGAACATTTGGAAGACAACAGAAAAAAAATAAATAATAATAATAATTAAAAAAAGAAGAATAAAACAATACTACTAATTACAAAATCAAATTAAAATTAAAATTGAAATAAATTAATAAAAAAAAAGAAATCCATTAAATAGAATGACAGTACAACATGTGATGTTTAAAAAAATGATTTTGGATAATTTCTTTGAAGTAGTTACCATGGTTTCAGTCTGAGAATATTATTTCTTAACATTATGTTGTGTGTAAGGCTGACACTGACTGTGTTAGTTTTGTCATTTTTATTAATTTATATAATTCCTTAAATTAAACACAAAGTATTATTTTGTGTCTGTGTGTGTGTGTGTGTGTGTGTTTGTGTGATTCAAATTAATTTATATAATTATTAGTCATTGTGGACTATTACAAAAAAATGTTTGTTTGTCATGATTATATATATTACTGGTCTTATTTTTATTTTATATTATGTTTGTATGAGAGTTCAGTTTTCAGTAATGGAATTACTGAATCTGAGGTTCACCATATGGTGCATCCAAAACTGACATCTATTCAAAATACTCACTAGTCTTTAACATCGCTGCATGATTGATAAATAGCAGTTATTTTTGCTCCATTGAATTTGTTTATAAATTAATATAATTTTTGTGTATTACATAATTGTATAAAAAGAAATTTTATATTATAAACTCAAATTTTGTTACTGTGAAATAAGTGTAGTCAGATTCAACACCTGTATAAACAACTTGATGTTAGTGATTTTTTTCAGTAAATGTACAAATTGTATATTTCTAATTATATATAAAATTGTTTTTTTCTTAATGGCAAAAATGTAAATAAGTTGCAGTCTCTCTAGTTAGTGGCAACAGTGATAATGAACTGCAGCTTATCCAGTTTTTTAACATTTGTGATGGCTGCTTATTAATGGTAATAATCATAATGAGCTGTAGCATAATCCTGTTAATCATATCAGCAGTTATATAGTGTTTGTTATCTTTAAGTGAAAATAATAGTATTAATTAAATGTGTGTGTTCGTGTGTGTGCGTGCAGAAACCACAAAATCTCTTAACATGGTTTTTTTCTATGACAATGGCCACATGCTTATTTTGGCTGCAATACATCCACTGTTTTAAATTAAAGATAATGTTAGATCAGTCATGATGTTATTTGATTAAATTTGTTGATAGTCATTTTCTGCTAGCCTAAACAAATAGAACTTCTTGTTGTAAAGTAGACTAAAATGTATTAGATGTTGGGTAAAATGAGATGTAAAAATACAGCCAGCTGCTAAAATGATGTGTGTGTGTGTGTGAGAGAGAGAGAGAGAGAGAGAGAGAGAGAGAGAGAGAGAGAGAGAGAGAGAGAGAGAGAGAGAGAGAGAGAGAGAGAGAGAGAGAGAGAGTGTGTGTGTGTGTGCAAAATAAGGTATTATTTTTCTTTGTATAGCTGGCAGAAGGTAAGTGTGTATGTGTGTGAGATAGAAATCATTAGTTCTATGTTTACTTTTTTCAGAGGTTGCAAGTAAATCATATGAAACATGTTGTTTATTGTTATAAATGTGTTTTACTGCATACAGAAAAGTCTAAAAGTACATTTTCAATGTTTGATATTGATGTTTGAAAAGTAGAAGTCTAATGCTAAAATATTAAATAAAAATGATAATAAATAAATACATAAATCAATAAATAATAAGAAATGTTTTTGGGGTATATTGTGGAGATTGGGCATCTGAAATATTTGTATTGTTTATTGTTGGGGTTTTTTCTTTCATCCTATACACTAAATATTTACTTGTATAAATAAAAATAAGAAATAAAATCTTCAAAATAATGAAAAATATTTTTGCCTTTAATTGCATGTTATCCAATAATAAATACACTCTGATATTACATTATGTTATCAATGTTAAGTGGTTTACTAAGACATAGTATCAAAACATAATTTTGCAATAGCAGTGATATGTTTAAATATGAAATAACACACACTAGGGATGCTTAATGGCAGCAGACCTCACTCTGTGACAGTTTCATGGAAAATATCACAGTCCACACAAAACATTTAATTTGATGATTAACTTGTTAACATTTCACTCTGTAATCATCTTTATAATGTCGTTTACAGATAACTGATAATTGTATGTACAGACCCCTCATGTATATGTGTCTCCACACACACACACACACACACACAAACAGACACACATGCAATTATTCAGTTAGAAACATATATATATATATATATATATATATCAAGCTATTCACACAATCATTATGACAAAGTACTTTCATTCTCTAACAAATATACTGACTTGGAAAACTACATGTAGACGTCACTAGGAAAACAGTATGGGAAGATATCACCATGATGCTGATGTTTTAAACACCTTTACATTTAGTACAGAAGAAAAAAAAAATAACTAGTTATTTTAAAAGCTGGTAAAGAAGATTTATTCTTTTTTTTTCTTTTTTAATTTGAATTTAACAACTTTAATATAATAAAAGCAGAAAAACACACATAATTTTATAATACTAGAAGTTATTGGTTCTCTTTCTGTATTACTTTATTTAACTAGAGTTACTGATGTGTTTTATTCTTTTAAACAACACACAGACAGACATACACAAACACACAGGCTGACATGTGCAAAACACAGGCTGACACACACAAACACACACAGGCTGACGTATCCAAACACACATAGGCTGACATATCCAAACACACATAGGCTGACATATCCAAACACACACAGGCTGACATATCCAAACACACACAGGCTGACATATCCAAACACACATAGGCTGACATATCCAAACACACACAGGCTGACATACACACACACACATACAGGCTGACACACACAAACACACAGACTGACATAAACAAACACACACAGGCTGACATATCCAAACACACAGGCTGACATACACAAACGCACACAGGCAGACATACACAAACACAAACAGGCTGACATACACAAACACACACAGGCTGACATACACAAACACACACAGGCTGACATATCCAAACACTCAGGCTGACATACACAAAAACACATAGGCTGACATACACAAAAACACAGGCTGACATACACAAACACATGATCACATACACAAATACACACAGGCTGACATACGCAAACACACAGACTAATACATGCATGCTTATGTAAATGTACACAGGAACAAACACATAGAAATGCATGTACACACAGACAGTATGAAAAATGGGTTTTGGTTGGCTTAATTTATTAAGCTGTCATTTGAAATATAATTTGTTTTATAAGTAATTGTAAATTATTTGTCTCATTATATGTTTTTTAATATACTGAACAATGCTTTTTCTTCTGTACAGAAAAAGAGCATGGCAAAGCTTTCAGTTTTTATTTATGATCCATTTAAAGTGTCCATAATTGAAAACTTTGTTATTTTAAAAGTCAATTTAATGATTGTAAATGACCTTTAGATCAAGTGAGAGAATGAAAAATAAAAATAGCACTACAAAAGATATTTCATTATTTGCATACATGAAGATGAGAAGATAGAGTATCTATGGTGTTCTTCTTGTTAAATGAAAAAATGCCATTCTAGGATACACATGTGAATTCCTAAATACACAGCAAATGCATCAGTTGTGTGTGTGTGTGTGTGTGTGTGTGTGTGTGAACAACATATACAGGTGATTAATTAGGTAACATGAATAATTGTGTGTACGATATGGCTGGCAGTGGTAGTACTGGTCCTACAAATAGCCAAAATTTACTGTTAATTATATGCAGATGTTTGTGGTGGTTTTACACAGCTGAAGAAGGATTGGACATATTAATGATTTATTAGCTGTGAGAATACGTACATATTTTCCAAGATGTTCTGCCATCTATCTATTAGGTTGGAGCAAAAGTTCATTATTGTTTTCAGAAGTGAAATTTAAACAAAACATTTATATATTTGTATAATAGGCTTATTCAACCACATATGCAGCATTTCAGTGTCATATATTTCAATCATGTGTGAAATGAAATTCAATGCTCAAATGCCACCTTTTTGAAAAATTCTATTAACATTTGTTCCAAGCCAATGTAGCATATGCAGATAATTTGACCAGATTAATATATAGTTCATCAATACATTTCAGTGTCTCTGTCTAGTATACAGTAAATACATATATGATGACCAGTTTAATGTAAACCATCCACACATCTCAATTTCTCAGTAAATACTTATATGTTGACTATTTTAATGTAAATCATAAATGCCTCTGCCATCTATGCATTGTAAATATAGGATTGATACAAAATTTAATATGGCTATACAGTTATCTATTCAAATACATTTATATAATACTTTATTAATATTTCCAAGTATTATATATTTCAAACATTCTAATATTCTGTCATTTTCCATCTAAAATGCACTTCAATTCTCTTTTAATCCTAATAAATTTTAAATAAAAATTTTGCTAATTTATCTTTAATTAGTATCTGTATTTTGATGTATTACTGTTACTTATGGGTTAGTATTTTATTTCAAATATTTTGTGAAAGATAAATTGAGCATCAGTCTCTTTCAGGGTTACTCTCTCTTTTTACCTTCAGTAAATAAAATACATTTAAAAAAAAATCAAAAAAGAAAGACAAATATTATTCAAGTCTGTGAATATGAATAAAGGCTGCTAAAAAAATAATAATAATAATTTTTTTTTTTTTTTTTTTTTTATGTAATTCATGAAAGTATATTTTCAGGATTAATTCAGCAATAATTAAAATAATAATGCCTTGATGCTGGGTCAGGAAAAGTAATTAATCACTGAACAGTGACTAAATTGATACCATGAAAACTTTCCAGTCTTGGAATAATAATTATCCTGTTACCCAAGACCATCAGTTTTCATCAATCACAAAACAATTGCATTCATTTTTTTTCATAATGAAGTTTCTGTGTAATAGCAACTGTTATGTTTAAATCAGTGTAATTGTTTATGTATGTATTTCAGTAGTTACTTTTAAAAATTAATTGTTGAATTCTGTATTTCATAACAATGATCCTTTTATTTGCTTCTGTTGTTTTCTGATAATTTTGTAAAAGTTTAATATTAATGATCAATGGATTGAAATAACAATTACTATACTAATTGTTTAAAATCAGTTACTGAAACCTCTATTATTTCATAATGATGCTTTTAATAGTTTCTGTTTTCAATTAATATTCAGTAGATTACCATAACAGTAATAAGACTAATTGTGTGGGATTTGGCAAATAAATTTAAAATCAATGACTCAGTTTTGGTTTATGTAATATTTATTGTGTGCTTTTGTTAGTAAGATTAATGCCAGTTTCTAAATTCTGCATTAATCTTTACATTAACAATGATAATATTTTTGTTGTTGTTTTTAATTGTTTCTGTTGTTGTCTAACAATTTGTAAAAGAAGAGAAAAATATCATTAACTGAATTCTGAATTATATAACAATAATTTTAAATGTTTAGCTTCTTTTCTAACAATTTATGAAAGTTTAAAAATCACTGACAAAATTCAGTCATTCTTTCATAAAAATGGAGTTTTTAATCATTTTGTTTATTATTTTTTAACAATATATAAGCATTTTTTAAAATATCTTTTGTTACCCTGTAACTAGTAATTGTTTCTGTTATTTTTTAAACAATAAAACTGATTTAAATATATAATGACATTTTGACACCAAACAGTTTATATATCTGAGAAAAGGGAATGTTTTTAATTAAGGCTGATGTTGAATTTGTCTAGATTTGTATCTCATGTGCACCATCACAGAAAATGTCTAGATAAATGTATCTCATGTGCACCATCACTGAAAATGTCTAGATAAATATCTCATGTGCACCATCACAGAAAATGTCTAGATAAATGTATCTCATGTGCACCATCACAGAAAATGTCTAGATAAATGTATCTCATGTGCACCATCACAAAAAATGTCTAGATAAATATATCTTGTTTATCCACTGAAAATGACTAGAGATATGTGTCTCAAGTGTATCTTCAATGAAATTGTCTCTATAAATATATCTCATGTTCATTATTTTGAAAATGTGTAGCCAAATGTATTTCAAGTGTACCTTTGCTGAAAATGTCTAGATAAATATATCTCATGTGCACTATCATTGAAAATGTCTAGATAAATGTATCTCATGTGTAATGTAGCAAAACATGTGTAGATAAATATGTCTTACGTGTACCTTCACTGAAAAGGTATTTTGTGTGTATCTTAGCTGAAAATATCTAGATAAATATGTCTTATGTGTAGCTTCCCTAAAAATGATAAATACTTCTGACCTTGACCAGAAAATAATGTCTGGTTGGCATAATTCCATAGCTAATGTTTTGGGCAGAAAAGTAAGCAAGAATCTCAACAGAAACAGCTACAGTATGATTGATGAACAATAAAAATACAGTAAATGAAATGCAATAATGATCTAAAAAATATTGTTTTCAGTGGTGAAATAACTAAAAAAAAAATAATTAGGTAAATGAAAAAACATGAAGAAAAAAGATTTTCAAATGAAAAAAAAAACTTTTCTGTTATTAGCCTGTGTGTATATGTTAATGTTAATGCATGTTATTTAATATTTAATATTGATGAGTTTTTCATTAACATTTTTTTAAAACAGTAATGACATAGATAAAATATTTTAAAAAGATCGGAATAGTTTTATTTTTATTTATATTTTCTGTTTATGTTTTTTTTTAAGTAGACAATAAAACAGTCATTGCTTTTTATTTTTATGAAGTTTGAGTAATTAAATCGAATCTTAAATTAACTAAAAAATAAATAACAACCATCTAATACCAGTGATAGTAGCACAGATGACCTGTATTAAAATAGCTATGTTTTTATATGTCCTCTCTCTCTCTCTCTCTCTCTCTCTCTCTCTCTCTCTCTCTCTCTCTCTCTCTCTCTCTCTCTCTCTCTATATATATATATATTTAATTATCTTTAAATCAGGAATTCCAGTTCATATAAATTATTATTTTACAAAATCTTAACACACACACTTGTGCATTTTAATTTAATTTTTGTTTTTGTTTGTGCAAAAGTTCTAATTGAAATAATTAATATTAAACATACCTGCTTAATTAGAGATCCACTATGGTACAAAATTTACTCTATCTCAGCAGGCAGTGAGCAGGACTTGCAGTGTACAACAGAAGGTTTTAATATGATATTGATTGGTGTACTGCCAGTATACAGGATGCCAGGCATGCATTTGATTCGCTGTTGTATAAGAATTGCCCTGCCTGCAAGAACAGCCATTCAGGCAGCAAAGATGGAGAATAAAAGAAAAGCTTATGCAGATTCACTTGGTTGTGGACCAGAGAGAAAAACCCCAGGGGAAAGGTTGAAGGCCATGATCTGTCAGTCAAGTTGCTGTGGTTTTACTAATTGTCAAGTGGGGATATTTGCAGTTTGATATAATTAAGTTTATCTCACTATTGATATATTGGGGAAGAAAATAAATATGGCATTTTTAAGTGAAGAGTATTTCTGGGCTTATTCAAGGTTTGTTTAAACTGACACTGTTGTTAATGTTTCTTTTATTACAAATTTTGTATTTAATATTTTGAATATACAAACATATATCCCCAAAATTCTTTGTGTATATGTTTGTTTTATTAAGATAATATTTAAAGTACAAATAGTGTTTAAAGAAGGATTGTTTACTTCATTTTGAGGATTCAAGACATGTTTTAAAAAAATCTTTAAACCCACGATATTATTTTTGGTTGATGCTATTAGTTGTTCATTCATCTTATGAAAACATGTTTAATATGTCTGTATGTCCTCTTTGGATAAGTAATCAGAGAATGTAATACAATTCATTAAACTGTTGGCTTTTAAGGGATTCTTACATTGAACAAATAAACATTTTGCATAGTTATCAGAGAGGAGAAAGAGTGGATATGTGACTCATTTTCTCTTTGGAATATTTGTTGACAGGTTGTATTTTGAAAGAGGAACATCAGTTCATGCATGTTATAATAACCTGTTGCAGTTTTGAATTTTGAGTCAAAGGGTTGTCCCTCTGATTCATAGAAACAAATAAATCAGGTTAGTCAGAAATAGATGGAAATGAAATTGTTGCTTTAGGAAAATGGTAAACCAGGAAATGTTAAATCACCATGTTGATTACAGAACCAGACTACAAACACTCAGAACACTGAAACCAGATCTGGGCAATATTTGTAGAAAAATGATAAAAAAAAAATGAGGCAGTAAATATCTGAGATCAACTAATTAACAAAATAAGCAATAAATAACATTTATATGAAAGTAAAACAGTAAAAGCATAATGACAATGCACTTTGATGAACTGTATATTTTTTTAAATAATGGCTTCTCTTACACCTTACTCCTCTCATACAAAACATGAAGACACACATATACATAAAAAAGGTGTATATGAGAGAGAGAGAGAGAGAGAGAGAGAGAGAGAGAGAGAGAGAGAGAGAGAGAGAGAGAGAGAGAAAAACAAGGGCTGTTTAACAGCTGTTAATATTTGCAGTATTAATTATACAGTATTGGTATCAGTGAAATGTCAGAACTACCTAAACCTAGGTTGATTACTAAGAAATGAGTTACAACACATGTTACTCAAAAACTGTATTAGGTACCAATCATCTCATAGCTGCAACACAATAAAAGTAATACAAGACAGTGAAAGTGTTAATACAAATTGATTTCCTTTAAGCATCTTTCATATATATATATATATATATATATATATATATATATATATATATATATATATTGATTTCCAATTAATACAAGTAAGTTTCTGGCACAGCACTAGGCATTTGACAAGACACTTTAAGATGGTTTCTTTCTGTCAGAATTGTCACTTTGCATCATTGCACGGACTAATTAGCATAGTGATAATTTCTACAAATTGTGACATGCATGACTTGAAGCTTTATTAGCAGTGAACATGTCTGTATTTTATAGTTTTAATATAATCATAAATAGTAATTACTTCAGAGAGTAGTAGCCAAATAAAAACAGTGGAAATCAGTAAAATAAATTTACTGCTATTTAAAAAGAGAACAATAAAAAAAAAAAAAAAAAAAAAATGAATAAACAGATAAATAGAAAAATTAGAAGAAAAAAAAATAAATGAACCAAGCAGCAAATAAAATAATTAACAAAAATATATTAAGATATATACACTCAAATGTTAAATATACATTCAAATGTGCAACTTAATTAATTATAATTGTGTTTCTTATGCTTATATCAGAATTACATTAACCATGTGTTTTTTTTGTGTGTTTTTTATGATCATAAATTAACAGAATAATTGTTCTGACAGAGATTAATAACTTAAATAGTGAATGAATGTACTAGTTTTATTTTTAAAAGAAAGGCAACAGAGGAGACCTATAGGAGCATGTAAATCACCAGTGAACTAATTTAATTCAGATCTCAAGAGACAGAGATAAAACTGAATATGTAATAATGTGGCAAGCTCATGACCAGTATTAAGAACAAATTAAAAACTACTCAGCTAAAACTGACTTTGATAATAACTTTCTTAACGATAATCAACTAACTTACAGTAATGATGTTGGACCCCATCCTCCAGAGATAAAGTCCTTCTATCTTAAATGTGTTGCAGAATTAGATAAAAAATTCTGATTTTCACAGTTTGATGCCCTACAAGAGATGCTCTTGGGAGAGTTGATGATGTCCACACTGCTATACTTATCTTCAGCACACACAAAATCATTGAAAAGTAAATTATGTCCTTCTTGCACACTGAACTCTGGCAATTCTATGTAGGAGAAATGTAATGTCATCAAGTTTTGAATATGTTTTTCTATTAAGAATTATTAAGACAGTCTTCATCACTCTGGTTCAAGTGATTTGCTTATTGCAAACAGATTAAGGATAAAATTCATAAATTTAGATTAAGTTCTTCTGACTTTTTGTTAACACTGAAGAACTGTTCAGTAGAAACAAGTTGCCTTTAATGAGCTGGGTAAAAAAGGGTGGGATTCCTTCATTGCTGTTGTGATCATGTCAGCAGTTAAGGGGTTAGTCAGACTTTGTTTTCTTGTGCTTCTGTATGATTAAAACTACTAGGGTGGTATGTCACACTTACTTGTTTTGTGTTACTATACGATTAAAGAAGTACTAGGATGGTATGTCAGACTTGGTTTTGATGTGTTACTGTATGATTAAAGAAGTACTAGGATGGTATGTCAGACTTGGTTTTGATGTGTTACTGTATGATTAAAGAAGTACTAGGATGGTATGTCAGACTTGGTTTTGATGTGTTACTGTATGATTAAAGAAGTACTAGGATGGTATGTCATTGCAAAATTAGTTTTGTTGTGTTTCTGTATGATTAAAGTAGTACTAGGGTGGTAGGTCAGACTTAGTTTTGTTGTGTTTCTGTATCATTAAAACAGAGAGGGGGTAGGTCAGACTTAGTTCGGTTACTGTATGATTAAAACAGTACAAGGATGGTAGGTCAGACATAGTTTTGATGTGTTACTGTTTGATTAAAACAGTACCAGGATGGTAGGTCAGAAGTAGTTTTAATGTGTTACTGTTTGATCAAAACTATACTAGAGTCGTAGGTCAGACTTAGTTCTCTTGTGTTTCTGTATGATTGAAACAGTACTAGAGAGGTAGGTCTACTTAGTTTTGATGTGTTACTGTTTGATTAAAACAGTACCAGGATGGTAGGTCAGAAGTAGTTTTAATGTGTTACTGTTTGATCAAAACTATACTAGAGTCATAGGTCAGACTTAGTTCTCATGTGTTTCTGTATGATTAAAACAGTACAAGTGTGGTAAGACAGACTTAGTTTTCAGGTGTTTCTGTATGATTAAAACAGTACAAGTGTGGTAAGACAGACTTAGTTTTCAGGTGTTTCTGTATGAATAAAACAGTGCAAGTGTGGTAAGACAGACTTAGTTTTCGGGTGTTTCTGTATGATTAAAACAGTACTAGGGTGATAGGTCAGACTTAGTTTTGTTCTGTTACATTATGATTAAAGCAGTATTTTTGTGGTATATCAGACTTACTTTTATTATGTTTCTATATGATTAAAGCAGTACTAGGGTCAGACATAGTGTTCTTATCTTACTGTATGATTAAAACAGTACTAGGGTGATAGGTCAGACTTAGTTTTCTTGTGTTACTGTAGAATTAAAATTGTATAAGAGTGGTAGTTTTGTTGTGTTTCTGTGTGATTAAAACAGAGTGGGGGGTAGGTCAGACTTAGTATTCTTGTTTCTGTATTATTAAAACAGTACTAGGGTGGTATGTCAGACTTAGTTTTGTTGTGTTCTGGTATGATTAAAACAGTACTGGCATGGTAGGTCAGACTTACTTTTCTTGTGTTTCTATATGATTAAAACAGTACCACGGTGGTAAGTCAGATTTAGTTTTCATGTGTTTTTATATGATTAAAACAGTACTAGGGTACTGTGTCAGACATTTTTATCTTGTGCTACTTTATGATTAAAATAGTACTAGTGTGATAGGTCAAACTTAGTTATCTTGTGTTTCTGTAGAATTAAAACTGTACTAGAGTGGTAGGTCAGACTTAGTTTTCTAATGTTACTGTATGATGAAAACTACTCTGGTGGTAGATGAAACTTAGTTTTGTTGTGTTTCTGTATGATTAAAACAGTATTAGGGTGGTAGGTCAGACTTAGTTGTCTTGTGTTTCTCTGTGATTAAAACAGTGGGGGGTATGTCAGACTTAATTTTCTTGTGTTAGTGTATGATTGAAACAGTACTAGGGTGGTAGGTTAGACTTAATTTTCTTGTGTTATTGTATGATTAAAAGAGTACTAGGGTGGTAGGTCAGACTTAGTTTTGTTGTAGTATGATTAAAACAGGTGTTGGGGGTATAGGTCAGATCTAATTTTGTTGTCTTACCGTATGGTTAAGATTGAAAATAGGATCGGTGAGACTTTCTTTGTTGTATGGCTGTTGATTCCCACATAAGAATAAGAATAGTGTCGTTAGGAATATTCCAGATATTTCAACAAGTCTTCAGACTAGTTGTATGTCAGTATGAGATTATGAGGTTCAAGATGAAATTGAGAAACTATCAGCCAACAGCAGTTAACCCAGAATGAATCTCTATGGGGTAAGAAGTCCTTCGTGTTAAACTGAACTGAGGTAATTGTCATTTTTATATGCAGACACACAGCAGTTGGTAGTTGTTTTGTCTATTTAGGATGGTAGGTCAGTTTTACAATATAATCATGTGTGAGACATCAAAATTGGCTAATTCATAAATTATTCAGAAAATAATGAGCAGTTAGGAGTGAAGTGTATGTAAAAGTGACCAAATTTCAAATCTTTCTTGTTTAAATATTACATCCTTGGGCTGTAATGAGAAATACAACAGTTTTGATAACATTTGTTCAAAGCCATTTTGGTAAGATAAAATATTTGCTAATAAAAATTTAAATATCCTTTTAAATGTAGTAATTTGAAGAAAACAAAACATTTTTATTTCAGAGAATTAGAGAGCTGGCTTTTATTGCACAAGTTAGATATTTGGTGTTGTCACTGAGAATTTTCAATTCACATAACATGTGCTGATATTTACACTTAATCTTTTTATATATGTGTGTGTCATGTGTATGCATGAAGACAAGCTAGCTATAGTGTTTCAAAATTAATAATTAAAATCAGTAAATGTAGTACCTGTAGTTGAAAAGCAATTGTACACTACAACAACACTCACATTGTATACACAGGAGATTTCTATTTGTCTTGACTATGTTAACCAGATATTAATATACATGATTTCCTTCCCACTGGATTCGTTTGTATTTCATAACTTAGCCAACATTTGTAATAAAAATTGATTTTGGTTATTTATTTGAAAAGCAGGTGTATGAATCTTGTTCACTGAGTTTGTTATTTTACATACTTACAAATCCACTCTCACACACATGTACACACACACTCTGAACAAACAATATAAACACATTTTTGAGCTGGAGTGTCATTAAACATTCAATTATTCATTCATGTACAAACGCCAGTACACATATACACTACAGGCACACTTAAGATAATTACAAAAATAATGACAAATAGTACTTTTCATGTCAAAGAAACTCAGTTTTCAATGCCATTGCATTTGGGATTATTATTATTATTATTATTATTATTATTATTATTATTATTATATATGTATTACTAAGTTGCAGTAATTCAAGAAAGTACATACAGTGAATAATAACAAGACAATAAAGTTAATTAAGAATTTTTTCCAAATGTATTTATTTATTTATAACTTTTCAATTTTTTTTTTGAAATTTATGTTTTTAATTTCTCTTTAAAATGCATTAACTTTATTATAGAGACTTATTCTTCATATTATATATGTTTATTATTTTACAACATAAAATTACAAATGGAAAAGAAAGAAAGAAAAATAAATGAAATGTTCGACTCATGATAAAACATTTACAAAATCTAGATAGGAAACAATAATACTAATAAAAAACAATGAAAATATATATAAATAAAACAGTTTATTAAACTTACCCCTGCTATCCTCTGTGGTGTAGTTTCTCTCCTCCATTGTTCTCTTCTAGCTACCAAAAAAATATGAAGTTTTAAATTGTTTTCATTATCTCTTTAATCTGTTATTGACAAGGAAAATGAACGCTATACTTTAAAAAAAAAAATAATAGTAATAATCTGTTCACTTTATAACAATACTGAAGTGACCTGATGATTTATATGCTTCTTTTTAAAGCTTATATCTCTGCAAGATGATCTCGATGCATTTGCTTTTATTATTATTTTGTATCACTATGACTACCAGAATGAACAATTCCTGGTAGAAAGCATCCCAGTGGAAATATATCTCTTCTAACATTAAATATTCACTTAGCTTCAAAATTTCATTTCTTTTTTGTTTCTTTCTATTTCTTTTCTTTCTTTTTTTTCTTTTTTATAAATATTTAAGATGATTATTTTTATTACTTTCATTTAATTAAAATGAAAAGTATTAATATTCAGTTAGCTGTTTCTGCTCACTGGTACAGGCAGCACATGCACATTAAAGTCAGTAAAAAATGTTATTAATGTAAATGGTTGCATATTTTTTTTTTTGTTTTTTTTTTTGTTTTTTTTCCATTTGGGATTACTAATTTAACAAATAGTAAGAAATTCTGTCTCTTCATAAACTTACACATCACTTATATTCATACAGAAATGTATGCACACAAATGAATAGAAAATTTTATTTTATGAAAATACTATTTATGATGGCCATTACCATCACTATAGTTTCACCATCTCCTGAGTAATCAAACTTTATTGCTTTCATCTGCACATGTATGTCAATGATGAATTGTGGCAACTTCCTATCCAGGGAAGTGGTATAGAATAATCACTGGCTCTCTATCACACATAGAAGCTCTTTGATGCTGTACTGGATGATGACAATCACTGACTTGACAATAAACGCAACACAGTTTCTGCAATCATTTCAAGTAGTTTAGCTTTTAGTTTTAATCTCTGTTCAGAAGTAAACATATCTTTAAAAAAAACAAAAAACAACATTCAACATGAAAAAAGAATAATGTGAGGTTTAAAATGTAAGTAATTGTATACATTTTTTTTAAAAAAGTAAAAAAAAGTAAATGTTACAAAGATTTATTTTTGAAAAGGAAATGTTTTAAAGTGGTTCTTCTTTGAAATATGGCTTATCTGTAGTTTTGAGAACTTCTTTCTTTAAAGTTATGAGAAGATCAGTTAATATGTAACTTTGATTTTAGATAAAAAATTATCTTCACATTTTTCTTGTTTGCTTGTACTGTAAGTGAAAATATAAACATAGGCTTGCAGGAATATATGCACACATAAACTGGCTTGATCTGTTTTTACTTTTTCTTTTCAAACTTTAATATTATTATTATTATTATTTTATTTTATTTCTTTTTCGCTGCTTGAAACTTTATGTTTTTACATTTTGCATTTTTATTACTATTTTGATTAACTTTATATATTAGTGTATATGTATATATATATCTATATATAATATTTTTGTTTTGTTTATAAAACCTATTGTTATTAACAGCCTTCAAAGAACATTACAAATTGTTAATAGCAGGTTAAAGAGATGACTGTCGCATTGATTTTTAAAATTACTCAAATGAATGGCCTACATTTTATATTTTTATAGTTTCTTCTGATGTTGATATTTTTAAGCCTGGCTGTATTTTTGATTCATGTTTGTATATATGATCTACATTAATAATATTTTAAGTTCATCACAAAATATTGTTTGATTCTTATTATTTTCTTCTTCTTCTTCTCCTTCTTCTCCTTCTTCTCGTTATTATTATTAATTTTATTATTAGTAGTAGTAGTAGTAGTAGTAGTGGTAGTGGTGGCAGTAGTAGTAGTAGTAGTATCATTATCAAGACTGCAAATTGATACTCAAACTATTTGTATCCATTGACTCCACATCTTAAAATTATGGTTACTTACTGAAGGATTGACACTGAATATTATTGACACATCTGTTTGCTTCAACTGCATTGTGGCAATTTGTGGACATGGGCAGTTGAGAAAAATTAATTAGAGGACATTTTTGTAGTGGAGCAACTAATTAGTAACCTGGACAGAAGAATTCAGAGAATTGTACATCTGTGTTCAGTTTACAAAGCAGTTGCCTGGTCTGCCTGTGTGTAGGTGTTAAGAGCTAATGGAAAGCCACTGATTACTATTCTTATGGGGTTGTATTTTTGCACTTGTACAGAATTACTGGACATAATGTGTCTAAACAAATTACATTTAACTTAGAATGCCATCCAGAAATAACAATTTTTAGTAATTAACCAGACTTAATTTGTCTAATATAATTAGATTGTAATGAAAATTTAATTTTAATTTTATTTGTTTAATACTATCAGACTGTACTGAAAATTTTAATTTATATATTTTTTTAATGTTGTTGCTTGTCATATCTTAGTCTTTCCACTAAAAATGTGAAGTTATATTTTGCTGTTAGAAGCATAACATAATTGAATTTATGAATACAAAAATATCAGGTCTGGTGGGGAGAAAGAAAAAGATATAAATTAAAAGTTACTTCAAATAAAAAATAAAGAATAGGATAATTTAATATAATATTCAATTCTTTTATTGTATACACATACAGATTAATTGAAAACATTTGAAAATGACTTGATGTGGAAAAGATTGATTTTGAGATTGTTATTGCTAAAATAGATATCTCCATCATCATTTTATGAAATTGTACAACTAAACATTTTTATTATAATTACAGATGTCTTGAAAACTCTTGGAATATTCATTGCAAATAGTTTTAATAAATTAATGAGTAGGAATTGTGTAAGCAATTAATAGCAGGCATAATATCAATAAAAATAAAATAATAATAATCTCTGAAATTTACAACAGTTTTCACATGTTCAGCTAATATGCAAAATAAACATAATCGTAGAAATTATTTACAGTAAATAAACACAGAAGAGAAAACGTTGTTGTAGAAATGCCAACGAATACCATTAATTGATTTGACTATATACCAACGAAAGACTTTAAATCTATTTGGAATTCTGACAAACAGCTCTAAGCTAACATTAATGGCAAGAGGTTAACATAAAATGTGCTTATGTTTCTGTTAGAAGCAATATTCATAAAAACAAATCTCTTTGTATTACTGGAGATAGTTTAATGTCTTCTTGCTGGTAGTAGGGGATTTGTATGGACAGTTAAAGTGTAGAAGGTGACATGCAATTTGTAAAGTGTGTGATTGTGTTGTTCTTCAGCAGGAAACATTTGATTACTGTGGAATTACTATAGACACTCTAACAGGATTTTGAACTGTTTTGATGGTCAGTTAATTTCTCTGAGATTAGCTTTGAAAGGAATTGGTTTTTGGTTTTTTTTTTTAATTCTTATCTTTTTCTGCTTTGTAAGTTAAGATTAAAATGTGACTGGATAGTAGTGTGTGTGTGTGTGTGTGTGTGTGTGTGTGTGTGCGTGCATGACTGTGTGTGTGCATGCATGTCTGTATGTGTGCATGTGCATTCATATGAGTTATTGCTGTTCATGGCAGAAACCACAGACAAAGATGAATGAATATATATATATGTATTTATGTATGTGTGTGTGTGTGTATTTTTTTCCGTTCAGCATTTTCTTTACTTAAACTGAGAAGTTCCCTGATGATATTGCAGCATTTCCCTCTGTTTATATTCTGTTTTTATTACCTCTGATATTCTCTGACATTGTTAAAGGAAATTATGTGTCTTGTTTTTCTATTATCTCTAGACAACCTTTTAGCATAAGCTATTTTCTTTTCTTATTGAACTGTTAAATATTGTAAACTCATTATCACTGGCCTAGAATGTATGTTTAATGTTGGGAAGAAATAGTCAGTTGTTTTATTTTAGTATGTATTTGTACCTGCTTTTATAATTCTCTAGTTGATATATATGTACTTTTCATTTATTTATTTCCAAAATGTATGTGTTTGTATGTGTGAGTGTGAGTGTTTATGTGTTTTTGCATGTTTTGTATATATTTTTGTGTGTCTCTTTGTCCATCCAAGTGGATGTACACACACATACAGGCAAACAGATAATACACATACATTTTACAGGAATTATGATTTATATTCCAACAGTGAAAGTTTGTTTTTTAATGAATATTAACTATAATTTTATCTACTATCTACATTTGATAGATGATGTTTGTGACACCTATATCTAAATTACAATATTTCCTAAGCAAATAAAATTAATGTGTTCACTATTCAAAAGAGTAATTGTCTATATGAAGCAATCAATTCACAGTCAAGTGAAGACATATTACTTGTTGATTATTACTGTTACCTTATTATTATTAACATTATTATTAATATTATTATTTAAATAAACAAAGAAACAGATGGGTCTGTTATTTAAATGACAAAATCATATTTATTTTTAGTTTCATAATCATAGCTTATTATCTATGCATTTACTTTTTTAATTGTCTCTCGTATGTGTTAGCATAAGAAATATATATGTTTAACAAGAACTGTTTTTAAAGGTGGATGAAAACTGTACTGTGGCTGTTGCAATTTGTTTAAAGTAATTAGATTTATATCCCTTGTGAAATGCTTTTTTAAAACTTAAACCTGCAGACAGAAAAATATTTTCGTTCAGTAAATAGATTTGATAATTAATTGATATTTTATTTCATTTTAATGTACACTAGCTTTTATTCTTCAGTTATTATTAAAGTTTTGATTCTGATTAGATCTTTATTATTTGAAAACAGTATTATTTATAAACTAATGAATATTATTTACAGGTTGTACGTAATTTTAGCATTATGTATTTTGAAAAATATAATTATTTGTAAGTTTAATTAACATCATTTTTTTTTTTTCAATCCTATATATATTATATTCTTCATTTGATATTTTATTGTTTTTGTTGTCATAACTGTTTTTATAATATTCTCTATCTATTAACTGTCACGGAGATGAAAAACTATAACCATCAAAGATTTGTTTTTAACATGCTCTTTTTAATAACTAAAACTGAAAATAAAAATATGATTGTTGTTGTTGTGATTAAACTGTTTTTCTTTACAGTTATCCTTCCTCGTCTGGCTGCCATGGCCCTTGCTAACAACCACACAACCAATGAGACAAAGAAGATGGACATCACACTACAGCTGTTTGAAGCATACAGTGCTATGTCATGTTGTTGTATCCTTCACAACGTTTTTAATTTACAAAAATGACAAAATGTGTTGTCTTTTTTAATTAAAGGTTTTGCTATTGTTATTATTGTTATGTTATTGTTCTTACTGCTATTGTTATTATTACTGTTGTTATGTTATTGTTGTTACTGTTATTGTTATGGTAATTGCTGTTATTATTCTTATTGGTTTAATTTGATTATTACTGGCTGCTGTCACTGTTGGTGATATTGATATTATTGTTTGTTTTTTTGTAGACAACAATCATTAGTTTATTTTAATAAACTGCTTAGTACATTGTATATTTATCTATATTTGCATACAAACATAAAAAACATAGTTGTGAGAATAATAAAATAGGATAGTGTAAGATTTGCTTTGTATCACCATTAGTATGAAAAATAACACTTTAATATAAATAGTTTTAATATGAAATTCAGACATAAAACATCTAACTATTTTGCAATATTTACATATTATTTCCATCTAACATTTATATTTTTACATACAGAATATTAGAAATTATAATTACTGCTTTTATAAAGTAGCAGTGGCTTCTTCTTTTTTCCCCTATAAATCTTGAATATACTCTTATTCATTTTTTTCCATTTATTCATAGTCATTTCTAGTCCATTCAGTGAGAAAAATAAAACAATACATACATGCATTTAATAAGTTTACATAGGTACAATGGACACAATATATGATTCAGTATTTATTAAGTAAATAAATTCTGGTATCAGTTCGTAATTACCGAAATTAGTTTCCTGTTAAAGTTAATAAATACTTTAATATGAGAGGTATATATAAAAAGTCTGCATTCTTGTTTTTATTTCCTTTTTGATACTATCATCATAGCAGTGTTTATTAAAGTTGTATTAAATTTTATATTATTTGTAATTATCATGTTTTGCCTGCTGTTTGGGATTGTTATAAAAAATTTAAAGTTCATTTATCACTTAAGAAGATTCAAGTCAAAATAATAATTATAACTAACATTCATTATAAAAGAAAATTTCCATAATGTGAAGATTATGAAACTTTCATCCTTATGCCAACATTATTTTCAGTATATAAACAATACCAGTCTTAACAAGCTAATAAAAATATTAAAGTATCTAATTTTTTGGTATTATATTAATGAAAACATTATAACAAACTCTTTATTTCATTTTTTTTATGCTAAATTTTTTAATATCTTTCAAAAAAGAAAAAGAACAAGGTGAAAAAACAGTGTCTAAAATTACTTTAACTTGAAATAGTTATCAATGACCAGCTTATTCAGGAAGCGATGTTGCCAGGGTTGCGTTGTCTACAGCAGGATATGGCTGTGATTGCCCCAGAACATGAGGAGGTCGTGGCATCCATGGTGCGGGAATACGAACTCAAAGTTGAAGATTTGCGTCCAGCAGATAGGTGATTTTACTGTTTTTATTATTAAGCATCACATCCAGCAGATAGGTGATTTTACTGTTTTTATTATTAAGCATCACATCCAGCAGATAGGTGATTTTACTGTTTTTATTATTAAGCATCACATCCAGCAGATAGGTGATTTTACTGTTTTTATTATTAAGCATCACATCCAGCAGATAGGTGATTTTACTGTTTTTATTATTAAGCATCACATCCAGCAGATAGGTGATTTTACTGTTTTTATTATTAAGCATCACATCCAACAGAATAGGTGATTTTACTGTTTTTATTTTTAGGTGGTTTTACTGTTTTTTTATTAAGCATCACATCCAACAGATAGGTGATTTTACTGTTTTTATTAAGATTTGCATCCAGCAGATAGGTGGTTTTACTGTTTTTATTATTAAGCATCACATCCAACAGATAGGTGATTTTACTATTTTTATTATTAAGCATCACATCCAACAGATAGGTGATTTTACTGTTTTTATTATTAAGCATCACATCCAACAGATAGGTGATTTTACTATTTTTATTATTAAGCATCACATCCAACAGATAGGTGATTTTACTATTTTTATTAAGCATCACATCCAGCAGATAGGTGATTTTACTGTTTTTATTATTAAGCATCACATCCAACAGATAGGTGATTTTACTGTTTTTATTATTAAGCATCACAACCAGCAGATAGGTGATTTTACTCTTTTCATCTACATCAGTATTTTTGGTCACATCTTATTTATTAAATAAATATTATAATAACATGAATATATAGAAATAAAAATGTTCATATTAACACACAATTACTAGTATCCAAATGTTCCAAATCATTATAGTCAAAAAAAAAGAAGAAATAATAATAATAATAATAATGGTACTTGAATGTAATGTGAGTAACAATAATATAAATTGGTTGAAGTTAATCTTAAATTTTAGATCAAAGCAATTCAATGATAGTAAAGTTAGCTACAGTAATAATGCATACAGAAGAAAAGAAATGTACCCAGCACTTTATTCCTTGATTTGGTATAAGTAAAAAGGCATAAGTTAGTTACCAAGGAATTTAATTTAAATAAAGAAACTGTCTAATCAGGTTATTGTTTTATCTTTTCAGGAGTTCAAGTTTCAGCTCAGTATCTGTTTCACCGTTTTCTCCCAGCTCAGATGACATGAAGACTCGAGTCATGTCACGAATTAAAGACACAACCTCCAAGGCAAATCTATCCAACATCTTCACACGGAAGAAATAAATTTTCTCTTATCTGTTTTATGTTAACAAACATCACAGTGAAAACAATGCTGTGATATCCACTCTGTCTGAAGAGAAAAATCAATTGTGTGCAGAACTGGTTTTGTTTAGATGTCTTTCATGAGAAGTAATGTTTCAGACATATCCAGAGTAACTTGTCAGTCAGTGATTAGACTGGAATCCATACAAAAATGTAATCAGAGTTTTATAAAGAGTTCATTTTAAAATAATTTAAATGTGATTTTGTGTCTAGGTTAAATTAATAATTATTTTGTTATTTAATTATAAAATAATATTTAGATATTACAAAGGTTATTTTTCTTCAAGTTGTTGGATATTTAAACTGTGTTTACTTATCACTTTTACAAACAAGTTATGCATCATATTTATATATATACAGATATTTCCTGCATAAATTGTATGTATTACAATAACTGACTTGTAGTACAGATTACTCATTTATATTAATATTTTTGTTAAATATACAATTTTGTTTGGTTATTTATGTAACATCTGGAAATTCATATAAAGAGATATTCAGATTTGCATCTTGTAGTCAAACATTTAAAAATAAGTTATTGATACCTGGTTATTATCCAAAACTGAGTTCAAACTGGTATATTTAAAATCTGAAGTGAATTTATTACAAATCATTAATACACCTATTATTACATACTGGTGAAATTTCAGTTTAATTCCACTGGTCAAAACTGTAAAATTCCAAAAGCTGTCTTAAAATTTGTTTTTGATTTTTGGTTTATATGATAGATGTCTCGCAGATGTTTATTAAGTAATCAGTGGAACCGAAATATGTTAATATATGTTTTGACACATGAGTGAAACATACCATAAACAGTAGATTTAACATCATTCTCAGCATAGCTTTTTGAAACCAGACCTCTCAAATGAGAGCACATTTGTAAAAATCTCTTGTCTTTTTATTTTGTTTTTTTATATGTTTTTCATTAATTATGTTATATATACTTGTAGATGTGAAACACTGATCTCCACACACACACATACACACACATATATAAAACTTTGATAAAACATTATTTTTAACCTGTCATTGTATATAAATCTCTTCAGCTAATAGCACATATTTAATAAATATATGTCTGTGTTAACTATTCCTGTCCAAGACTGACATAAACAAATCCTGTTATATTTCTTTTTAATGTTTTTATTTTATTTTTTAAAATATTTATTTATTTATTTATTTATTTATTTATTTATTTATTTGTTATTTTGTTATTGTTATTTATTTATGTTTTATTTGGCAGCTTTTTAAACTGGAGTTGTGTCATTTTATGTGATACTATGTTAGTACTGTTTTACAATTTTCATTAAGTCATATTCATTACATTCCTAATTAATGAATTTCATTTGACTGTTTTCCTCATTTGATTGTTTCATTATTTATTTGTATTAATAGTTCAGCTGTATATCAATAAAACATTTTGTTACATGTAACTCATATTTTATATATTAATAAACCGTTTGAGATGAGATGTTTCTTTCATATAAAAGTCTATTGCTTATTTATTAAAATTATTATTATTGTAAAATTTACCATTTCACTTTCATTTTGTTTTTGTTCTTAATTTCACAGCTTAATTTATTTTTCAGTTAATCATTACATGGGCATTTATATAATCATAAGTGTGCCCATGAGCATATCTATGGAAAATAGTATATGTGCCACGCACTGAAATTGTACCCCTGTCAGATTATCTAACACCCATCTTTCAGATAGCTTACCATGAAATCATCTCAAAAATACCAGTCAGTGTAATAGAAGATGCTCAGTGGTGCCTCCGTTCAGGGCATATTTCAGATTTGCCATATCTGTCCTGTACATCATAGTTTCCACCTGTTTTTATTCATATCTCTAACTGCACAAATTATCTTGTAAATGAGTTTTAAGATGATTTAAAATTATTTTTAAAAATCATATTATTTTTAATTTGGAGTAATTGTAATGAGTGTAATCTGTAATTTAATAATTTTTCATTAATCTGTAGAATCCCAAATATTGTACTGCAGTTTATAACAAAGAAATGACACATAGTTGTATAGGACACAGCATAAAAATGTTTAGTGATTTGCTGGGATTCTCTGGAAACTATACTTTTAACCTAAATTAAGGATTGGAACATGAAATCTGGTACTGGATGATAATGGATAAACGAAGACTATTTATTATCTCTTAACAAACATATCTATTGTTACTAAATTTAATTCTATTAATTCTTAAACGTGTCCAGAAAATGACGCAGGTGATAAAAGATTACTGTTTTTAAATATATATATATATCATTATATGAGATTACAGTATTTTACTGTTATTGAATTCCTAGCTTCATTATGAATATTTTTACACCTTCAGTTATAATTAATTGAACATAGATTTATAATTATTTGGTCAGCATTCTTCAGTGCTATATATATGCATGTCATTTGCAATTTGTTAATGATTTTGATTTTCCTTTCTTCATTTATCACATGCAGTCAGCAAAAAATTAAAGTTCCAGGATAAAACTTTTAATTTATAAATGACACTATTTGAGAGAAAAATTATAAGTTAATAATAATTATCATTATAAGTTGGTGATTTAATTTTGGTCTTGTGGATTGATTTTTATAATCTTTTAAATTTTTATAATGAGAATTAATGTGCAGATAAAAGAATATTAAAAGAAAGTTTTGTTCACCACCTTTTTAAAAAGTCTCACTTCATATAATACTAAAAAAATCTGAATGAAGCTTGCTTTGAACACAAAATTTTATCATTATATTATTATTATTTTTAAATTTAGACTATTTAGAAAATTTAGAAAATTCCCTATTGCTGTTTATTGATTGTGTTCAACAAAACAATGTAGCTTTTAGAACAAGCAAATTACTTCAAATCATTTACCTTGAACAAACTTTCTAAACTGGAATAATTAGCAAGAGATGAAAGCAGGATTTAAGAAGTAGATATAATATTTCTGTTAGGTTAGAATTCTGTAACTACACATTTCTTTATATTACCATGCTCTGAAGATAATTATATTATAACAAATAATTTTTGTTTTATATATCAGCAATTCCTGTTGTTCTGTCACTAAAGTTTATGTTTTCACCTATACCAGATATTTTTTTCTTAATTTAAAAATGTTCTTTACCATCACATTTTACAGATAATGAATTGGAAAAAACGAAAAAAAAAAAAAAAAAAAAAATTAACCAGCATAAATAAAAACACACATACACACATAGAACTGTTTGGTCTGTTTTCAAAAATTGATAAAAATGAATTGTTTACCAGACAATAGTTCTGGTTTTTCTGAAGAATATCTTTTTAATGCTAATGTTTAAATTGTAGCTGATTCCAACAAGAAATCTAGTCTGTCTAGAATACATTTGCTTCAGTTACTTATGTGTTGTTATTTTTGATTTTATAATTTTTAACACATTATCCACTTTATTTTTCTTTACAGATCATGTAAAAACAAATTTAAAATATCTAATTTAATTTTTAATAAAAATTGTCATTATACAAACTACCAGATTTTGTTTTAGTTTCTAAAAGGAGAAATGACTACATTAACTTCAAACAAATATTACAGTTCCAGCAACACTTAATTGTGTAAAGTCATGGTTTATCTTAGTATTCAGTCTGATAATGACTGCAACATCTGTAAAACAAACTTTGTCCCCAGGGATCTTCTTTACATGTTTTGGAATGCTCAGTATCAAATTATACAGTTTTACTCATCCAGTTTGTCACAATGTACATTACAAGATATGTTATCTTGAAGCAAAGATAAACAAAAATGTATCAACAGCATTTAGAATAGGTATGCTAAATACTGTAACTGTAAATGTCTGATTTTTGTAGCGAAGTGACAAAAATACAATCATGTGATAAACATATTAGCCATTGGTAGAGGTTCAGTAGTGTACTTCTAAACAGTAACATAGAATGTCTATACCTCCAGCTATTTCAAGAATTCTTCAAAAGAAATGATAATTGATTGCAACCCTCATCCTTTCGTATAAACTAATTAGTGATCATGATCAGTGGAAACGAAATTCTTTGGATTTTGTATCATATTCACCTGACGACAACTGGTCTGCATTCAAATTTCAAAAATGTTCAAGACAAGCCAAGTTTTGATTGTTAATTTAACATTTATTCATGTAACTAAATTGAAAAACTTGTGTTGCCACAACTATTCATGGCATTCAGAATATGCTGACCGTTTATGATTTCTCTAGCCAACAGAGGATATATAAAAAAAATTATTTACAGATATTAATGGTATACTGGAGATGGATTATTTGTCGTCTGTTAAGTTCTTAAAGTGATAAACTTCAGTATTGAAATAAGTTCAAATCACAGCACTTCTGAAGAAATCAATCTTCAGATAATGTCATGAGGCTTCCTCAAACACCTTCCCCTCACTGACAAAATGAAAATGTGTGTTTGAACAGTTTCATTAGCTCTAGACTACTTAAAGTACATTTGAGGGTTTTAATTAAAGAGATACAAAAAAATAAAAATAATATTTAATGTTTATCATCATACTGATTCAGTACAGAAATAAGCTATTTTTAATTTATGTCAGACAAAATGACTGCTTAAAATTGTTATGATGACAGAACATGATGATGACAGAACATACATTTGTGTGTTTTGAGTTATTTTCAATACATGACATTAACTTTACATTACCATTTGTAATTACACTGTTTGATTAAACTAAATCTCCAACCCAAATGCACCCGATTAAAATAAAACATAATTTTTTAGGTTATAACACCTGTAAACTTAAACAATTAATCAATCATGTATAATTTTTTATGATTATTAAAGCTTAATTAAATATTTTGAAAACACTAATCTTTGCAGGTAGTACTAATAATACTGGTCATGAATTTGGTCTAAACAATACGATAAATGGAAAAAAACAAATTCACATGCCCTAAAACAAAAAAAAACTGTAATAAGGCAATAAATAACAAAAAAAAACTGTAATAAGGCAATAAATAACAAAACTATTTAAGATGAAAATTTTATTTCTTCCAAGTGTCAAACTTGAAAACTTGTTCCAGACATTTGTATAGATACCACAGAAGAGCACACATAGATTTTATACAGAGTTACAGTGTTACAGGAACAATTTAAAAAAAACCTCTAAAAAATCACACAAATAATAATTAACAAACCAATCACATATTTCCTATAATGTTCATCAAGAGAGAGGAATATTGAGTTCTGATACAAATTTGAAAGGAAGGACAATGAAACAACCATAATTCTATTAGTTTTCAACTGATAAATTTCTACTGCATAACAGAATGATGTTTAAAAAAGTTTATATCTAAAAAGTAAAAGTATGTGACTTCTTAAAGAACTTTTCCATAAAGATATCTCATTAATATTTCAGCTTTAAGTTAAGCAGATGGATTTTTGAACAAATAAGGAAAACCTATTATTATATTTCACCTAATAAGTATTATAAGTACAATCCAAACTGTAATTGTTCTGTTTGTAAAAAGTGACTTTAAATAAAAGATTATTAGACAAATTTTATAATGGTCTATTAATAGACCAACTATGCTCCCTTTTTGGTGTTCAATAATAAAGACAGAATTGAAAGAGATACTGGTGTGTGTGTTTGTGTGTGTGTGAGTGTGTGTATATACAATACATTTGTTATCTTGGCCCTCCTCCAAAACACTGCATAGCTGTCTGTCCCATCTCTCCCAAAGCTTGCTGACCCGAGCATTACATAATTTAGCCATTTAATACTTTAACTGGAAATTTGCAAAAGATAATTTTGGCATCATTTTCAAGAATAATTAATTTAATTTGATTAAGTAAATTTTATGTGGTTAATTAAGATAGCTTGTTTATTTATATATGTAAAATGCATAAAAGCATAAAATAAACATAAGGTTAAAATCCTGAATGAGAAGACTGAACAATGGGTGTAATATTCTGGTTTTACTTTATTAAACAAAAAGCTATTTACAGATTGACGAACAGCTTAAAACCAGAAAAAACAAAGCGTTATTTTATAATTTCTAATTAAAAGGTTTAAATGTCTCTTAGGTTTTTTTCTTTATTAATTATAAAATATAAAATTTGTTGTTTATGTACAATAGCACTTAATACTACTTTGAATATATGTAGTCTGAGCACCTCTTATGCATAATTCTAAAATTAGAAACCTATCATGCAGTAGGGTTATATCTTTCAGGTTTAATGTTTATAAGATTTCATGCATAAAATTATTAAAAACATTTAAAACACCTGATGGCCAAATGCTGTACAGAAAGTACAGACTTAGATTATATCTATCGTATATTCAACCTGGATTAATAAAAACAATTCTTATTTTTAACCTCTTTTGAAATCATGTTTTATCATTTCGACTCATGATTAATTTGAAATAATACAAATTACATTATATATTATTACATATATTTATTTACAAAAGTGAAAAGTATCTGCTAATGTGCACTATTTTTCAGTTAATAACTATTTATATTAATATGATTAAAACCATTATTATGCGTCCTTACTATAAGAACAGAAAGATATGACTAAATAAACACTCTAGTCCACAGTTCCCAATTTTACTCCTCTTCAGCATACCTATTCCTTTCCGGCTTTCATATCTACATCAGAAAAACCTCTCAATAATTATAAACATCATTATTTACAATGGAAATGATGGAAAACTGTTTTATTCATCCAACCAAAACAACAGCACAATAACTGGAATGTAGATTTGAAAGCAATTTATTAGACTGGTTAATATTAGATTATATTGCATTATGGACATGCTACATAAAGAACAATATATACATTCAGCTGAAACTTAAAAAGTTAGAATTCAGATTTACAATGCTGAATCAGAGACATTCAAAAGATAAAAAATGATAGTACAAAATTCTGTATGAATTTAGATTTACTTAAGTTAATTAGCAAAAAAAACCAACAAAATAAGCACAAAACATCAATTTTACAGTAGTTAAATACTCTGCTTAAACTATCACTCTGGAAAATAATTTAAAAACTGTATATACAATTATAATCATTTAAAATTTTGATAAACAATATTATATCAATATTACATCACAGAAAAGTTCAGCATTTTATTAAAAATAATTTTGTATTTCCACACATAATTTTAAGTTTGAATTGATTATTTCTTTTTAGTTGAGAGAAAAATGTTTCAAAACTCAACAACAAAATCATAATCAATTATATTTCTTAAGATCAGCCTCAACATGCAAACATTTATATTTTCACACCCAGCAGAATAACAGAATTCTGTTGTTACATTACTTGATTAAGTATGTCATCACAAACGTAATGTTAGTTGATGTACACTGAGAAACAAAATTTAAATACTATTTTTATAATCATATAAGCGAATACTGATCCCTAGTTTAAGGTTAGAAAATAATGGCAATAAATCAATACATACATGTCTATGTAAACTATTATTTGAAAAAACAGCATTGCATATGTAGACTTAATAGAAAAGAAAATATCACATACATATATATATCACAAAAAATAGAGAAATGTCTTAAAGAAACCCCAAATTAGTTAATTAATATATTTTCCTTTCTTCATAATTCAAAACAGTATTGATTAACTGTTTGAAGACTCATACAAATCAAATGTATACTAAACCATGTTATCCCTTTTGCCCAACAGAAGGAAATAAAAGCATATAAATATTATTTTAAGTTGTTAGATTAGTTTCACATTCTTATAATTTAACAATATAAAAATTAAAAAATTAAAATAAATAAATAAATAAATGATGAAAAACTTTAAAAAAAACTATGTGGTTTTTGCTATGTGTTGTTTTCACTGACAATATTTGGCCAATGTCTGGATGTAGCAGTCCGGTTGATTCTGTCTTGAGATGTGCCAACAGTCATAACTGGTTGTTTAGACTGTTGATGTCCCATTCGATGACTGGTCAGCATTTCATGTTGTGTAAACTGCTTGTGACAGTCTTCACATTCAAGCATTTTCCCATTGTGATGACGCTTTAGATGTATCTTCAGAGTACTGTTCTGTGCAGTAGCATATTTGCAGAATGTACATTTAAATGGCTTTTCACCTGAAAAATTTAAGGCTGATTTAATGAAAGGTGATTAATTGTGGACAAAATCACACTTGTTTACATTTTGTTTAAACACCGAGTTCATCATATTTTACATATGATTAACCATGTCAGGATTTTTAACTCAGGTGCTAAAGAAACAGATGTTTTTGATGTTACATCAGATGTTAGTATTTCTATACATAATATTCCACCTATCTATTTATGCTAATAGCAAGAAACTATTTCCATAATTTACGTACTTCCAATTCTACAATCAAATGATTTTTCATGTGTCAAAATTATACTCTGTGTGTGCGTGCAAAATATAAAAAAAACCCCCATTTCTTTCATAAAACAGGTTTAATAAAGTCAGAGGACAAAATCCCAAAGCAAAATCACTTTACCTCTTCTCTTCTAAGTCATGCACATAGAAAACAAATTGCTCAAATATTCTGGATTCATAAGATGAACCATACCATCAAGATACCATATTTATTTTTTAAACACCTAATGTTAACAATCACCTGTATGAATTCTGATGTGCACTTTCAGATGACTTCTCTCTACCGTTGCATAGCTGCATTGTGCACACTTAAAAGGTTTCACTCCTGAAAAAAATATTGTGAAATCTTTTCATTATCTATAGCAAATGTAATTTTTTTTCAGAATTGATAAAAGTTAATTGAATTTGTTAAAAAAGGAAGAAATAAACATGAACTAAACTTATTAAGAAAAATTATTTTGGATTTGTTGCACAGATCATTATTTAAGGTGATAAATTTTTACCTGTGTGTTTACTCATGTGTTTTCTAAGATGAATCCTCTGGTTAAATGCTCTGTCACACTGGCTGCACTTAAAAGGACGTGATGTGGGATATCGGCGTTTGCGTCCTCTGTCCTGCAGTGTTTCATCTATCTCCATTTCATAATCTTTGTCACTGTCGTCTAATTCTGTCTCACGAGAGGCTTCATACAAAGATGTGGTTTCTGTTGCAATCCCTGTCCCCAGTAATGATACTGTTGGAAGAGTCTGACATTCCAATTCAACTGATTTGTTTTGAAGACTTGTCACTGGAACTTCAAAATTCATCTGGGACTCGATGCTGCTAGTCTGGGGGCCTATACAGTTTGGCTGCTGTTGTTTATCTGACATTGATGGAAATATTTTAACTGATTTATTATTTATTATTCTGAAATCAGTAAGAGAATATGTATAGCTGACTGGAATATTATATGATTTTCCTGCATGTATCACTGTTGTACTTGGCTCCACCATTTCCTGTGTACCTGACATCTCAAAGCTTTCTGTTTTGGTTGCAATAGGCAGATCACTATTTTTATGACTGTCATTTCTGTCTGTGTTCTGTGTAGTGTTTCTGTTGGAAGAATTCTGGTTGAAGCTTCTGAATTGTGGATGAAAGTCAATAAAAATGGAATTGCTGTTAGAGTCTTCTTGAGTTTCATTGTCATCATTCTGGTCAGACTCTCTGTCAGACATCTCATGACCTGATGACTCCTGGTCCCCACTATTACCCATGTGCTCTGCCATATGCTGCTTTCTCTTCTTTGGTATGACAGCACTACAGCACTTTTTTGGTCGCTCATGAGTACCTATGTAAATTAGGTTAATAATTATCTTTCTGGATAAATTAAACTGCTTCCCTAGTATTTGTTTAATGGCAAGATTAATAAATTTTAAAAATATAAATACAACAAATAATGCCAACAACTTTCATCAAAGGTAATACAGTATTTTTTAAATGGAATATTAAATAAAAAACACAAACCTGGAATAATGGTAACACAACACTCCTGACTGTTACAGCAAATAGTAGTTCTACTGTTAGAAGTCATCTCTTGTTCATAATCATTGTTCTGACACTGTTTATCAGATTGATGTCTGCCACTCATGATTTCAACAGCATGATTCTGAGCAATGTCATCATCATTAGAACTTTTTTTTTTCTCTGCTGCTAAAGAATCTTCAGATACTGAAGCTTGCTTCACTGATGGTACAACAGATCCTGTCTTCAGGTTAACTGGCATTTTCTTTGCCTGCTTTTTTTCTCTTTGTGAAACTTGTAATTGTTCCTCTCCAGGCTGGAGGAATACTTTAAGATTGTGGGACAACTGAATATGTTGCAGCAAACCTCTTGCTGTCATGAAATCCCGGGAACAGGTGTAACATAAAAGAGCATTTTCATCAGGACCTTTAATTAAAATAAAAATATATATATATATATACAATAATACATACATACATACACACATTTATTATTTCTGTTTTATCAAAAGCTATCTATTAGATTACATTTCCATCTAGGCAATGATTTCTACATAATTCTTCTACCAAATTTATGAAGGTATATAATAAGACAGAGACACATTGATCACACTTCATTTAAACACTATCATAACTATTGAATGTCTATCAAGTCTTAGGTTACAACTGTACTTGGTTCAAATAAATTTGTTTTAACACCCTGATGTTTTATACAGTTTCAAAGAACATATGACTAAAGAGTTTATAAATGTATGGACGGCCATTTGTGGTCCAATACTAAAATTCATTTGAAACAAAAAATAACCTTTGTAACTTGTTTATTATAGCAATTATTGTAACACACAAAACTTCTTCCTCTGGCCTGACAAACAACAATAGTTTACACTTAAAAGGGCCACTCGTATGTTCTAGAGTTACATGAACAAAATGTTTATTTTTTTATTTTTTCACCTTTTCAGTTATATGACTGTATGTAGGTGCCAGCAGGCAAACTAATTCTGACTTTAATTTCACATAATATGCAAAGACATTAGCTTATCAACAATCAAAAATAATGTTTTAAAACTGATCAATTTATGATTTTTTATTTTATAAAGTGATTAGATTTTTATTCAGCATTCCATCAATACCTCTGAACAAATTGTTCTTTTATGTAGTATAGTTTGTTATGTTTACAATTCTTAATGATTTTTAATTCGCCATTTATTGCAAGAATTTTGAAAGCAAAATAATCAACTGTTTTAAACGGAATATAGTAATTGGCAAAACAATGTTAATTCGTTTATTTCAGAATGTATTCATATTATATTCAGTAAAAGTCATAACATATAATAAAACATGCATCCTACCCATAACTAAAAGTTATTAAAAATATAAATAAATCGAAATATAATCATTTCAAATAGTGCCAGTTCCTTTCAGTTGCACATAAAATCTATGTTGATTTGAAAGTTAGAAAGATTGAACTTTGACCCTCCTAGCAGTGCTAAAAATAACACTGAAGCCATTTTGTCTTGTGACCCTATTTTAGGACTTTTTACTCCACGCTGACCTAATTGCCGACCACGGGCAACTGAACTGATTTAACAAACAACAAGAACAACAACACCATTTAAAAGAGCATATAACGATCTTTAGTTCCATGTATTTGTTTTTTATGGTAGGATTTATAGAAGGGATTTGGGAGTGGAGGAAAATAGATAAAATCTGAACTTTTAACAGCTTCGACCAATTATACTGGCTAGGCTGCTGGTACCTAGTGTATGTTTATGGTTCTTAGCTGTTTTAACAGACTGTGTATAGGTGATAATTTGGATTTAGAACAGTTTTATTTATCACTGATCTTACCATCTGAGATTGGTGCTGGTTCCACATCAGGTGGGTCAAGACATCCCACTTTTTTGTGCTGTATAAAGTTGGTAATGTTCTGGAGTGGGAATTCCAGAGCACAACCCCCACATGTCAAATAGTCAACAAAGCAATCTGTAAAATAGATAAATAAATTTCTTTCCATCCTAAATCCACAAAGCTATTATCTTTACAATATTTTTAATATATTTAATAAACTTTATTATTTATTTTTAAATTTAAATTATGTACTGTTTTGAATTGTATCAATAGTAAAATATCTTGTGGTTAATTCTACAATAAACTATATATCGGTATTATTATTCTTTAACAGAGGATATTGCATCATTTAATGGCACATTTCCAACAGATAATAGATATCATATATGAACTCTAAAAGTATATATTACGTGACTCAGAGTAGTATATAATCTGCATTATCACCCAATAATCATGAAATCTAAGTCCTTTGAAACATGTCTAATGTTGTAATTAAAAATTTACTTTATATATATATATATATAAAATGACGTTCATGAATAATTTCTTAATAAATAATTTTTGATACACTCCATACCCATAACTACAAGCTCCATATTACATATAGTGATATACATGTATTTGATAATTATATTGTGAATTGAAATTGTAGAATTGAAGCAAAAACAGTATCCAGCAGAAGACTTTTGACTGAGATATTATGGATTTATAAACACAGAGTATTAACTACAGAATTAAGATGTCCATTTTCTCATTCAAACTACGATTTGATGAATGAAATGATGACTTAATTCAGTAATCTGTTATTGTCTAACGGTGCATTCACAGGATTATGGATTATGGAAAAACAAATTGACTGAATATCATTTACCTGAATAGACATTTGTCTGACTGGGCGGCATAGCTGTCGACTTCTTTTTTTTAAAGAAAATATTATCATATGGATAGAGTATACGACTTGCAAATAACTAGTCTGCACTGTAACGTAATGATCGGGTCACGCACGATTTTTGAGTTGTGTGCAAAACAGCCATGACATTGAACTTCGAAACGTGCACAACTATGGCTGTATTTAAAATATAATATCAGCCCTTTTTAAGGAATGATTTTTATGATATCGCATAAACAATATCAAAGGAATATTTATCCATCTGTACTAAGTTTCTATATATAAGAACATAAAATTAATTTTAGAAACGTGAATAAGAATTTCCCATACCGGAAGTAGTCTGAGACGCTAGCCACTTCCGGGTTTCAGCATGTTTCAATACTTTTAAATGTATAAATTAAAGTCGGCTAAATGTGAATAAGGTAATGGTCGTGGCATTATCTCTATATTGTAGAGTAGTTTTAACTTCTTTTTTTCTTCTTTTTTTTTAATCATTATGTATGGTGAAGTCAGTCCGTATTTTAATCTTACATTGGCTGTAAAATAAATATTAAAAATACAATACATTTATATTTATTATTTAACAAATAATTTATCGTTTAAAATGTCGATCCCTACAAGACTTCACACAGTGAGATGAGTAACACAGGCAACAGCGGCTACACCATTTGTGGTGTTACCATTAAATAGTCGACAGGCTACAGTAAGTAACTAACAGTAAAACTTGACTAGTAATACAAACATTGATTTGTATTCCGGTATAAACGTGTTATAATGTGTTTATAACGTAAGTAAAAAGCAAATATTGAAATGGGTAAATCTGCAGTTTTCAAAAAGGCATTGCTGAATAGATGGCTGTATCCCTGAAAGTAATAATAAAGCAGGGTGCTGGCTGTTCGAACCCTTCCTTTTAATTAAATTATAATTAAAAAAATGACAGTGCCCCACCTTGATTATGAAGGATACATATAATATAAATTCTGTTTCTCTCGCATTTTTACATGGTGTCATGATGAATTGTATTTTAACGGCCACTGAAATAAATGAAGCTGAAAAATAATACGACTCTACATGAACACCACAATTTTGTTTACTGAATATTAATTATGTTTAAAGCCCTATGAAAAGTTAATGATTAGATATGTCTAAAATCATTTTTATAAAATATGTCCTGTGAATTGAAACTGAAGTCAAAAATAATTCTAAAGTTTCATGTTGTGAAGAGACTGAAAATTAAAAAATAAATAATTTTATTTTGAAGATAACTAATAATACATGTTTATATTAATAAAAATATCTGTGTATTGCATGATTGTTTTTATAAAATATTAACTATACAAAGGTATATATGTAATTAATAATTCATTGGTCAATTTGGTGCTTTTTTTTTATTAGTGGGGGTTATTTGAATAGTCAGATTTTGTTAAAATATTTTAATTCTTGATAAAACTGCCTCAGATACTGAATAGAAGTTTAAAAATGACTCAGTCTGACCATAATTTCACTCCTACAAATACTGTTTTATGTTTTATATATATAAAAGACTATAAATGTTACACTTACAGCTAACGTGTAAAATCTAGCGATTTATAAATTTCCCATTCACATATTGCCTGAGTTTTCACGGTAATAGCTGAAATAAAAGATAACTTATTCATTGAGAGAAATTGTTGTTTGAGGTAATTAATGATAAGATGCAATTTTATGTAATTATATTATGTCATTATTTTAAAGAAAACTCTCCACAAAGATATCCTTCTAATAACAGTACAATTTTATATTAAAGTAATAAAATTTCAAAACATTATATGTTTAATTTCACACTTGCTTAATCTGTTCATTCTAACATATTTTACAGGTTCAGTAGAGTGCATGGATATTTTAGACTTTTCATAAACATTCAGGCATTCCACACTTTGCTATAACATATATGTTTTTTAATATGCAGAGCTGATATAGGTTTTGAAACATGAGTTATAAGTGTTTTGACTTTTTAAATTTTAGTACAACTACAATATTTACAATTTGATGAGGATTATTAACAACCGTATATGTTAACATTTTTCCTGTTATGATTATTTGTATTACATTTTCTATACAAACATGCAGTCTAAAAAGAAAATTTTGTAAAGAAAACAGTATCTCAATTTGCTCTTATATCAAATCAGTTTTCCCAACTGAAATTAATTGAAATATCATTAATCTCAATACACCCCAATATTTTGTAACATTTTTTAAAATAAGTAAAATATATTTATAATTGACAAATATTGTATAAAGTCGAAATAAAAGAGAATGTAAAGAAATAAATTGGTTTTGTAAAGGATACATTGTTAGGTTTTCTCCATTAGTTCATGAGATGCTGGGTGGATGTTGTGTGGTTCATAGTATCAACTAGCGGTGGCATATTTGAAGCTTGCTTGTAACTATGATTTTGCCTCGCAACTCAAAGTGAAAAACTGACTGGACAACTGCTCGTAACTGGGAAAACTCATAAGTTGGTGCACTCATAAGTCAAGGTACCACTGTATTTGTAGTTTATGTTACAATGTCATTGTTTGTTCTCAACATTTATTTTGGAACTGATGTGCAGCTCAAGCCATTTTGAATTACTATTCTGTGGATTTCAGCATGGAGTCAAAAATTAAACTAGGAAATAATTTGTTAACATTAACAGCAATGTTGGGCCAATGTGAAAGGTTAGTTTGTTTTTTTGATCATAATAACCAAATAATACACTAATTGAAAACAAAGTGTTTTAAATGGATATTTTTCTGCCTGTAAGTTTCATATTTTCTTGTATATTTCTAAGTTAAATTAAGAAATGGGATAGACTGATAATTGATGTTATGTTGATTTTGGTGGGGTGTTAACATCAGCAAATATATCCATTAAGTAACGAATACAGTATACATGAAAAACACTAAATAATATTGTTGCATAACTTTTCATTTTTATCATTTTTCAGAATGTGTCCAAAGACAATAGCATAGAAAATATCAGATTATTATGCCTATTGGATCTTATGGATTTCAGTTTCCAGTGGTGCAGTTTCTTAAGTTCAATAAAATCTAAAGAAGCTAGACTTGATCAAACATTAGTAAAATAGAGATCAACACCATTCTGTTAATACTGGAAACAACTAATTCTATGACATTATTGTCTGTCACCTGCCTGGATATGAGGACTTTGTAATAATCATTAAAAAAATAGGAAGAAAGAAAAATAAATAATTAATGTTAAAAAAGGACAATGGAAAGATGGTGAAAAAAGCTATTCTTCAATTTAAGAAGAGTTTCCAGAAAACTTTCACATAAAACAACATCATGACACCTCACAGTCTAAAAAATTCACTATGCCACAGTAATCATTATCAAAAAGGAATTCATGAGGGAATCTAAGTATACAGATGACTGAGAATCATTCACTGACTGATCAAGCAGACTGATGACTGACAGCAGAAATGACTGAAAAATTCTCTACAGTTATTTTGCGATTAGGCTTTTTAAGAGAAAGAATACCCTTCTTCTGGAACATGAAGTTTTTGTTCAGCTATCAAAACTTCATTCTGCTAATGAAAATGTATCCAGAAACAGATCATACATTACTTAATGTAATATTTTTTCTGTTAATAAAGACTGTTTTGTCAAAATATATATATATATATATATACATTTTTTTTTGTAAAGATTCATTAGTAAACTTGGCCCCTAGATAGGCTTATAGTCTACATTCAGAAAGAAGGGGCATATTCACAGACATGTTTGGAACAAGGCACTGAAACCAAATATTATTTAAAATGTGAAAAATTTCTTTTTAGGCTGAGTCTGCAAAGAATTTTAGAATTGTACACTTTCACCAGTAAAATTTAATATTTTCAAAATCTAAACAACTTTGCTGATAATTATATTATTCACTTTTGAAGTAAGCAGAATTTTTATCTTTTTATGGACTGTTGTAAGAATTGTTGTCTGCTGTAATAAATTGTTGGACTGACCATGTTTCTAGAAGGCTTCTAGTTTTACTTCTTTATCTGGTTCCTTCTGTTGAAATATTTCTCTGAACTAAAATAATTTAAAGGAAATAAATATTCTAATCATTATTTTTTATTTTTTATTTTACAGAGACAATTTTACTTTAAAATCGTGTTTACATTATATATTAAAATAGAATAAATATGAATAATTTAAAGTTATATTATTATGAACTTACTCCAAAATGTTACCCTTAACATGAACCAACATTAGGAAATAAAATTTTAAAATAATTAGAGAAATATGATATTATTAGTATTAGTACTTGTATTATGTTGAAAGATAATACTTTTAAATATTATCATTTTACTTAATCCATCTGCAAAATGATATCTTGATTATTATGCAGATAATTATGCACTGTGAAATATTAATTGTAGGATGTGTTAGCATGTTAATATTTAATATCAGGCTTTTATCTGAAGGAAAAGCTATTGTGCTTTAATTATTTGTGACAGAAATGGATGCATCCTTGTTCTTGTATTGATTTTTGCTTTAAACTTGGAGAACAGAACAGAACAAGAGTGCTGTATTTTTTTTTTTTTTTTTTTTTTTTTTTGTATTGATTCTCATTAATCATAGCAACAACAAAACAAAAAACTACTGAAACCTGGCAATTACAGAAAGTAAGATGGCTGCCTCTTTGTTTGGTTTATACTGTTATTTGATGCCAGGTGTCTGAACTTTGACCCCACATGACTCAGGGCACCTGCTTGGTTTATGATGTAAAAGATAATTACAACTTTTCCGCTAACACCTGTCTTTGGTCCTGTGGCTTTGTTGGCTAAATAGTATTTTAGAAATTAGGTAGGTTTCTTTTTCTTTTTCTTTTTTGATTTCATAATTTAAATACAATAACAAAACTTTATTATTTATAATTGTATTAGAATTATTAATTGGATAAATAATAATAATTATCATAATGTTATATTATTTAATATATGAAATTAATTGGATTGATAATAATAAAATGTATGTAGAAAAAACAACCCAGAAATCGAATTGTTTTTATTTTCACATGATGATTATAAATAACAAAAGCAGTAATAAAACGGATTTATCTGATATTGTGTTTGTAAATAAGATTACATTTTGTCTTTTTAAACTGTTGAACATATTCATTAACCGTATCTGAAAAAGAAAAAAGTTAAAACGGATATGTTAATTTGAAAAAAAGAAAGAAAAAGATTGAGATTTATTTTTTCCAATAATGTTAAGTCATTATTATTACTTTTACAAGTAAAAACAACAGGCATAATTTGTAGGTAAATTAAATGTTTTTGATTTACTGTTTAAAAAGTTAAATTACAACAAAAGAAATTAGTAAATTATTATATATTTTATTGTGTCTTATTAGAATAATATATTCTTTTGGCAGATAAGAAATTAATCTTTTTTCACTATTGTTTAAAATTGTTTTTTCTTAATTTTTTAAAAATAAATGAAAGTTTTATTTCCTTTTACCTTCTATTATAATTATGTTCTGTTTCATAATAGATAATTGAAATTGGTCTTTTTTCCATGTTTTAAAGTTTTTTATAATTATTATTATTATTATTATTATTTCATTATTTTCCTCAGAATTACAATTAGCATTTTTCATCTTAATGTAGAAGTAATATGTGCTTGGATTAAAAAAAATAATAATAATGTTAACCATCCGATAGTTTAATTAAAATTTAGTAAATGTTTTTCTGCTATAAATATACATTATTAAAATTAGCTTTTGTAGAGACATAATCTGAAAATTGAGTCTTTATTACCAAAAATAGAAACATGACCAGGTCAAGTTTATATAAACATTACATCATTCAGTGACACACCCAAGGGAGTTTGCTTTGTGTATCAGGTCTTTGATTTCTTTTAATGGCAGCTTTTGATCCATTTACTAAACAGTTTGGCAAGCATTAAACCAAAACACTCCATTCATTGGCAGTTGACCTAGTATCCTGTGGTCAGAAGTCAAATTATTGTGTTAAAACTTGACTCAGTAGCCAATAGGAATCAAGTAATATTTTTATAGGTGTCATAACCTTTGGCAATATGTTGTAATTTAATGAAAGTTGAGCAAATCAGTTAAAAAAAGACAGTGGGAGGGCAGGTGCTTTCCAGTTTGTTAGCCAATAAAAAGCAATAAGTGTTGACGGAACAATTTTCACTGCAAGGTTATCTTACTTCAGGTCAGAGATTATTAATAGCAATAAAAGTTAAATTAAAAACTGTCAGGAATATTTATTAGTCTTTGGCAGAGTAAACTGTCAATGCAAGACGTCAACATTGAATCATAATTAAAGTGACATTGTATAATATTAAACTCATTACATTCTATAATAGTGAACTTATATAATACTAAACTTTTATTGTGGTGTAATACTAAATTATTATTATAATGAATGATATTAAACTCTTATTATATTGTTTAATACTAAACTGTTGTTATAGTGTATAATTACCCTGTCAGGATACAGGATAGTGTTAACAATATCTTTAATGAACCAAACAGATATTTTCAAGGATTTTTTCATCCAGTTGAAAGAAAACCATATTTAACAGAAAACTGGTTAGAAGAGTATCTACCAAATGTAATTTTGTTTTTCTAACTCTTAATTTTTTTAATTTTTGTTTTATTATTATTTTTAATTTTATATTTGAAGTATTATATTACATCATTTGTCAAAGAAATTTGAAAATGCAGAAATCCAAGACATCTTCAGTAGTAAGCTTGCACAGATGAATACCGTATTCATGTTTCTGATAACCATTCATGATAACTAATCTTTGATGCTTTTTGAATTTTTTCACATCAACTTAAAATTTCAAAATAATAAACTGATGCTATAGATAAATTGTTTCTATGCAGCTTAGGCTGTCGGGTATAATTTTTTTTTTATTATTATGACTTATTTATTTGTTGTTTTTGTGGCGTTTTTGGAGGGGAGTGGTTATCAGTCTAATTGGTGTTCAAATTTTAGATATTCACTTGAATATGTACAACAAGTGCAATATGATAAAAGGACACATGAAATTTGTTAAAATTATAATTCTAAAGCTGGGATAATTTCTATCGATATCTAGTGTATGGATAGACAGCAAAGTTAGAAAAGTTACAACGATTTGCTGTTGGGAAATAATTCAAACAGTGCAAATAATTTTAAGCTGTAATAAATTGTAATAATAGTATTGACTATCAATTTAAATAATTCATTGAAAGATGTATCAAATTTATTTATTTTCTTGTTTATTATTCATTATAAATTTGAATACCTGCTGACATAGATTGTTAATATTTGCATATAAATAAATATATGCTTACTAATAACAGATGCATCAGAATATGCAGATTTATTTTCATTGTTACTTCAGAGATTAAAGTTAATGCCATTACTGTTACATGTGCAGCTGTGATACTCAGTATGGTAAAATAATAGTTTCTCCAATTTCTTCTTTTTTTTCATATTTAGAAGTTGAAAGATAAATTGTTGGTTTTATTTTATATATATATATACATTTTTTTTTTTATGGGCTTAAATAAAGAAAAATAAAAAAAAATAAAAAAAAATAAAATAAAAAATAAAGAAGAAAAAAATTAAAATCTTCAAAAGAAAAGAAACCAATTCCAGAGACGGTGCTTGGAAAATTGTCAGATTTGTAATTTCATTTTTCTTTATTTCTTTTTTTTTTTTTTTTAAATTTTTATCTTTATTATTATTTTTTCATGCTAATGTAACTAAATATATTTATTAGGAAAAAATACATAAACAAAAGCCTCTTTCTGTTGACATTTGATACAATGTGTATATTTTTGCTAGGTCTTGTGTTTGAAATATTTCTTTGTTGCAAATGCAGCTTAACATGTTTATAATCCCAAATGGTAGTTAATTGCCATGCAGAGAAAGCCATTTGAATGCTTGACAGAACTCTTTGATTGGCCCTGTCGTTAACCAGCTGGCTCGCCAGTTGGGGAGACCCAAAAGGACATCTTGACTGGTAGTAAATGCTGATTCACAGATCATTAAAGAGCCAGCCAGCTGATGCTCTCTTCTTGTTTGTTGAAAGCTGATACATTGTAGTTACATTGACATACATCATGTCAGTTTAACTTGGTATATATCACATAAAGTATATCTCCTCAAACTGTCCAAGTGATTTATAAAAAATATTTATATCAACACTTTCTGGGAACAAATCTATTTGACTAGGTCAAAAGTCCGTGAAATGCATTTCAGAAAAGATTTAAACCATCTACTACTACTAATACTTATTATTATTATTATTATTATTATTATTATTATTATTATTATTATATGTTTGTGTAAAGCATCTCTTATTTAATTATTTTAATAAATTATAATAATACTAGACTACATATAGTTTTAATGTCATAATGACAAATAAACCCTGTAGATTTTGAATGGTATGTCCCCACACATAATAGTAATGAAAAGTCAATATGTACATAACAAACACAATATTTAACTTACGCAAGTATTTTTATACAAAAATAAGTCAGTTAAAATAGGGAATAAATGTGTAACTGATTTTAATAACTTAATTATTTGTATATATGAGCATTGAAATAATCTCTTTTTGTAAACCTTTTTTAAATTGTTGTTATAATATTATATTATTACATTTTTCTTTTGTCTTAATATGGCCATTCATAAACAAAAATAATTTAGAAAAAAACAATACAAAAAATATTTAGTAAATTAACTTATACAGTATGTTTTTATCAGATGAAAATTGTTTACTTTATCAAAAGTGTAGCAGCAACAAACGTTTCTTTTCCTCATGTGAAACTAATAACAATTATTTCACTGATGTATAAAGAGACTGAAAAGGAAAAGTCAGAAATGCATTAAAACATTTATTTTCTCTTAAATTATACAGTGACAGCCATTTGTAAACAAGCAGCTTGATTTAAGAGAAAGATCCCAGTATGGCATGTTTAATGTGAAATGTTTTCTCATTGATTTTTGTGCTGTTTATTTGATATTGCTTGCATATTCCACTGACAGTACTGATTGATGAGAACATTAGTTTGTCTGATTACAGCCATTTATAATAATAATAATAATAATAATAATAATAATAATAATAATAATTTATTTTAGTTAGGTTTAGTCACATACCAAAATTATTATATTTTATGTTTTTGTTTTGACTTATATGCGGCCATTTATAAATTTGAAAACATAATAATGAATCCTTTCTAGTATAGTTTAGTCATATAATCAAGATAATTATTCTGTTTTACATTTTGTTTTATCTGATTATTGCAATTTATAAAGTTAAAAAAGAAAATCTATTATAGTATGGTTTAGTTATTTTAACAATAATAAAGTAAAAAAACACCAACAACAACACTGTATTATTATACATTAATTTATTTTTTGTTTTGTCTCAATGCAGCCATTTATAAAGCTAAAAACAAACAAAAAATAAAAAAAATATTAAAAATAAAACTATAATATTATAATATGATTTAGTTATACACTAAAATTATTATTATATGTTAAATTATTACATTATGACAATTTGTGTTTTGTCTGATCTATTTTTTTATCATTACATTCTGATATAGTAAAAAAAAGGGTTTTTATCATATACTTTTTACATTATATTATTACGTGTTTCTTTTTCTTATTAATGCCATTTAAATATACGATATTTCAGACCATAGATGGAAGTTAAATTTGCCACAAAATTTTGAAAAAAAAAAAAAAAAAAAAAAAATTAAGAATAGCACTAGCAGCATTGCTAAAGGCAATAGGCTTTCCTTTGATAAAAAGTTAATTATTTAAAATATGAATGAAACCTATGTATAATATTTACATTAAAGATTACTGGGAATTTCATTATATTTTTAAAAAGATCATTTGGTTATCTTTTTTTTTTTAATTTCCTGAAAGATGCTAAAGATCAATTTTCCTGATCTGTCTAAGCTCACTGAATAGTGTAGTCAGTCACTCACTGTAAAAGACAACTTTTTCTTTTTTTCTTTAATTAGCTATTTTTTGTTGTAGTAATTGTTCTGTTGTGATTGTGAAATGATGACCAGCAGATGTAGATAGAGACTGTCATGTTTGAATGTTACTGAATGCATTTGATGGAAATTTGTCAGTAAACATGAGTCTGGCTGTTTTTAGGTGTCGGATTTGGTCCCAGTCAGGTGTAAATGTTGTCAGATACAAGTATCACTGCTTCAGTGGTCTGTGAATGGAGTCTGTGCTTCAGATGCACCTTGTACTTTTAATCTGATTTCTATTATGTTAACAGCTAAAAATATTTCTTTTCTCTTCAGTTGCAGGTTAGCAAGTCTGTTTAATATAAAAAATGTTTTGCTTCTCTGTTTGAATTTATTTTTGTATTTCCTGATGCTATTAGCTTACTCTTGGTTTAACTTTATCTAATCAACTTTGCTTTAGATATTTGTTGAATGTTTTGGGGGAATTTCTTCCTCATAACATGAAATTGCTGTACAAAATTTTGGCAATAAATACCATTTAATGATAATTTTTCAAAGAAGGTAATTAAATTGTTATCTCCTCTGTGCATAGAGTAAAAAAACACAAAAAAACAGCATTTCAGCAAAATAAATTCACCCATTTCTGCATATTTTGTAAACTGTTGACATAAAGTGTTTGTTATTTCTGGTGCTTGAAATGAGTTATTTGTGTAACTTTTAGCTGAAAATACTGTTCAACTTGTTTTAAGTTTACATTCATGGGCACGTTCTTCCAATTTTCCATGTTCAGTAAACACTACTAGCTTTTCTTGTCTAATATTTATTTTGATGTCTTCCTCTTGTAAATTGCAGATTAGTTTTCAAACAAGGACAGTTTCACCACTGATCTCACACCATTTAGACAAAGAAAGTTTGTCCTGTTGATATGACACAAGCCAACTGTAAGTATGAATTTAAAATTATTATTTGATAAATTCTGAAAGAATGAGTTCATAAAAAACAAATAGAGAACTTTTTATAACATTCTTTTTAGTGAGTTTTTTAAGTGAATGTTGAAATTTTTATTATGTACGTTTCTCATTTTCTTTTATTTCTTATTGAGTTTCACTTTATCTTTTGTATTATTTATTATTACTATTATTATTATTATTATAATTATTTTAAATATTCATATTAATAAAATAATAATTAATTGTAAAAGACTATCCACAACATTTACCAACACATTTTTCTGAATCTGTGTATATGTCTTTGTGCATTTATGCTTGGCATATCTATTTTGCTTTTGTTTATCCTTTTATTAAGTAATGGACAAAATTCAAATGTAGAAATGTAATAAACACATCTTGATATTTATATATTGAATTACTTTGACAACCTGTGCAGTATTAAATTAGTTCTATGTTGTGTGGTATTAGAATGCACTGAATCATGAAACAACAGCACTTCAAATTAGATTCCACCATGATACTATGTGCACAATTGAATTATTATGATAAAGAATGCCTGATGGTAATATATAATCACAGTAACATTGATTAAACCTTGCAATAACATCTCTGTTAAATTAATACAATATACTTGCGGTAAAAAAATTACAGGCTTCATCTTGTGTCTTAATAGTTAAAGTACTCTGTCAAGATAGAAATATTTTATGTTTAGTTTTGTGTATAACAATTTTTATGCATTTTTATTTCTTAAATTATTATATTATACAGTCATATAGGAAAAAATAATTACAGGCTTCAGCTAATATGTTCAGTATTTTATGATTAATTTTCCTGTATATTAATTTTTATGCATTTTTATTATCATACATAATTAAATAATTAAAGTAGTCTGTCATTTATTTAAATTTTCTGTATAATACTTTGTATGCATTAATATTTATTTATTTATTTTATTGTATTTTATTTATTTTTTATTATTATTATTTTTTATGTTAATGTGTATATGTAAAGTAATTCAAGAATCAAAAGTAAAAAAGACAATAGAATATCTTTAGTATTATTAAAGCAGATGCAGACATTTTATCGATAGAAACATACTGACATTATGACAAGCTCTGTCAGTTAAAATAATATATTTATTTAAAATATAATAATTCACTCAACACCTTTTGTGTGCATGTACATGCATATGTGTGTGTTTGTGTGTGAAAGAGTAAGTTGAACAAAATGATATATATATATATTCTTTATTTCTGAAAATGTAGTGGTTTTGATTAACATAAAGTGTTTCCTTTGAAACAGTTATTGACAACATTTAGTTTTTATACACTGTGGTAAAACTGGACAAACACACATATATATATATACATACATACATACATACATACATACATACATACATACATACATATATGTATATATAAAACAACTGATGAAAATGAAGACATAATTGAAAATAATGATGATGTAATAATATTAATTAGCTTTGCCAAGTTGGAGAGAAGAGGTCAGTTTTGAAGGAGAGAATCCTTGTTTATTACATGTATGCATCAGTGCTAGGGACAGTGTGAGTGATGGTACTGTAGCTTGTTTTGACATCTATTGATTCCTCTTTCCATTAGTCATTTGCTCAAAGATGACATTATGTGATAAAAAATATGTAAAGAATAATGTTGTAGGATGATGCTTGTGTCGGTGAACATAAAAGCATCTTTGCCATTAAAGCATGATGCAAGTTCAGTTAAAAACATTTTTGCTTAATACAATTTCAGTCTTTGAAAAATGCCACTAATGATGTATTCAAAAGATTTGTTTTTCACAATACAGTTTTCATAATCCAGATGTGGATTTTTCAGTGAATTTGATAAAATGAAAATAGTTATTGATCAGAAATAATTTATCGCAGTCACTTTGCCAAATAGGTTATTTTGATTTCATTGAAATATTTAAAATCTTGTTTTCATGTCACTGACAAGGTTGTTATTGAAGAGTTATCTCTGATGAAATGTATTGTTTCTATTAACACAAAATTTGTTTTGGTATATCCTTTATAAAGCAAGAAAACCTTTAATTCTAAATTTGTTTCCTTAGTGCTCTGTTCTTTCACTTTTATTTATTACTAACTGGAACTTAAAAAATAAAATGCAAATTAATAATTTATTTGTATTTGTTTGGTTTGGGTTCTGGTGTTTTTTTTTGGGGGGGGGTTCAGTTTTTATAAAAACAAATAGTTGGTCTTCTAAATATTGGATAGAAAATCAGCTTTATTTGTTTATACATTTTTTTAACATATTGTGTGGAATGTATCTTTAGTTAGAATAAAAAATAAATACATCTGATCAAATTACATGTCATTATCTCAAAAATGAATCCATTACTGATTTTGCCAGATCATTTCTTAATTTATTTTTATTGTTATTGTTAAATAGAAATTCAATAGTACATTTCTATTTGAATAAAATTGTTAAAAATATCAAATTAAAGAAAGAAAAAGAAATAACAATAAAATTAACCAAGATAGATACAAGACAGGAGAAAAACAAACCTCAGTGTGAGTTATATCATTATTTTTGTAGTTAAAGCATGCTTTCAATGCAGGAAAATGTAAACAAAATGCCAGTATAATTACTCTGTTCATTGACAGTATCATTATATGTGTGTGTGTGTGTGTGTGTGTGTGTGTGTGTGTGTGTGTGTGTGTGTGATACACATACTTTTGTTTTGTTTTGAAAAGCTAACAACTAGTCATTGTTTCATTGGCAGAAATATTCTGACATCATCATGCTCATATCTGTTTACTTAAGTTATTAGAATTACTAGCACTTATGTGTTTATCATTATGTCTCTAATTTAACAACTGAAGCCCTAAGTTTTTATTATATTCACATTGTTAGTTGTAAATGAATTTTAAAAGTAAATTATTACTAAACATGCATGTAAAACCACCCAGCTACACCAGCCATAACATTATATCGATTCATGTCCTTATTGTATGGTCTCAAATAATAGAAACATCACTTTTAATTTTAAAAAAATTCATAATTATTTGATTGAAATTTGGATATACTTATTAGCTGGCTTAATAAAGACAATAATGTATTGCTGTAGATATGTTGGGGGTCTGGATAGCTGGCGGAATAGAAAATAGCCATGGGTCCACCAAAATAGAATTATCAACAAACCACAGCTCCTTGACATACATATTAATAATCTATAATGAAAGTCTGTAAGATGTTTTTAATTAATTAAAAAAAAGTTAGGACTGTGAATTTTATAATATTAGAGAAACATCATCAGCTAAAAGGAAAATGATGGGTTTTTTCACTGAAGAAGGTTTCATGATTCCTTTGTTGTTACTATTTATTATCAGCATTCCTGAAGTGTTCATAATATAGACAAATTATTACTTCCAATTTAAAATTTTGGCATTTTTAATCTCTTGATAACTTTTGCTAGCCAAGAAATAACTGTTGGATTATGTCTATCAAAAATCAATTTATTTCAGGCAGTTTATGCCTGTTGCAGTTGAAAAATTTACTTACCACCAGATTTGTTAATATTGAAATAAATAATTATGAGGTTACTTATCATTTGTTTTATTTAACAGTTTTTTTTTAAAAATTATGACAGACCCTCTACAGTTAAGTATTTGTAAGTTTCAGTGAAACAATTCATTTAGTTTTATTTTTTTTCTTCAGCCAGTACAAATTGATGTCAGTGTGTGTTGCTGTCTTCTGTATTGTCCTTCAGCACCATATAAGAAATAAAACAAAGAAACAAACAGAACTTATAAAATGTGTGTTTTTAAATGTAAACATCAAGCCAGTTCAAAAAGTAATATTTCAGTCTGTTTGAAAAAAGTATTCAAGTCATTAGAGTCAAAGAACACTAAAACACAAATTTGTAGCAGATATTTACGTCCAGGCTAGCTCACTGTCATAAAAAACAATTTGTTGTGTGTTTTATTTATTTATTTTTATTTTCAGTGGGTGGATTTTAAGAGGGAACTAATAATAATAAAAATAATTTGTCAATAAATTTGTTGTTGATTTTGTTCTTGCCAAAACATGTCTAATAATATGGTAGATAAATATTCAGTGTTAAAGCAGCCATTTCATTCTGGTTTAATTTCAACTATTACTCAATGGTTACTGTTATATTTACAAACATGGCTGATTTAGTATGTGGCACAAAATTTTAACTTTCAAAAAACTCATTAAACATTGACTCAGTAAGGTGCAACTGACCATGAGATAGAATTTTTTGCCCTTCCTTCTTATGGATTATCTAATTGAAAGACTAATGTTTTAGCATAAATTAACATGTGAATCTATAATTATTCATAGCTCTTTCTTTTTTCACTGACATTAAAACATTTATTATTTTTACTTTTCTATATCAACAAAATGACAAGACATTAAAAACATGGTGAAATATATATTTAATGACATACATTTTTTATTTTTTATTTTTACATTAAAATACTCATGATTATAACTGACAAAATATATTTGATAGATTATTACTGTCAAAATTTACATTGCAGAACAGTATCAAAAATAAACACACCATTTAATGTATTCAGTCTTCATGGTAACTGATGCATATTTAATCAGATATGTACAGAGTACAAAGAGGTTTTTACGGCAATATCAACAGGTGAAAGAAAATCCTATTGTGTCAGTAATTTATCAGAAGTTACTGGCATGTGCAGTGGTTTTTTTATTGCCAGCATGGAACTGGTTGAAAAGAGCTCTTGATTGTTTAACCAGGCTCTAGAGCAGGTGCTTACAGACTCTAGTAGGCAATACAATCCCTTTAAACCCAGAAAGCATTCGCTGGCTTCAACAAAAGGGTGGCATGTGCCTGATGTTGGCCACGTGAGTTTCTGATAACTCAAACATAGCATCATAATTCTGCTAAGAGTCTTCAAATTATGTACTGAAATCAGCTTACATGACACACTTGTTTCTTCAAAATACAGCGATGTGTCAGATTTGTTTTTTGTACACTCTTAATTAATCTAAAACCTTTTTTAAATAACTGGATCTAAAATAAGAACATGTATTAATACAGGTTTATGCTTATCTTTAATGTCTGAAATTTTTTTTTTTTTTTTTTTTTTCTGTTTGTTTAAACCCTACTTACATTGACTTTTAATTACATTAAAACCTTTTTGAAATAACTTAATTTTGGAAAATACATTTTTAAACAGATTTATGTGGGTTTTTTGTTTTGTTTTATATATATATGTATATATTGATTTAGTTTTTGATGACAAGTCAATATTTGTTTATATCAACTCGTAATCAGTCTGAAGCCTTTTTGAAATAACAGAATTAAAATAAATACAATATTTTAATAGATTTACATTTATATTGTTCATTTTATTTATTTATTTTCTCCTTGGTATTGTTTATGATGATAAATCAATATTTGTTTAGACCATATTGTTACTGTGTTTTAATTAAACTCTAACATTTTGAAGATAACTGAATTTAAAACATATAATAATAATAAAATACTTGTTTTATTATATGCTTGTCTTGATGGGTTTCTTTTTTTTTGTCTTTGTTTATAGTGAGAATTAGTTTAAATCATATTTGTATTGACTTTTAATTAAACAAAAACCTTTAAAAATAATTTTATAATGTTTTATTTTGGATTTCAGTAAATGTTGATTAAATGTTATGTGTATCAACTTTTAATTAAAGGGTCATTCAATGTCAAATCCCCCCCCAAAAAGGATATTTTAAACTTGTTATTCTTGTTGATTGGATTACACAGCACCAAATTCAAAACTTTAAGCCAATTGGACCAGTTGTGTGTGGGAGATTTGCCCCCCAGATTTTTAGATTTTTTTGGCCAAAAGGTGTGTTGCCACCAACCTCATATCTCAGGAACTACTGGGCCAATCTTCATAAAATTGGTATCGATGAAAAGGCAATATAACAAGGATTCCAAATCTATCTTTATTGTTGGAGAATGCTGGGGTACACTGACCTTTTGACCTTTGATATGACCTTCAAATTGACTTTCTTTAAATTTAATCTCTTACATGTAAAACATGTAAAATTTTCAGAGGTGTAATTTTCTTTGTCAACAACCTTTTCACTGTCACCCCAATTCCATGATAGGTACTTTTGCTGTTTATTTCCCCAGTGGAAACTCTGAATCTCTTCCTGAACAATGTATGGGAAATTTTCTGTAAAATTACCTTTCATTGTCTAGAGGTCTCATGGTGGTTTTCAGTTCTTTCGTGTACAAACTTTGGGCTTTGGCAGTGAAACTGTGCTGGGTAAGCTTGACAACTTGACCTGGTAAAATGACTTAATAGGTTTTATGAAGAAAACAATACTTACATATCAACATCTGACATTGTGTCCAACTTGAAAGCTTCAGATTGTCAAAGAAATGCAGATGAAGAAACTTCTTTGTCTTAAACTTCTAATTGCCATGTGCTTAATGAGGATTTCCCCATGGGATTTCAAGAGTACCTGAATTGCCTGAAGCCATACTTCCTTAAACTTATTTAATTCAGTGATTTATTTATTTATTTATTCATTTATTTCTGATGATTGTTATCTTATCGATAAAATTTACATATTTTCTTTAATTTGTTTATTTATTAGTTCATTTTATTATGATCATGATGATGGTGATCATCATCATTGTTATTATTATTATTACATTTTGGTGAAGAGGGTGAGTGCTTGATTTATATTATGAAAATAATATAAGTATAAATTGTTGAACTATTGGAATATAATTACCATTTTAATCACAGTAAAATAATAAATTTCATTAAAAGATAAATAATGTGATTGACTATTTATGTAAATTTGTTTTCTTTTCTTTTAATGAAACATGAAAAATTACAAAAAAAATGAATAGTTGACTCAAAGCTGCAGCTTAGAATGTTCATCCACTAATTGTTGCTTCATCAATATTTTATTACAACAAACAGTACATTTGCTTACATGTAGTATTTAGGGTTGTTAGGTATGTACCCAAGAGAATTGTATATCTACATAATTCCTCAACTACAGCAATTTTCTAATGGACTGATGGTTAAAAAAAGAAGACCAGTCACATTTAATGATATTGTTTTAGTGAATAATCAACACGATTTTATTGCATCAGGATCAAATAGTTTGTTAATGAGTTAAAATGTGTTTTATTATAATGTCATACAGTATAAAATACCAACTCAGGTCTTGCTTTGATATGTAATCGCTACATATAGTGTTCAAAATCATGATCACTAACTATGGAACAGGTTACAAATAGGGTAAAAATTGTGATTGCTATAAAGTTACTGTAGGAAAGGATCAAAATAAAGACCATCATAACATCACTATAGGTACACGCTAAAATCATTTATCATAATCATTGTCTAGGATAGAATGGGATAAAATTTAATCACTTTAACAATGAATATAGGCTTGTAGACAAAAAAGAATTGTTTTTTTTTTTAATTGTTATAATCAAAAAAGCTATAATAAAATGTAGCCCTGTTTATTTTATTATCGGTGAAGATATATACATATTTCTGAAATAATACAAAATTAGGTTTCAAATCTCTTTCAACTATAATAAGATGTTTGTCCTATTTATTTGACAATGAACCAGATTATTACAGTATAAAATTATGTCGTTAATTGTTTTACCTTCTTTGGATCAGAAAACCAGAAGGTGTAATGTTTTTGCAGTAACGAGGTATTGTTTATATAGTTTACTAATCACAGTGAAGTTTGCTGTCATCTACTGGGAGTTGTTGTTAATTATCACTAAGCAAGTTGTCAGCTTGAGAAGAGAGCGGCTGTATGACACACCCCTACACACAGCAAGTTGACCCGAGAGATTCTATTGATCTGCAGATTCATCAGGCAGGATACATAGTGTTCAATTAACTGATGCTGGGACAACTACCACTGAACGCTGACAGACAGGCTGGAGTTTCCATTGTGTGTGCCCAAACACACCAAGCTTGACTCTTTAATCTGCACATTTCCCTTGACCTGCATCACCACATCACAGTTGTTGTTGTTGCATGTAAATATGCCTGAATAAAACATCACAGAATGATGACAATGGATGGATATCGTGTAAGGGCACCAGTGGATACCTTACCCTTATACAGATCATATCTTAAGGTAAGCTAATAGATGTTAGTCTTTCAGTGATTCTAACTGAATGCTGACCAAAAATTCCTGTTGTTTGGGAGGGTTTTAAGATTTGTTAATGATTAATTAGACAGTTGTGATGAATAAAGAGGAGGTGAAGTCTATATACATAAAACACACAAATGCACACGTAGACATTTTACTTTTCTTGTTCTTCTTTTCCAAATGTATATTTTCAGCTGAAATTAATTTAATAAATAAAAATTAAAATGAGCATTCATCAGTATGCATAAATATATTTCATTAACATGTCAGTTTAAAAATAAAATTATTATTAAAACTAAATAAATTTCAGAAACCCAATGTTAAAAAAACCCGCTTTGAAACATTGATATGAATACTAATGAGATAGCAGGTAGAAAATAAAATAATTTTAACTAGAACTGTGAGAAAAACAAACTGACAGCCCAATCACAAACATCATTAGAAATACTTTATTTTATTATTATAATTATTTATTAATTTTGTTTATTTATTTATTTTATTTTTTTTTTATTTAGTAATAATTAATATTAATATTATTTTTATTGTTATTACTATTAGAGTTATGATTATAATTATGATTATTACTGTTATTATTACCATTATTATTATTATTAAAGTTATTATTATTAAATAGTAAATTCTACAATGGCTGTTTCTCTATGTATGTGAATTACAATCACTGAATTTATTCACAAGAATCCAAACATTAAATGTAATTATATATTGATTCTGATATTTGATTACATCACGAAATGTCCAATTCCTCACAATACCCTTGAAATTAACTTCTAATTTTTGCAATACAGTTATTGCAGAATACTGTTCATTGTTCAGACGTTCCAACTGTCATGACATCATCAAAACATTAAATATTTCACACACATGCACACACACACACAAACACATTATAATGTTTAATGTTTACTTCACTTTTCTGAACTTGTCACAACTAATTACTTGTAATTCTACAAAGGAACTTAATTGTTTCATAGACCAGATTAGTTAAACCAATTAGCAGCAAATTGTTTTCAGTCTTTGTGCTGAAACAGAAATAATATTTAAGCTCTGTATATAAAGTTCTGTAACCATTTCTGTTAATTTAATAAACTTGTTTTTTGGGGTGCTTTATTTATTTATTTATTTATTTATTTATTATTATTATTATTATTATTATTATTATTATTATTATTATTATTATTATTATTATTATTTTATTATTCAAGAGCAGATTTAATAAATTGTGTTAAGAATTAATTGATACAGTAATTAATCCACCATACAAAGATAATAAATACTCAGTAAAGTGTTTTCAAGTTTTAAATTATTTACAAACCCATTAATTCATATATTTTAATGTATTTTTATAACTGATAAAAATTATCCCATACAAGGAAAAGGTAAAAGAAAAATGAAAAATAACAAGATATTGTCTTTGAACTAATAATGTCAAAAAAAAGAAGAAATATAAAATTAAAAGAAAAAAAGAATGATTCTCATTAACCTTAGAATCACCATATAAATTTGTTAAACCATCAAAATTGTGCTGTAAATAGCTTCATTTTGGCTAGGCTGTCAAGATTTCATACTAATGAATGATTCATAATCAAAGAAATTATACCAGGTAGATCATTAAAACCAAATAGAAAAACATTTCTTTTGTGTTATGAATGCATCACCTTTATGATGTTAGGTTCTAAACAATGGCTTACTGCTTTAGAACTTAGCAATCATGCAACAAATACTTGCGTTTCCAAAACTCTTCATTATCAGCCATATCATATACTGTTCATTACCAACATCCTTATATACTGCTTATTACCAAACCTATTCACATAGTAGTCATTATCAAACCACCTTATATACTTTCATTACCAATCTTCTGGTAATCATCTACTTTAATAAAATTACATAAAGACGACAAAAATATTTTGGGGTGTAGATAAACCATATGTAAAAGAAAGTTGTAGATTAAGAGTTATAAAAAAAATATAATAATAGTATATATATATATATATATATTACTATTACTATTATTACCTTTTTTTTTTTCTTTTTTTTTTATCTGTTAATCAATGACTTTATAAATAAATAAATTTAAAAAAAAGAGTTAATTATTTTAGCTGAAATTTATGTTCAGAAGCAGTCCATTACTATTTGGTCAGTGATGAAAAGTTCATTTTTTACTATGACGCACTGTAAACATTCATATGTTAATGTATCAAACCACTGTTTTTAAAGCTTTTTCAACAAAGCAGATACTGTGTCATAATATCAGCTGCTCTGTGTACATTGCATCCAGATTTCAGCTTCATAATATCACAGCATTTATTTATTAATTCACTGAGGTAATGTGATAAGATTTTTTGTAACTGAAAACCATTTCTAATTAAATTTTTATTATTTTAGACCAGATTTCTTTCTTTATTCTTTTTCTTCTCCTTCTATTCTTTTTTACCCCTTTATTTATTTTTTATAACTTGTTATTACTTAATTTAAGTGCACAACTTTTAATTTAATTCTAAATGTCATTATTAAATCAAAAATTAATCCTGCACCTTTTTTTTTGTGTTTACAGATGAGTGTGCGTGTGTGTTTTAAAAATCTGTAAAATGTGAGTAAACAAATTGAAATTTAAAATATTTGAAGAAATCATATGCTAATATAAGAAATTAATAACAGCAATATAAAATAAATAAAATATGAAATTCACATATTGATTTATGGTTAATTTGTTTTAGTGGAATTAAGATTGAATGGATGTGATTGTGGTCAGTAAAGATGGTGAAATGACAATCAGGTCTATTGGTTGAAACTGTCAAGTTAGTTAATTACATCAACACTTTGTTGAATTGATGATATTGAGGTCAACACTATATCACCTGTTTTGCTGCAGCATGAATAATAGCAGAAGTAAGTCTTGCACTACTTTGAAATATTACAATAATAAAATCAAATACATTCTTGTAGAATCTTGGATTTTGTTTTCATAAATTGTATGTGTATGTGTGTATATGTGTGTGTGTATATATATATACACACACACACACACACACACACACACATATGAATGTATGTATGTATAGATCACTAAATTTGAGAGACAGTGTTTGTTTAACTGTGTAAGTCCATGTCTTCAATTTGTTAGTTTTTGAGTAACCATATGAAAAGTAAAAAATTGATTTAACCAATACTTTTATTAAAATTATGCTAATAAAATAATATTATAATAATGTATGTTAATTTATTATTATTAAATCCATATATGAAAAAAAAAAAATTGTATGACTATAACCAGTTTACTTTTATACTTAAATTTTCAACATGTGACTTTCATAAAACATTATAGTTATTTTATTGCTGAGGCTGAATAATAAAATTATGCCTTTCTCTTAAACATGTTTGTCCGTGGTAACAATAGCAAGATGTAACAGTAAATGATGGTATCACTAATATAATAAAAAAAGACATTTGCTCAGTTGGTAATAAATATCTCTTGTTACTCTCTTCCTCTTTTATGAAAAATCAGTCACCATTATTTTATTATTACTATTATTAATTTTTTTTTTAATGTTGTCTTTTAATTTTTAATTTTTTTTTATCTTAATTTTCTCTTTTTAAACTCAAAATTATTTTGGTAAAGTTTCAAACATTTTTTTTCTTATAAAGCATAATAATATTAAGAGACAAAAAAGAATTAGAGATGGATATTTTTATATTAGTTTTTATAGTATAAAAATGTTTGTGTTGTTGAAATGTATCTCTTTTTACCATACTTTGATACCATAATCATAATAATGAATTTTAAATCACAGTTATACAGGTATTTTCAGAATTTGATAAATCTGATCTGTTCTGAATGAAATATTCGATGAATATTCTTTAAATTAATTAAAGTCCACATTATCTATAATAAAATCCTTTTTGAAAAGATTTCAGATGAAGGCTGTATACAGAATACAGCCTCCATCTGAAATCTTTATTATGAAATTCAAGTTTCAGTGATAAAACAATGTTTTGCATGTTTATTTACAACTGAACACTGTAATCAAGTAATAGAAGTTGATCATTTTTATCAAAAACATTAGTCAAAATATAGTATTTTATTGCCTTACATAGGTTTTATTTTATTATTACTGCAATACTATACAGATATTTATAATCATATTCTCGTATTTGGTTTATATTTTTTAGCATACCTATCTGAATAGCTTGTTAACAGTTCAGTAAATTTGGGACTTTTGATTTAAATAAAAATATATATTGCAACAAGGAAATTGTAAATACCTTCATAAGACATAAAATGCGTGGATTGTTTTATTTTACAGTTCCTCCTCATATGCTGCAAATTATGGCCTGAGGAAAATAAATGTTGTAATTATTTACTAGGAAAGGATAGTTTTATTATGGCTAACACTAATGTTAAATATGTTCTGTAATGTTGTTATGGAAATTAATTACTGTTGACATAATCTAATTAACTAAATTATTGCTTTTTGTCGAGAAAATGTATAATCTTTCCTAATCTGTGGAGGGAAGGGAGGAAGAATGGCTAGGCTGAATGTGATATTCTGCATGACATAATATTAATATTAAATATAGTCTTTAAAGATGATAGATTTTATAAGTTTTCTTCACTTTCTTAAAGAGATATAAAAACCATAATAAACAACAAAAAACAAATGTTTAATAAATAAATGTGATTTGCCTTCTTTTTTTTCAGTTGTGCAATTTTATAGAAACATTAACAGTTAATTAAGTCTTTGGAAATGTTGAATAAAACATAGCTGGCTTGAGTATTACAGTGTTTCTATTAACATTTTATTGATTTCCTGAACTTTTCTTGTAATGGCAATAAATTATACCATTTTCAAATGAATTATTCACAAAATAAATTTATGGCATGTAATTATAGTGCAATATAGTTATATTATTGGGAAGTCCTTTCAATATTGAATACAAAGTGATAAAAGTAAGATTAGGTTTTTTGAATTTGAAATTATAGTTTTATTTCATGAATTGCATTCTGATTAAGTTATCTAATGAAACAGAATATTTAGTCAGTTGTTTTTAGGATTTTATTATTGTTATTGTTTGTTTTTTTATGTTGTTTTGGTTTAGTTTTCTTTTTTCTTTTTTTTCTGTGTTATGAATAAAAAAAATCCTGCTTTTCAGTTACTTTTATGTTTTTGATATTTTAAAATTGATATTTTGGTAAGTAGATAAATTTAGATTTAGCATAAAAATTATATATATCATTAATGTTTTAAATTTACAAATTAATTTTATAGTAATGTGGCTGTGCATATATGGGGGTTGGATGAGAGAGAAACTGAAAAAACAGTCAGCATGAAACCTTTCTGGGTGTATTTCTGAGAAGGTAAACAAACAACTAGACACCACTGCTATTACTGTTATAAACAAACAGGTCCAGGAGTCATCTAACTGGGACAGAAGACAGTAATAGTCTTTGTTTTGCATAATGCTCATAATTGATGCATTGGTCCATTTAATCAGTGTGTTATTATTACCACTGGTGGTGTTTCACTGGACATTTCTGTAAGAGAACCCAGAATTGATGTTAGTTTTATGATATTGGCTTGTGCCACACTTAACCAATAATTTCTTCAGTAGGTACTTAAAATGATTTGTAACAAGAGAAGTTTTCTTGAAACAAGTCAGTCATAAGATATTTTCATTACCCTTTCCACTCACATTTATGTGACTTCCATTTTATTTATTTATTTATTTATTAATAACAAAAAATATTATTACTATCTTTTTTAATTCTGTTTATGCATCCAATATATTAAATGCTGATGTTTGAAAGTAATCTTAAAAGGTAGTAAAGAAATGATAAATAAGTATCAAAGATTAAAATCTTTCATTATATTTATAAGCACAATTTCTCAATGGAATTTTCTGTAGCCATTTTATGGAGATAATGTGTCTTAAAAGTATCCAGTTCTCAAGAACATACTTTATGATGCAAAATGCAAAAATTAAAACAAATTATAAAGAGTAATTAGTTTGAAATGTAAATTTATCTGTTATTGAAATATGAACTTTTCTTTTCTCAAATCTTCAATATTTTCCATTAGTGAAATTTAATAGGCTTTTTCATCCATCATTTTTACCACCAGTTGTTAAATTAATTAAAAATAAGGTTTGATAAAACAATAATAATAATTTTGAAGTATATAAAATGTCTTTAAGCAGTTAGTTTATTATTTATTTGATATATTTATTTGATTTGCATGTGGCACTGAATAATTATATATTTTATTTATACAGCTAGGTTGTATTCTTGTTTTATACAACAAATCAAATTGTTTTGTTTTATTTTTGTTTGTTTATTTAGTTTTGTTTTTTGTTGTTTGTTTATTCATTCTTTGTTTTAATTTTTTCTGTTATTTATATATATATATATGTATGTATGTATGTACATATGTATTTTTTACTATACTCCAGGTGTAACTGATTTACACGACAGTTTTAATTAAACTAACTATAATTATTTGTGGGCTTGTATTTACAGAACTGTTGCAGAAAATAATTCAGCTGTAGAAAAAGATTTACTACTAAAAAATAGCATTGATTAACTGTCAAACTTAATGCTGCTAATTGTATTTCAGCTTCATTTACAATGACGACTGAAATTATTTATTTTTATTTTTTTGTCTCTCTTCATTTTATTTTCATTTAAAATTTTTAATAACGTAAAACATTTTCTTTGAATTTCCTAGGAAATGCCTAAATGTCATCCTTTATGAAAATAATCAAGAAAGGCAATGAGTGAATGTTTGCAAAGAAGTTGGGTTAGTGTTGGGTTAGTGATCAAATCATTGTGAGATCAATAACTAAACTGACAATCAGATATGTCAGAGTGTCACTTGGATAATGTAATTAATTGTCTTACAATAATAACATGATCAATCAGGCTGGCACTTTTCAAAACTTTAGATAAATTATGAAATATTCAGCTTGATTTCTCACAAAAAAATGTCTGGTATTTATTAACTTTAGATGATTGAAAGAATTAATATTATAAACTCCATCATGGACAGATTTTTGATTTTTGATTATTGTTTTCTTCAAATATCACATAGGAATTCATTTGACTGTTTTATGTTAATTCTGATCATATCATCCTTTTATTTTGTTATCAGCTGTTTTAAAGTTATAATGAAAATGTTAGTTTTTTTTATATATAAATTTTAATATATACCAACAGAAAAACTTGGTGAAAATATTTTATTTTCTAATAAAATAATTCTTATTTTTGTTTTTTCTTTTGTTTCTCTTGTATTTTTGGATTTGTTTGATTTTTAATATTAATTTTATTACCATTACCATTATTATTATTATTTTAATATTTTGTTTCACATTTTTATTTTATTATTAATATAATTTTCAGTACAGACTTTTCTTTTGATCCTGGTATTTTTCATTTGATTTAATTTAAGAGCATTTTGACACTATCATCAATTCTGACATCACCTCTATCTGAGAAACCTTTTCTGTGTTGAAAACAAATCAATAAAGTGAGAAGAGAGTAGACAGAGTAGTTTAATTTTCTTCAATATCCTTGTATATCAGTGTGCACTTCCTTTGGGCCTGACACTTTATGACTTAATACAAAGAAAAAAATATATATAATATTAAATTGATTTTCAAATTCATAGTTCATACTTATCCTAAGCAAATTTTATTCATGGTAAGAAAAAACTTGTTATTTATAAAAGAACAGATTGATCTTCAAATTCATAGTGTGCTCTATTCATTTCATCCTTGTATATTTTATTTATGGTGAGAAAAAAATTGTTAACAATTTTATAAAAGATCCCTTTCTGTTAGATGGTGAGTGAACAGCATTTTTTTGCTTAAGAAAACCATCATAAAATAACAGAGAGGTGACATCCAAGTAGAAGTTGTACAGTGGAAATTACATTTATAGATTTTATTCATATATTGCTAATGATATGTATGAGGTGACATACAAGTAGAAGTTGTACAGTGGAAATTACATTTACAGATTTTATTCATATATTGGTAATGCATGTATGAGGTGACATACAAGTAGAAGTTGTACAGTGGAAATTACATTTACAGATTTTATTCATATATTGGTAATGCATGTATGAGGTGACATACAAGTAGAAGTTGTACAGTGGAAATTAAATTTACAGATTGTGTTAATGCCATCATTCATTAACACACAAAAGAGTAAATATAATTGCCTTATTTACATATAAATATAAGTGATAATGATACAGAAATTAAACCACTGATAGTAGATAAATATACAGATGTACATATATAATGGACTTTTGTAAAGAATTCTGTTTTAATTTTTAATAATTATGACACAGTATGTATGTATGTATGTTTGTGTGTGTGTTCTGTGTTTCAGTAAACAGAAATGTGACAAGCAGGTTTATTGACCATATTTTATCAGAATTGGCCAATCTTGGTTTGCATTCAGAATGCAGACAATTGCCTAATAGAGAAATTACCAGTCATTTGACAGTGTAATCACTTTGATGAAGGACCCAAGGGGTCATTTTGTCATGATTAGCTTGTGAAACCCTCAGTCTAGTTCATCGCCTGTTTTATGTGCCATCTGTTTAGCAAGGCTTCTTGTACTTTTTGTTGGTTCTTTTTTAGAAGAACAGATAAAAGAAAAAGTGAAGGAAAAAAAAATCAATACAAAAATTTCCATTTATTAATTTGATGATAAATTAACTTTACTCCAATTTTCATTATGCGAGATTTTGAAAAAAATTAAAAAATTAAAATAAAAAAGAATAATAATAACAAAATTAAAAAATCCCCTAAATTAAATTTAAATGATTTATTGTTTTCTTAGGAAAAAAAAACATTCATTTTATTTAGATTTCTTTTTCCAATGCCTTAATAAAACAAATTTAGAACTCAATTTTTGTTTGTATTTAGTCCTTTTTTTTTGTTAATTTATATTATATTAATGTTTCCTTATTATAAGAAAACAAATTAATAAACGAGAAATATGGTTTTTGTTTGTACATCTAATATCACAGTTTTCAGATATAAATAAAATTAATAAATAAAATGCCAGCAACCTTTATAAAAATCTGTGGTTGGGAGAGGTGAGGGTTGTTAAAAATATCTATTGCTGCTTAGTTAACATGAAATTGTGAATGTAAATTCCTCTTTCACATAATAATTGCTTGTTCATCCAATAAATACTGATGATAAATGTTAATTAATTAATTAGTTTTTCTTTCTTCTTCTTCTTCTTCTTCTTCTTCTTCTTTTATTAATTCTTTTTTCTTTCTTCTTCTTCTTCTTCTTCTTCTTCTTATTATTATTATTATTATTAAATTATCATCATATTCATCATCATCATCATTATTTTTATTATTATTATTAATATGTATTAGGTATGCAGTAATGTTGCTTTATTAGTCCAAATAAATACTTTCATAAGTTAAAATCAAATGCTAGTGATAAATACTGATAAATTTGATGAAGAAAAATAAATGAAAGCTAATTAATTTTGTAACATTTCTACATTGCAGAATTACAATAACAATGTTATCAGTAAATACTGGTATATTAGCAGAGGGGGAAAAAAACACCAAAAACATCAGCTACTTAATTTTGTAACTATTCTATCTTGCAGAATTACCATAACATTGTTACTGTCAAATAATGGAAAATTAGTATAAGGGAAAACAATAACAACAGCTACTTAATTTTGTAATTTTTCTATTCTTACAGAATTACAGTAACAACATCTTTGATATGTCAGCTGGACAGACAGGAAGGGACAACTTTGCATCAAACAATGATGTGAGTATTTAGATACTTTTCTGGAAGGTTCTGTTTTGAAAATTCACACATACACTTGTAAAGACACATACACACAATTTCTTCACAATCAGGGATGCTATAAAAAATAAAATAAGAATGAAAAACATTTCTAAAAAATACTAAAACCAGTGCATTGCTTTTGTTTATTAAAATAGGCAGGACAGAGTTCTACTGAAATGTGATGTATTTTATTACCATAAGAATAAACATGAGAACTGTTCTAATGAGAGTATTACCTGGTCTAACCAAATTTTATTTATTTATTTATTTATTGGCTGAGAGTAATCTTATATTCAAGATAAGAAAAACTATCCTGAAATACATACCATAGGAAACTTTACCGTGTGTATTTAGGCTGTTGTTGTTAATTATTACTGTTGTATTCAAGGTACTGGGAATAATCTTCTAGTATGATATTGGGGAAAACCAAAGTATAGCCATATGCCTTCAATCTGAATAGAGTGTGCCCCACTTACTCACTGGCACATGGTTTCAGGACATTTACATAAATAAAATGTGTAATTTTATAATATATGTTAATTACTTGAAAGATTTTATTCCAAAGTGATAAAAAGTCATGTAAAATCATACTGACTGTTGTATTCTAATGCCAATTTTATAAGAATACAATTTACGGACAGTAATCCAAACAAAAAAAAACAATCCAAAATCTCATTAAAATTTAAACTTAAAATTTAGCTGTTTTAACACAAATATATTTTTAAAAATGTATTTATTTATTTATTTATTTTTGTTTTTATTTTTTTATTATTATTATTATTATTATTATTATTATTATTATTATTATTATTATTATTATTTGACTAACTTAGGAATCATTCAAGAAATACAGTAAATTTAAGCTTGTTTTTTTAATTTTTTTTTTTTATATATAGATTTTCTACTTTTAATTTTCAGAATATAGAATGAAAGAATAAGTCATCAGTTAGTTATTTGTTTGATTATTTTTTTATTTTCTCAACAGATTTTTTATTTTATTCAAACTGTTTTTCTTTTTGCATAGATTTCATTCTTTTAATTTTGCAGAATTTAAATCAGTAATTTAAATGATAAATTTTCTTAATATTTTTATTTTAATTTTAATTATTTTAAATTTGTTTGCTATTTTGATTTGGTTAAAAATAGGAAAGAATCCTTTTTAAATATAACTATGCCATAATGTTATTGCAGTAGTTATTCTTTCTTTTTTTTTCTTTAAAAAAGTAATAATAAATATAAAATTAAAAAATTAATTTTTGTTTTTATAAAAAGAATCTTTAGCTTGTTTAAAATTAAGAATAAATCATTATATATATATATAATACGGCTCATTTTTAATTTTAAACAAGTTAAAAAAGAAAGTATATAACTAATGCTGAATTTTAATTTTTATTAAAAAAAATTAAATATTAAAAATGCAACTGACAAATGTATACAGATAACAACATATGGTTGATGCAGCTTCTGAAAAGAAACTATCAGCTTTCAATGATAAAACTGATTGCATCACATCCAGTATACATCTGCAAGTTTTTAGCTGTCACAGCAGGCAACTTTGACAAACAGTCATCTAGATACATGCAATTTCAAGCCATTTTTCAATTTTCATTTCTTTTCAGCAGTAGTTATCAAGATTTTGTAAAAATATTTTCTATAATAACAAACGATTACTGAGCACTTTATTTCAAGACTACTTTGAAAATAATCAATACGTGCTCTTTATTCAGTTTAAATGCTAACATGTGCCTATTGTCTGCATAATTAATAATTAAAGAAGCACAAAAGGGGAGAGAATTCATTTGAGGCACCATCTGACAGGTGGCAAATGGGAAAATATTGCTCATTCCCATTACTCAATGTGCAGATTAAAATTGGCTACAAATGTGGTTATTTTATTAACAATGCATACAGATACTAGTAATTGCAGTGTAAATAATAATATATTATTGAACACATTATAAATTAAATCTTTCTAACAACTGAAAGGTTTTGGATTGAATTACCAATAAAAATGTGTTGTTCCTAAATGTTATTTTTTCTCCTAAACTAATTTAGTATTCTGTTTGAAAATAATTCATAATGTAAATCCGAAATATAATCGTTGTTAGTTTTTCTTTATTTCTTTAATAAATTTTATTTATTAATTATTATTTAATAGTTTTATAGATATTACTACTACTACTACTACTACTACTACTAATAATAATAATAATAATAAAGAAGTGTTGAAATAACGGGAATAAGTTGTATAATTTGTTTTAATTTCACTTGGTTTATTAACATTACATTTTTTTTCCTACTAGAGAGAGAAGGCAATATAAAAACTAAAATAAGTTTTTAATAATCAAACTATTTTCTTCTTTTTTTTTCATGATACAGAAAAATTTAACATAAATAGGACTTTTAAAGATGATGATGATTATTATTATTTCTTTTCCTCCTTTTTTCTGTTTCTTTTTTTGGGGGGGTTATATATATTTTTGGAGGGTTATATATATATTTTCAATTTCATTTGATTTTTAGTTCAAATTATTTCAGTGTTTACAAACTTTTACAAAGTTTAGTATTATCTTTCAAACTCATGAATGGCTAGAAATAATTTTTGTAATTGGAGTTTTGTTTTGAATTAACTATAAAGATATCTGTATTTACTCCCTTCATTTATAAGATTCAAAAATCTATAAAAATTATTATTTATTATTCATCTGAAGAAAAAACCCACCTACAAAATCTATTTATATTGATTATATTTTCTGTATAGTGTTTAGTTTGGTTTAATTGGTATTTACTTTTGCACATATAACTCTCTAATACTGACTATGGAATAAACTGGAGCTTGGTTAGAGCATTGTACTATCACTGACAGATCACAAAATAGACTGATCCTATTCCACTTTTCCTGTCCTAACCAGTGCCCTATATCCAGTTGTTAAAAACTGTTATATATTTCTTTCCTGTTTATAGGTTGTCTAAGGAACAGATACATCTAAATGTAGCATGTGTTAGCTTATCTTTTATATCTTCATGATTAACATTTTAATAAGAAAATCAAATATCAGTTCACTGAATAAATTTGGTCTTGTTTTAAGCAATTTATCCAATAAATAAATAAATAAATAAAAAGAAAAAAACAAAGAATCCTTTAAAAAATAATAAGAAAAAAATCTTGTTTTCTGTTGGTATATAAATACAAGTAGTAAATTGCAATTGATTTTGTTCTCAGTTGTAATAGTCGAAACCTGATAACTATTGATTAAAGAATGAATATTACACTAAATAAATATTCATTTTGTTAATTCAGATCGATAAAGACATAATTCTGAAAGACTTGTAATAAATTCCTCTTGGTAAATAGCACTTCCGCAAGGTAGTAATAAAACTCTGAAATACTTGTAACAGACTTTTCTTAATAGTCAGCACTTGTAGCTCATAATATTGTATATTTCCAATAAACATTCCACACTTTTAATATTTAAAGTTACTATGTTTTGCATGATTCAAAAATTATTTGATTTTGTGATTGTGTGTCACTGTGTGTGCTATACATTTACATCGTTTTTTAATTACAGCAGTTATTTAAATAATACTATGTGTTTGATTTATCTTCTTGCTTTTAATATGTAAACTATACTTTTTCATATTTTATATTTCTATCTGTTAAATAATTATTTTAACAACTTAAGAACCTTATGTAAAACATATGTTTTCTGTTACAATAACATAAAATATAATAATAAAATTTAAGACATTTTAATCACCAGTTATAGTATCTTCATATCCATAAACTTGGGCATGTTTTTTTTTTTTTTTTCATATAACAGCAGATCCCCAACTATCACAGCTGACTAGGTATTCACTGTGGCTTTAAAAAGTCTTTGTGTACATTAACTTTTACCTTGTGCAATAAGCAGGGAATGTCAGACAATGCAGACTGCAGTGAAAGTCATATGCATTTGAATGAGTGTGGACATCTGTCGAAAGGCAGGTGATAAAAAATAACACAGCTAAACCAGTTCTGTTGACTTTCACAGCAACTTGCTGATGTATGCAGTTACTTTTAATTTTCTGCATAATTACAGCCTTTATGTCTGTGACTGATATATGTTTATGATCTGTGTGTGACAAGGTTCTGAAATTTATTATTTTTAATAACGGATTTTATATCTTACATGCATTGGTTATATCTGCTACATCTGACGTATTTAGATAATGTAATATGGCTGTGTGTGTTTGTGTGTGTGTGTTTAAATAATAACTTGTGACTGTCTTCAGATGTCAGCTTTATCACATATAGAAAGGCAGGAACCTAAAATACTGAGAGAGAGAGAGAGAGAGAGAGAGAATACATTTTAGTATTTCAAATTGTGGCCATGGTTTACTTGTTTACATGAAATTGACAAACCTCTACAACCTTTTAAAATAATACTTATAAACATAACAATTTAAAGATGTGAAATTTAAGCATATAGAGATAGATATTTTGGTTTTTGTGTGTGTGTGTGTGTGTGTGTGTGTGAGAGAGAGAAATTAACCTTTTACCTGTTTTATTCACTTTTATTCTCTCTTGTTTTTATTATAGTATGTTACTTACAAAAGAGTAAATAGTTACTATATATACTTACATTAAATTGTGTAACTATAGACACAAATATAAACCTGTTTTACTTCAAGCAGATAATAATAATAACAACAATAACATGACTTTGTTATTATTAGTTTTTTAATTATACATAAATCAAAAATTAAACTCTGAAACTATATATCGGTACAGTAAGACAGTGATCCTATCTGTTACAGTAATATGTAAAATAGTTACCCAGTTAGGGCCTCCCTTGTTTTTGTGAGAGTACCACCTGTCAGTGCAGGCTGACTTGTCACTTGGTGAAAGAGGAGAAATTGGAAGAGAAGGGAGTGCAAACAGGGCTGGCTGGATTTACCTCACATATGGGTCATCAGGTGTTACTTGTTCTATCCAGTTAAACCTGTGTGGACATTGACCTCTGTTGGCCCCTTACAAAATACTCTTTGATGTTAGGAATTAATTCATTATGGACCTGGTGAGTTAGTTAATTAAGTAATTATCTAATTGTTCATTTTTACCTGGATGTCAATTTAATCACATTTTCTGTGGAGTGAGTTGGCCGTGTTATTTCTTGAATTTTATGTCCATATTTTTCTGTGTGTGTGTAATGTGTCCAGTATCAGTATATGTACTGTCACACATAGCTGCATTACTTGTAGCATTAACATTGCAAGGGAAATTATTAACATTTGTTAAGCTATATGCTTGTTATCTTATTTATTCATTATCATCATTATCATTTTCTTTAGTTTATTATTATTTTTTTTTTTTATGTTTGTGCCTAATAATATTTTTGTTTGCACATTTTAATTTTAAATATGTACTTTTATAAAGAAATAAAATTACTTCTGAGAGAGAAAATACTAATATTCATAATATAACTTTTTTATTTTATTTTTTTATTTTTTTAACCTTTTCTTCGTGGTCTTATTATTATTATATATATATATATTTTTTTATTTTTTTTGCTGCCATCTGGTGTTAGCAAATAAATTGTATGTATACCCAGAGTTGTATTCATATTTATATATTAAAAATAGCAATAACAGATCTGTCAGAAATATATGAGAGGTGTTGTCACTACCCTGAAAACTATATTTTTTTATATGTGTATATTGGATAATAAAACAAAACACATTTTTAAAAGAAGATGAAATAAAATTATAAGAAATAGCCTGAAACAAATTTAATATTTCTTGCTTTTGATGTATTAAGATTTGCACATCCATTAATAAATATTTTATAAATTAGTCACATTCACAGAGAGATAGTGACATCATTGAACTGAAGTTGTATCTGAGTTCTGCTTCGTCAGCTCTTTTCTTGTAAAAGCTTTCTGTTAACATCAGATAAGAGTTTTTTGTTGTTGTTTTCTTTCACAAGTTTTTTCATGATTTGTATTGTTTTCTTTGTGTATAACACAAATGGTTTTTCTTTTCTTTTAATTCTGCTAGCCAACTATTGTTTTAATTTATAGAAAAAAATAGAAAGTTCATATTTTTACAAGTATTATGGTTTTAATTGTTGTACTATTGCTGTTGAAAAAATAACATCTGTATTTGCTATGAATGAAAAGAAATATTAATACAAAATCAATTTATTAAATTATATTTTTGTGAGGTGTTTTTCATTATTTTTAATTAATTTATTTATTTATTTAATTTAATTTAATTTAATATAATTTTAATTTTTAATTTTTTTAATTCAATATATAGGTAATGTTTTTTTAGTTAATGACATTATCTTTTATTCTTGATGAATTAAAATGTATCTTCAATCATTGTAAACTGACAAGATACATAAAATAACTTTTATCTTCAAAAGGTTTTTTTTTTTTTTTTTTTTCCAAATGAAACAATTTTAATATTTATATATACATACATCTTTATAGGTTCAAGTTTTATGCATAAAGTTCTAGGAACAAAATTAATACTGGGCAATAGGGATTTTTATTTACTTAATTTTTTATTATCATTATTGTCCTTTCTTTCTTTTTTTTTTTTTTTTATTTATTTTACTTAATTTTTTTTTTTTTTAATTTTTTTTTTTTTTTTTTTTTTTTTTTTTTTTTTTTTTTTTTTTTTTTTTATGTAATGAGAAAAATAAGTAAAGGTCATGAAAGTTTTCTTTCTTTCTTTTTTAAATAATGTTTTTAATAATGTTTGCTTGAACACTGAGTGATACTATGTCTTGGAGTTATTATTACACCAGTCATCCATCAATGTTTTTTTTTATATTTTTCTCTTCTCTAGCTAGACCTTTTTTTTTTTTTTTTTTTTTCTTTTTTTTTTCAGTCAAATTATTGTTGATTGCTTTTTGATATTAAAGAGTTTGAGAAAAAGAAAATTAAAACTGGCTATATTTTGAGGCCCTCATAATGTTTCCATTTATTTTCATGACTGGTAAATTGTCAGTGTGATTGATCATGCTTTCAGAAAACATTTTTGTTTAACTTTATTCTAGGAAACCATTTGTCTTGTTTTATTGAGTTGCTTAGAGATTGTGACTGGAAGCTTTGTTTTATCACTCTTTAACTCATATTGTTATTCTCAAAAGATGACTTTTTCAGATGATATGTTTTACTTCAATCTGATATAGTTAAGACCAGGTACTAAAAGTGCTGAATCTTTTAGAATTAAGTGTTTGAAAGAAAATTATTATTATAGTAGATCTGTAGAAATGAATTAGTATACTCTAGAACAGTAAAACTGAAATTTAAATTAACTTGAGATGTTTTGAATTAAAAAGAAAAATATATATTTAAAAAAGCAGTTATTGATTAACATATTGTTTTTAATTAATTAATTACATTATTTTTTTTTTTAAGAAGATAATAATGATCATTATGACTTTTATTAAATTTTTTAATTTTTATATGTTGAACATAATAAATAATATCATTTTAAAAAATAGCAGTAATCCTGTGAAAAGAAAAAAATTCCATAAAATATAAATAAAAAATAGATAAATGACTGATCATTGAAAAACAGTCTTCAGTAATTATGACACAAGGTAGCCAGTAAATCATCAAAACTCCATTATGAAGGCAGATTCAGTTAATTTAAGTAGGAAGAGAGGTCATAAACAAGATATTTCTTGATGATGAAGAACATAATATTTTTTTTATGCTAGTCCTGACAACTAACTAGAGCATTGCTAATTAAAATCAGGAAAGTAACTCATACATTTCTCTCAGAGCTGGTGTTAGTAAATTAAAACTAGGTTTACCCCTGCAATAATAAGTAATAGATTATGTTGTGATAGTGGGTGTGTATTTGGATGTATACAGGTGGTTATGAGTATGTGTGGGTTGCAAATGAGTATGTGGGCAAGTCTCTGTGTGTAATATGCAAATAATATCTGTGATTTAATTAATTCATGCTGAACATTTTTCTTCAGTATTTGACAATAAAAAACACCAATAAATATAAAAAAACAAAAACAACAATAATAATGATAATTCTGTTTCCATAGTGATATTTATGACCACAATAAAAGATAGGATATCAGTATTGATAAAATTGATATAGGTTTCATCAGTTCTTTTCTTTCTTATGTTGAGAATTTGGCAGTTGGCTATTTCATTATGTTTATGAATGAATGCATTTTAGTGATTTTCTTTTTATGTAATCTGATGAGTTCTAGTGACATAAACTCACCATGTTATTTATTTAGTTATTTATTATTTTGTTTATTATTATTATTTGTATTTATTATTCCTATATATCTCTCTAGTTTGTCGCTATATGTATATATAATTTATTTATTTATTTATTGTATTATTATTAGTAGTAGTATTATTTACATTAAAATCATGGATTCTATTTTTAAAATTGTTATCAGTAACCAAGCCAATCAATCTGTAGATTTATTACTTAATCTAATTTTTTCACAAATTATCGGTTTGATTTGAAACTTTTACATTTGTATATTTTTAACATTTATATATTTTAAAACATTTTTCTTCACTAGTGAATTAATCCTAATTACAAAACAAAACAGTCAAATACCAAACGTCCTGACATAGGAATTTGCTCATCAAATTGCAGTTATTTTTCTGATTGATGAACACAAAGTCCTCAGGCCTTGACTAATCTAGAAGTGACCCTTTTCAGAGAAGTTGTTAGACATCATTATGACTGTGACCTCTGTTAGATTGAGACAATCAATATATAGTGACCAGATGCTATGTCCAACGATGTGTAATAACCTGGGAAGTAGTCAGTGTAAGAAGAAAGATCTAGTATTGCTCTCCATGATGTATAGCCTATATTTGGCCATTAACCGTAGAAATATCACATTCTTTGGGTGCTTTGCTGACATTAAGGAATTTTTATGATCAGTGTTTTAATTAGAGAAAACAAGTTTACATTATGGAGAATTTTATATCTTATTCCTTCATTTAGTGGCATCTTGAGCTAAATAGAAATATTTGTTATTAATATCGATGTTTTGGTGATTGATTCATACTGAGTATATTTCTTTTTGAGTGTTGTTTTAAAAATAATATTGCCACATTTATTTACTGAGAGTAACTCAATTTGTACTGAAAAAAGAAAATTTTCGGCACTTGTATAAATATCTTTAACTTCTTAACATCTGTGCTAGCCATCATATCTGATTTTTTTTATTTCTTTAAATGGTGTAAATATATAAATATTGAATACAGATACAAGTTTATCATTCTAGAATTAAGAACAATTGTTATTAAAAATTAAATTAATGGTCGAGATAAAAAATCTTTCAGTTAATAAGTGAATTATTCATAATCATTTTTGTCACGATACTCCAGACATTTTTCTAAATATAGTATCATCCTTAATGAAGCTGTTGGAACATGGTTGTTCAGGTACAGAAAATATGAGATGGAAAGATTCAATTTTGTTTCTTCATAATTAAAACCTAGAACTTATTGAACTTAGATAAGAAATATGCTTTAATCTTTTATATCAGATTTTCCCAAAATATCTTTCTTTTATCTTTGTTATTATTTTGTTTCTTGGGAGATTTTGTTTTCCTTACTTTTTGAAATTGTAATTTTCTGATAATTTAAAAAAATAAAAATTATTATTTTTTATTTATTTATTTATTTATTATTATTATTATTATTATTATTATTTGATTCCTTTTGTTTTTATTTTTGTCTCAAATTATAATAATTATTAAAATGAAACAAAACAATAATTATTTCAATATTAAAGAAACACTACTACCCCTGGCGTTAATTTAAAGAACAATTACATTTTGATTTTTGTTTTAATTTTTAAAAGTATATTAACATAAAATGCCCTGTTTTATATTGCTAACTGATATCACCTAAATACATGTACAAGCTTAAAGCACTCTTCAAACAGACTGTCTATAGTTATTATTAGTTTCAGAATTATTACATCTAGAGGAAAATTTTCCTAAAGGAGTTGTTATTTAGTTTCTGTATTATTATTGTGTTTTGTTATTTTTGTTTTTTAAGATATGAAAATGTAATTAATATTATTTTTATATATATTTTTAATTTGCTTTTCCTGTAACTTGTACATTACTAGGATAATTTTGGCTTTTTATTTTATTTTAAATTAAGCTATGTCAAAAATAAAAAATACAATGTATATTAATTATGAGGTAAAAAAGTATTGATAAGTTTTTCTACATTTGAAACCATTATTAGTTTATTTTAAAATTGTTGGACTTTTTTTTTTTTTCCCCGTTTGTATTTTTTAAATTTTGGAAACAAGCAAACAAATAAATATATGAAAGCAGTTAAAAAACATATCTGATAATTTAATTTCAAATTTTAATTCTATTTTAACTAATATAACAAAGAAATGAAAAGAATAAATAATAAGAAGTAGTGATAACATGAAAAGTTTTATTTTTTTTATTTTACACATTTTATCTAAAAATGTACTCATGAGAGAAGATTTACGATTCATTTAATGAATACATAAAACTTGACAGTAACTAAAGATTCTCAACATGTTTCATTTCATTCTCTGTCCGTATTTGATTCTTTGTTCCTTGCTGACCAATTTATTATTGCAGTTTGGCCAGAGTGGCAGCTGTGTGCAGTAGCTGTTGTCTATCAGTGCACTAACAGTGTTACATTTGTATTAGTTTTCCATTCATCACTGTTTGTATGTCACTAATTGTGTTTCCTATTCAGTGTACGGCCTTTGTTTGTTATTGAACTGGAAATTTCATTATTTGACTTGAAGTTTGAGACACAAAAAACGTCTTGTTTATCATCTAAACAGAATGACCAGTACTAGTTGTTGGTTTTGTGTCTCTCAATTTTTGTTTATTTAATTTTTAAATTTTATTCTTATTATTATTTTTATTTCTAATTCTTTTTTTTATTTTATTTTTACTTTTTATATATAGATTTTCATAATTATCTATCTATCTATATGTACACACGCAGACACACAACTATTTTTGTTATATATTTATTTATTTATTTATTTATTTTTTATTATCATTATTTTTTTAAATACTTTTTATATTATTTTTGTATATTTGGCATATACCTAATCTAGTTTTACATAATTATTTTCTCCTTTTATTTAATTAACCAGTTTTCCAAATACATGTTTATCATCAATTAGTTTTGTGCTGAAATGCTTCAGTCAGTTTAACCAAACGTTGTTTCATTATTTTTTTCAGTCAACCTTTTTTCTTATTTCTCTGATATATATTTAAAAAAGCTTCATTTCAGATAAAGAATAAGAAAAAAAAATCTTTGAAGCAGTTTTGAAATATTAATGTCTTAGTGACATATATAATAAGCATTAATAGGCAGGCCACCACTCGATGAGAAGATACATAATTACATTAACTAATCATACACATCTACTTTAATGTCTTCATTGGATTTAGTGTGCCATGATAAATCTAAATCCCCTTGGCAAGCTTTATAATAAAAGCAATTACACTGATTAATAAGACCACTCAGTGGTCAGTGCACTTCAAAATAGTAGCTTCATTATTTGAATTAATCCATTTCTTACTCATTAATTTATTCTCTTGTTTGGAAAATTCACTCATATTGATCCCAGTCTTTGTTTAACTACATCTGCTTTTCTGGTCATTGCTAGTCAAAACAGGCAGTAGTTGTTGGATCATATGAACGATATTATATTTAGCAATTGACTTTGTTTTTTTGTGTGTGTGTGTGTGTGTGTGTGTGAGAGTGTTATAAATATTTCATTCATTGAAATTTTGTAAAGGAAGTGAACAGGAGAAAGATTTTATTTATTATTATTTAATATGAATTTCATCTGTTCTATTTATACAAATTGTATGAAACTAGATCATATTGTAGCAAACCTTTTTTATTGATTTCTTTATTTGTTTGGGTGAAGGTGGGAATATGCTTCTTTTTTATGTTTTATATATTAATCTCATTTATTTTATATATCTAGAATTTTTATTATTATTTTATTTATTTGTTTACAGTTTAGATTTTTTAAATTTTAAAGTCAGTTTGAATTTTGTTCTGCTTTTTACAAAATTTATAATGGTAGAAAATTATAAAGTAAATGAATGTTAATGATATCTGTTAGATAAATTATATATATCATATAAATCTTTATTTATTTATTTATTTATTTTATTATTTTGAAGAAAGTTTATCATTGTTAATCTAATTTAAATGTACTAATGACAGAACAACAATATCAATACAAACAGCTAACCCCCCAAAAATTATTTTAAAAAAAATACAACAGCAAAACAAAAAAATAAATAAACAAACAAAAAATAATAACTACAAAAAAATTACAATTAGTAAATAATAAAAAAAAAAAAAAAAAAAACTTAAAAAATGGAATACATTTTATTATTTCCATTATAATTTAGACATTAATCACATACCCAGTACTAATGTCAAAGCAGGGATTTAGTAATAAAGTAAAAAAAAATAATAATAGAAATAATTAATACATTCATTGACATTATTTATTACTACACAGATGCATTATTAAAATTTGATTGCCATTCTAGGGTGATTACAGATATTTTAAGAACAGAAACTAGAATTGCATTGAAATAATATTTATCAGAAAACCAATTGCTCGTTTATAATCACTGGATTTCTTGTCAAAACAGAGCTCTGAATTAATGTGTCATTTGATTAACTGTTCCGTGGGCATCTGGGCCTCTCAGTCCTTTGTTTGCTGTAAATTAACCTCCATTCACAAATTGTCCATTAACCTAATTTCAATCTTTTGGGAGGCTAAATTATTTCTGATGATCACTTTGATTCAAAAAATAACTGTCATAATAAACACTGCATAATGGAGAGCCTTTGCTGACCTGTTTGGCAAACATTATTACAGTTTAAAATATTAAATGTCTAACAAGAAGAAACAAAACTTATTTATTTGATGGTGAGAATATTTTCTATGTGACTTTGTAAATGAAAATTAATTTGCTAAAATGATAAAACTTAATTGATAATATTGTTATTTATTTGTATGTTTTTGTAAATGAAAATTTTCTCTTTTTTTATATGATAAAAGCAAGCTGGTTAAATTTTTGTAGAGGAATTTTTGATATTTTTTTTGTTGTTTTCTTTTAATTAGAAACAATAAAATGTAATCTATTTGGTTTTATTATTTGGCCAAGAGACTATAATATTGTTTTTGAAAAAAGAAGTAAAAAAGAAGTAAAAGTGATAACAATATAAAAACAGTTGTTACAAATCTTCTGTTTTTCATGAATGTAGGTAATTGTGTTCATATGTCTTTATGTACATGCATTCATGTCCACACATACAAACACATACATACACACAAATATACACATACTACTTTCTATTTATTTTTTTAATCTTCTAGTGTTTAGTCATTACTGCTTTGTAAATATAAAATTGTTCTTGACAATCAAGTGATCATGAAAAACAGGGATATTTCGAGGTATCAGATATTTTTGTTTATTCTGACACATTTTAAAACAGTCCTCTTGTTTTATTTTGACAACCTGGAAACCATCATCAAATTCAGTAATTCACAGTGTCATGAAATGCTCAGTTTTACCCTTGAGCACTGAACTCTTGGAGTGTTTTCTAACTACTGCTGTTTTATTGTTGGTCTCATTTCTTTGCAGCTACAGAAAAATCAATGTCTTATTTCATATAAACGAGCAGTAACTCTGAGTTTATCAAGCTGATCAGTGTCTTAATATGCTTTCATGTTTTTCATTGTCCTTCTCTCTAACATTAATGTTTTTTATTGACAAATCCTCTGTCTATTTCTCAAAAGTTTATGTTCACTTCAAAACAAGATTCTTCCTGATTAATTCGAGCAGAGATCCTAACAGGACTTGTTATGATTTTGCTGCTAATGAAAAATCGTGTAACATCGCACTTTTATCTGTTCAGCTCAGTAGCTGACCTACTAGAACTAATTAGAAAATCATCTGTGCTTTTCATCTGCTGCTAATGTAATGAGAATATTTACATGCCTCACTAGCTTTCATTTCTTTTTCCCATTAAATACATGTGTCATTGAATTATATCTTTTGTTTGCATAAAAATCTATTTTTCTCTATTTCCCTTGCTTCTAGTTCTTTTAATAAATATAATTTACAAAAAAAAAAGAGGCTTTGATGATGGCAATTTGTAAAGCAAAGTAAATTGATTTGAAAGAGAAAAAAGTTAAAATTAAAATTGCTTCATTACATCAAAAACATAAAAATTTCCTTTGTGTTTCACTTGAAGAAATAAATTTAATTTACTTTATTAATTTTTATATTTTTTACCTTTTTGTTGACTGGGAATTTAGAATTTGCTGTCATCATTTAAAGCTAGCAGAAATGTCATAAATATAAACAGATTTATTTATGGAATTAAACAAGTTTTACATATATGGCTTGTATGTGTATATATATTTTAAATTGTCTTAATGTCATGAATTTTTTGTTCAGCTTTTGTTATATATATGAATATTACATCACCTTTTTAAATTATCATTTTTAAATTATATCTGTTTTCATTCTGTCATAATTATTTTTAACAAGATGTTTATTAATTATTAATTCTTATATTTTTTATATATTATACCAAAATTTGCTATTATGCCTTTCTTTTTTATCAATGTTTGTATATAATTAATTTATATATTTCATGTTCATATACAACTGACAGTTTTTTATTAGGTTATTTATATAAAATGTTTGTTTTTTCAGACTTTTCATACACCAAGTTTTGGGGATGAAGACTTTGATCTGTTGCCAATAACACACCCTGCAAACAACAGCATTTCCACACAGAGTGTGACGCAGACACCATACACACAACAGACAATGAACAATCTCAGTCAACCTATGACTGTGGCCTCCAATATGGAGACACGCTGCTCTCCTACAACTATTTCAGGGCCACCATCTCTGGCACCAATTTTTCCTCCACAGAACTTTGATGTTCCTGACATTAGTGTTACAAACAGTGTAATGCCAAGTGCCTCGAACTCAGATAACTTATTCTCGCGAATGGGAAGTATGTTTCCTGGAATTAATTCACAACCATTCTCAGAACCTTCAGAGTCTCTGTCAACAATTAGCAGAAGTCAAATGACAAGTCAGCTGGGATTCCAGACTTCAGTAGCTCAGTCATCATCTCCTGCTGGGTCAAATTCAACCGAGTCTCCAACAAGGGAAAGCACTAGTGAGGATAGTGATGACAGTTTACCACTGGCTCAGGTAGACTGTTTTATTAAATATAAAAAAAATCAACCAAAATGAATTAATAATTTTTAAAAAAATCAGCCAGCAAAATTGTTTTCTTCACAGACCAACTTTATTTCCAAATTAGAACAGACCAACAAAAAATATTTTTCTCCATGATAAAAGTAATATATGCATTTTTAAACAGAATGTTCTTTCAGCAAATCATGTTATATTTAGACATATCTGACAACAGAAAAGAAAGTAATAAAAAGTTGATGTATGCTAAATATTTAACGTAAAATTGTTACCTTTAAAATCCAGTACAAGTTTGAATCAAACTGATTCAAGTGTAATTTTTTTAATGTTTTTAAGTTTGTTAAAGGAAACAGTTATAACTGTAGAAAATGTTGAGTGGATGGATAATCCCAACATGAAATAGTATTGTAAAAACTTAACAATAAACACTTAAAGTATATATATATATATATATGTAACATAATAAAACATATATATATACAAGTTTTTTTTTCTTCTTATTTTTTTTTTTCTAAACTGAAATAAAAACATTAATTATAAGCATACATATACCACCTGTTACAAGCACTGGAGTACAGCAACAGTTGGTATCCACAGAAATGTTTTCTATACAACATTGAGAAAGACATGAAAGGCTGGACACACCTGACTACCTGTCTAGTACACAACTGTCTTTTTACTGCTGGGTGTAAAAGCTGCAGCAGTCCATTATTACTATATCTTGTTTTTTAACTTCACTGTGCTTTCATCTGCACTGTCATTTGTAATATATTTTTATTATGAAGGTCCATTTCTTTTTTTAAATGTTTGGCCTCAGTTTGTCTTAATTTATTGAAATATTGATCATGAAATTAAAAAAAAGCTAAATAAATAATAAATAAATAAATAAACTAAGAAAGACTGTATGCTAATCAGAGACATTATATTAATTTACAAAGTCCTGCAAACTTGTAAACTATTGTTATCTGAACCTCAGTGTATAACTCTTGTCTTTAATGATTTATTATTACCATAACTTTATATTTGAATGTTTTCACTTTGGAACACAATCCATATAATTGATTTTTAACATTTCTTCTAATTTATTATCATAATCATTTTTCACAACTAATATTAATTGCAAAAAGGGCTCTAGATCAACATGTAGTTTACAATTTTATTTATGTATTTATTTATTTATTTTAAACTGTTACATTAGAATATTTAAATAATAACTGAATTCAAAAAAGCATTTTGATAGTCTTCTGTGTGTTTTTGTTTCTCAGCATCATATGTCTGTTGTTGAAACACAGTGCTTGCTTTTCTCTGACTTACAAAACATCTGTTGCTTTAAATCCCCTGACATATTTAACTTGTATCTTCAGCAAAGCAATTCTAAATGACTGCTGTTTATTTGAATGTCATGCTGGTTTTCTTTGGAACATTCTGTACCCCCATTAATAGCTACCCCAGTTTTGTTGAAATAGGAAATATTATGAGAAAACTAACAAATTGAAGTGTAGATGGGTTTAATGTTTGTCTGTTTTCAGCTCCAGTGGACGAAGACGAAGACAACATATGATGTGGTGCGTTGTTTAGTTGGCCATCATTATTCTTCTGAAAATAGATTGTTTATCTTTCAAAATATGTTCACGTTTCTTTGTAACTTCTATGTTATCAACTGGTCACTACAGTTGTCTTTCTTTGTTGCATTTGAAAGTTGTTGAATGTTTTTCTTATAATATGATTCCATTATTTTTTTACCTTGCAAGGTTAATTTATTATATTTAATATTTTTTGTTTGATTGTTTGATTTCTGCTTTGTAGTTATTTTAATTAGGAAGATGCAGAAAGAAGTTAATTTCTGAGAATATATAAATTGCCTGATAACTAAAGGCATTTCTGTTGTAACTAATATTGTAGTTCATAGTAATAACAATGGTATAGTTAGTTAAATATATAAAGCAGAATTAACAATTGACTTTATTGTGTTGAATGCATGATAATTATTGAGTTTTATTCCTTCTTGTTTTGCTAAACATTTTCTAATATTATTAAATGCATATTTCGTATGTTTGTTTCAGATGTTATTAGATACAGCAAAATAGAAAATGAAATAATTTTCATTAATACTATATAAATATAGTTGTTTGTTTTACTGTTGATTTCTTATTTTCTTTTCTTTCTTATATATATATAAATAAAATTTTAACTTTACTTCATAATCTTCTTTTCTGGTTTTCACATAAATAAAAGAGTAAGATATGAATTTTTATGTATATAAAATGTTGTTGTTTTTAGTTGATGTCTTTAAAGCGTCCGGCAACAGCCAGCAATTGTGACATTCCTGACCTGTCGGCTATACCAGCAGCTGCTGCCAAAACATCTAGTGCTAAAAAACAAAAAACACCAAAGAAAAAGAAGAAGAAAGATCCAAATGAACCACAAAAGTATGTTGGTTTGAATGAATAAAATACAATAGACAAGATTAGTTAAGATTAGCATTGATTATTACTGCTGTTATAATTAAAACACAATTTTTATTAGCAGGCCCATTCTGTGTGTAATCTAATAATACTAACAAATTCTTTAGTATTTCCTCCATGGAAACAATAACTAATAAGTGCATCTTGGATGCATTTATTTGATTAAAGGTTTGTTATTTTGAATCTAAATATCACATGTATGAAAGATTTCTTTTTCCTTCTTCCTTTTGTGTGTTTACATTAACAATTTATACAAGAGAGATAATGAAGCCTGTACGGAACAAACTTAACAAGCACTTTCCTTTCAGGGGCTATGTCTTTTTTAATAGATTTCTTCTTTTTTTAATCAGAGTAAAAACATGCAGAAATGAAAGCCACATCTCTGGCAATAACTTTGTGTTGATTTTTCAGCAAGCAATCAATAATAGCCATTTAGAAAAGTTGCCTGCAAGTTTGTTTTGTGTTTGACATTTGCAGCTCTTTTTAACTATTCCAAGCAGCTGTTGTTTGTTTCACTCTGTCTTCTCAGTCCGAAGGAAAAAGTTTTTATAAAATGCAAACATTATGAATGAAGACCACACCAGCATGTCAAATATTATTTTAAAATTATTGTGTTTGGCCAACAGTTATAATTATGCAAGTAATGACTGTGGTGTATTACTGGAATTATGCCATGAACCCCTGTCCACTAAACACTGTTGTTGACTTTCCTAGTCAGTATTGTTCTGTCTGAGCTTGACATAATTCCCATCTTTATGATGAGTTTGACTGGAAAAAATCCCAGTATTATCAGTTTTATGCCTGTTTCAGATTAAATATGACATTTTTAAATTCCCATACTTTATCTAATTTTGTCTTTATTGATAGACATATTTACAAAATATTTCCAAAAGAGAAAATGAAGAAAACAAACAAATGCTGCTTATTAGTCGTAACTATCTGTAAAATGAAATGTTGTACTGATACAGAGAGAAGTGTTTCTAAAAAAGTTTGGTTTTGTGTGGGTTTGTTTTATAATGTAATAACCATAAATATAATATTAAAAACTGTTGATAACTAATTGTTATATTATTATAACAAAAAGATTAATGAAATTTTTCATTCTTTCTTCATTTTGTCTTTTCTTTGTTTTTGTTTTTGCTTTTTTGTTGGAAGCTGTCATCAGTATTTTATTGGGATCTTTTTTTTTTCTTGTTTATTTAATTTATACTGTTTTTCAGACCTGTATCAGCATATGCGTTGTTCTTCAGAGATACTCAAGCTGCTATCAAGGGCCAGAACCCTAGTGCCAGTTTTGGTGAAGTCTCAAAGATTGTTGCCTCAATGTGGGATGGTCTTGATCCTGATCATAAAAATGTAAATATTTAAAAGTAAATCTTAACACTGTTTTATAATATTATTACAAAACTTGTTGTATAATATTATAATATATCTCTTTTATTCCTCACTTAAGGCTTTTGAGTTTCATGTTTTGTTTATTTATTTCAAAAGATGAATTACAGGTGTAAAATTGCCTTAAGTTGTCTATCTTCGATAGTCATTATAATGCCAGTAAACATGAAATAAGAACATTTGAACTTTTAATTAAATTGATTTTTTATTTTTTTTTGTCACAGATATTTTTTTTAATAGATTGTTGATACATTCACATAGTTTTCTTAATGGCTAAATATAATTTAATACCCAAAGTTAGCAAAAAAGAAAATAATAATAATAAAAATGGATTCAACTGAAATCTTTGAATTATTTACTCAGTCTTTCAGAATTCACTAATAATTTTTAAAAATGATTTTTATTTATTATATTTTGTTTATTTTTTTATCAAACAGATTCTTGGTATATTCAGATACTTTTGTTAATGGTTTTGTAATATATTTTAATACTCAGGTTCACCAAAAAAAACTTTACAATGATTTACTCAGCTTTTCAGATTTCACATTTAATTATAAATGTATTTTATTTATTTATTTAATTTTTATATATATATATATATATATATTTTAATATGTTCAGATAGTTTTGATAAAGGTTTTGATATATTTTAACACTAAGGTTTACAAAAAAAAGACAGAGGTAGCCAAGAAAGAGTATTTAAAACAGCTAGCTGCATACAGAGCCAGCCAAGTGTCACAGGTTGGTGGATTTACTACTTCTATTTTCTACAAGAAACCACTATTATCTCTTGCAGGTTCACAGGTATTTCAAATATTTACGTTTATAATATACTTACTGTAACCTTCACAAAGACTTGTTTTTGTTTGGGGTTTTGGGTCAAAGAGACTGGGTTTTCTGCTAATAAAATACAACAGTTAAAAAAAATATCATAATATTTATTCTTACAGGTATATCACATATTTACTGTTTTATTAATAGTTACTGTATGTTTCACTAGTTTGTTTATTTTTTATTTTTTTTGGTTATCTTTTAATAAAATATATATTGTTATATACAATACACCTTACAAGATTGTTATCTTTTTTTTTATCATAGAGACTGTGGTTTTCTGTGTTAGTAAAATATGTCAGTTAAAAAATATGTAATATTTATTCTGTTTTCTTTATTGTTTGCTAAGTTATTTTTATTAATTTATATTTACTCTTTTCATCCAATAGGCTGCTCTGGAGGAGCCAGTTATAGAGAAATCACCATCACCCCCTAACCTAGTGAACAGCACTGTGCCCTCCCTTCAACCAGTCAGTAACATGGGAATGATGAACAACATGGCAAACATCCAATCACAGCCACAGAGAGTGATGATGTCTGACTACAGCAACCAGTCTCCACCTCAGATGATTCAGAATATTGGCCCCATCAGTGTCCAGCAGACAAACAGTATGAATTTTCATGATCAGTCTCTCAATCAGGTTTGTATTCTAAGTTTTATTATGTATGGGATTTAAAAAATCTATTTATCGTACATTTATTTCAGTAATACATATTACTTAGATGAAGAAAAATACTAGTTAGGTGATAAAATGTCGGATCTGAATTCAGAAAACATTCTCATACATTTTGTGTCTTTTTTATTCTGAGTCAAAGAAAACCAGTTTCTTGCCCTTTTAAAGAATGTGTACACATATTTTTTATGAAAAGAAATTATAATCAATAAGTAAAACATATTTTATATTTTTTATTTAAAAAAAAAAAAAATGTATTATCGATACAAATACAGAAATAGATTAATGTTAAAAAAGAATACAAGGGTTACAGCCTTGTTAATCATATTTTTTAATTTTTTTAATCTAACAAGAAGAATGTTTTTGCTTGATTCTGCAGGACATGCATCCCAACAATTTAATTGGAATGTCACAGTGTCAGCGTAGTGGCTGTACAAACCAGGCCATTGAGAACCCAGGCTGGGACAATGAGTATTGTAGTAATGAGTGTGTAGTCCATCACTGCAGGTAACACATAAAATAATCTTAAAAACTAATGTTCAAGATTTGAGAAACTTGCAGTATTAATGCATAGAATCCTGCATAAAATAATCTAAAATCCTGAATTAAAGATTTTAGAAACATTACCAACAATTTTGCATTGTAATAATAGTTATCTTATCTGTCAAAGTGGTTAAGATATTTGTTAACATTTGCTGTGACAGAAACAATTAATTAAAAAAAAGAAATTGCAGATACATAACCACCAGCTTGTGTGAAATGTAATGCATCAATCCTCGATTTAAAAGATAAATATTGTTTTAATATTTGTTTACAGAGATATCTTCACAGCCTGGGTTTCATCCCGAGGAGGGGGCAATGCTTTTCAAGTGAAATAAGAAGTGACCAGGAACATGCTTTTTTTTTCTGACAGCAAAACAGACATGTTTGTGCCATTCCAGTTGTTGACAGAATTATCATTTTTATTTTTGTACAAGACAGAAAAATGACAGCTGCTTAGGTCTTGTGCCTTGTTGTGAAATTCCAGTTAAATTTTAAATGCTGCCTAGCTGCATCTATAGAGACGACATTTAGTGACTATATTCTTCTTGTTACTTTTTATTTTATTTTATTTTGAGAATATTTCACAATTCTTATTTTAGAAACCTTTGGAAATTTTTGCTGCTTCTGTTTATGAAATCTCTTCGATTTACAGAAGGAAAAAAAAATAAAATAAAAATATTGCACAAAAGTTATTGATGTGAGAAATGTTTATTTATTATTGGTATAAACACAAGGAGAGATTTCACAATTTATAATTGAGTTATTATAATAGAGTTGTTGTTTCTTCACTTGTTATTTACATCTGCATTTGTTAACATGAAAATATCAGTCTGTGTGGGTTTTCCCACTTTGTGGCTGATGAAAAACTTATGCAGGGTGTCTAAAAAAAAACAAGTTGTAGTCTAAACAGGCACTGTAAGATAATTGCATTTAAAGCTTTTGACATTTAATGCTCTATCAAAATAAATGGATACATAAAGTGTATATAAAACGTAGAGAGGTGTCAAATAATTGTTTTTATTTAGGTAATTTTTTTGGAATTCTCCATAAGAACAACTGTACTAAGTTGTTGCTCACTATTATCACTCCATTACTCCGTATTTAAAATGTGAAAAAATGTGAATAATTTTTTGTTTTCATCAAATAGTTTCTAAATTTAATTCAAAGTAAGTAGAGTTATATGAAGATTCATTTGTTTCTGTTTGTTGTAATGTATTTTATGTTCTCCATTAAAAATTAAACAATTAGTTAATTTGAAAGAGATGGTATTATATGAGAAGGGAAAAGATATTACAAAAAATGTTTTAAAAGTTCATTTGTTCGTCATCAGTTGCTTCAGAAATATATATTTTTAGGATTTTTGCAGTTTGAAAAAGAAAATATCATAACAAGTTCACAGTTAATATAGAATTAACATTTTAATATTAATAGATTATTACTGTTATTATTATAAGCTCTAATTTTATATTGTACTATTTATGATTTCAAGAAAACTGAATTATTCTGAAATTTAATTTTTCAACAGAAAACATTTTTAGGATGTTTATAAACAATTATTTTCTGTCATACTTATGAAAAATTAAATTGTTCTATAGCTCTGCTATAATTATAACTGAATAACTTAATTGAAGAGGTCATTCTTTGAAGTTTTAAAAGAGTTAAAAAAATGTAATAATTAAAAATCAAAAGTCCACTGTTAGTTTAAAAAATCTGTTTTATCCATACATTTAAAATAGAAAGTAGGCATTATAGTCTTAATAAAACATGTAATTCTTTTTGAGAAAAGACAAAGAAAAATTAAATTATTCCCACATAACAAATTTAAAAAAAATAAATAAATAAATAAATTCTGGTTATAACTTATCTAAATACTGTGTAAAACTTGAGGTGATTGTTTATCAAGATATCTACCTGCCTTTAAAATAAAGAAATGTAAAGTGCAAATGGAGAGATTTATTCTGAAACATTAGTTTTAATATATGAAAACTGACTTCATATTTATTTTTAACAGTTTGACATTTTCATGGAAATCTCTCATCTATTTCCAGAGGTAAATCCATTACATATATTATTACTAATATTATTATTATTATCATCATTATAATTATTATTTAATGTCATATAACAATAATAATTTTGTTTTTCTAAAAAAAAATTTCAATTTATTTTTAAAATACAAACAGTAAGCATTCTGTAAGTTTTGTGACATTAAGTCCATTTATTATAAATAATTACCACACTAATTTCTGTGTAATATTAATTCTGGGAAATCTTTAATACGAGTTACTGCCTTTGTCACAAAGAAATGATTTTTTTTTTTGTCTAAAAAAAAAAAAAATCAATTTTTGACTTTCAAAAAAATATTTTGTTTTAGTAAATTAACATTGATTCCAAAAAACTTTGTTTTTCAATAGATCTCACCCAGGGTTTGGGTAAATAATGGTGCATAATATTCTTTTTAAACATCACTTTTGTAAAGATGTTCTCATTTTCTAAATATTTATTTTGTCTATTATATTTTCTATATATTCATAAATAATTATTAAAATAATATACAGTTTCATGACACTATTTATGAATTTTTTTTTAAATCGTCTGCTTTAAAAAAAAAAAAACGCTGTCTTTATATAAAATGATGTTCAGGTCATGTACCAATTTTTCTATTAAATAAACATCTATTTACACAGTAAAACAATAATTTATACATAATCTCATCGAGTGCATGTTGTCTGGCATGTAATTCAAAATTTTATTAGTAAATTTGTATTTTGGTTTGTATACAACTTGAAAATTTAAACTGATATCTTCAATATGTTATAAACAAGATTTTAAAATTTTATGAAAGCTGAATTATATTAATGACACAAAAGACAGGTTATATTAAAACAAATGTATGTTATAAATCTATATTTTAAAAATTTCTGAAAATCTGTTATGACATAAAAGTCTGATAATTTATACTAATTTGCAATAAAAATAACAGATAAAAACTTATTTCCATATATCTGCAAATCAAAAAAAATCCAGTTTTTTTTCTTTTTTTTCTGCTGATGGTTTGTCAAGATCTACCTACCTTTAAAACAAAGAAATGGAGAGATTTATTCAGAAAAATTATTTTTTAGAATTTATGTATGTTAAACTTCCTTTTGAAAGAACCAACGATGTAACAGAATTTTGAATAATTATAATATAAATTACAAAAATTAATGCTATATTCTACATGAATAAAGAAGCAGATAAAAAGACCAACAGGAACTTGGAGAAGGCAATATCAATGAACTGTTATACTGATCTGTAATAAAAGTTTAAAGTTTAAAATAAGTTGTTTGTTTATTGTACTTTATGATTAACCCATTGAATTAAATAGTTGAGAACAGTCGACTGAAATGATGAGTCTGTGTGTGTATGAGGAACTAGGTATTGAAACTGGTCTTCACACTGAGTTTTCCTATACTACTGATCTTTCATAGCATGTTAAATCCCATATACCTGCATACAAAGAGAAAAATTATCATTGGGTAATTAAAATTCTGACTATGATAATATATAACGGTTGTAAAAAAAAAAAAAAATCGTTTACATTTAAATATACATTTTAATTTTTTTGTTGCATCAGATTTACTAGTTTTTAATTTTAATTCTTTTTTTTTTATGATTATCGTACTTCTTACTACTTCTTCTGGGTAATGAAGTCATTTCTGTTATTCAACAAAAATTACAGAAGCTAACATGCAGTGATACAGATTACATTGACTTTCTGTTAGAAATTCAGGGTTTTTGTTTATTTTTTCCCACTGGACATTAGAATAAAGTTTGAGTAGTCATTTATAATTAAAATTTACAGGTTGACTTGTAAATTTCAAAGAGTGATAAAGCTTTATTACGAATACATAGCTAGTAAAATTAGCAGAATTGTTGTAATCTGTAGCACCAGCTCCCTCTCAGTCCAGTACATTTATTACTTTCTTGTTTAACTAAAATATAATTGACTCTTATGTTATTTTGAATCCATTTCATAATTGTCTGTTAGTGCTTAAATAAATGTGAATTATATAAATTTGATTTAAATTATTAATTTTTCTTTCAAATTCAGTGTTCCAATTAAATTTCCAAGCAAATAATAAAATTTTACATTGATTGAAGTGGTTAAGCTTCATTCAAGTTAATTATTTTTATTTGTTTTTAAGTGAAGGTCACTCAAGCTGGTTAAAACATTATTTTTGATCAAATACAATTTTGATAAACAAAAAAAAAAGATGTATATATCACAACTCATACTAGATTATTTTCACAAGAAAAAGTAAAATATTTATTTTTTTATTTCTGTCATCAATCATGTTTATGACAAACACTGTTTTTGCCTTTAGGTAAGTTTGTTGCAGTCACAGAATTAAAACCCACATCTTCTAATTTTATCATCTTCAACAAAACTCGCCAAACCTTTAGGATGATCTGTATCCAGTTATTTTTGTCCTGATTCTACTGTAAAATTAAACTTTCTCAATCATGGTTCATGATTTTCATCTCAGTTTATTAATCAGTGGTAGCAACACACCTTTTCTCTTGGTCAAGAAAAAATAACCTATATAAAATGCTGTTTATGGCTGTTCAATTCATAAGAAACTGAACCTGCACAAGTCTGGAGTATGTGTCTCCTGGAATTCTGTATGGCAATGTCCCAGCAAACTGCAGTAACACCTGGGCATGGTTTCTAAGGTAGGTGAGATACTGAAAAATAAAAATGTTAAGTGTTATAAACATAATCTGATATAAAGAACAAATATTAATTTTACTGGATTTTAATTTAATAATTTCATATTCATATCCTATGTATTTGTTTATAATGTTATAACTTTAATATTTAGGATGTAGAGCAGTGATTCACAACCAGTGTGCCGCAAACTTTTGTTTAAATAAAGAAAATCCAAATCTCATTCGTACTCGATGCTTTCTACATAGATAAGTTCTTGTTTCAAAAACATCGCAGGACGATTTAAAGGTTGTGTTACATCAAATTATTGGAATGGTCAATTATGTAAAAAGTAGGCCATTGAAGTCACGATTATCTGAATAACTGTGCAAAGAGATGGACTCAGCATGTTAAGTTATTAATTCACACTGAGGTTCGCTGGCTGTCAAAAGGCAAAGTACTAAATCATGTTCACGAACTGCACAAGGAATTACTATCATTTTTTATCCAGGAAAAGTAGGAGAAATTCTGTGAATACCTTAGTTGTGAATTTTGGATGTCTAAAATGGAATACTTAACAGAAGTATTTAGTGAACTAAATAAAATAAACAATAGTAGGCAAGGTAAAAATGAAAATATTCTCTCTTCAACAAACAAGTTAGTTGCCCTCAAATTGAAAATAGTGATTTGGAAAAACAGAGTAATCACTGTCAATCTTGTTATGTTCCCTTTATTGCGTTCTATCTGCATTAGAAAAATGATCTCTATTGTGTTTACTCATCTGACAGCCCTGGACGAAAGCATCAACAATTACTTTCCGTCATTAAAGTCAGAAAAGTATGACTGGATTAGAGATCCTTTCATAAATCATTCTTCCAACAATGAACTTGACTTACAGTTGTATTATGACTTGCCAAAATTCAAATATTTTTTCCTGTATAATTAGCCAGGTGTGGCTGTTATTTTTTCATGTATTCTAAGGTGTGCCATTGGCAAAAAAAATTGGCACTGATGTAGAGTATAATATAGCAGTTAAGAAAACAGTTGTCATATCTTTACGGTATTTATAACTAATAAATAATCACTAGCAAAACCTGGAATCTTCAAAATGTAAAACAACTCATGGAACTCACTATTTCCTTTCCACCATCATCAACTTTTCCATGACCTCCAGGCACTGGGCTTTGTATACTAGAACTTCTGTAGCATAAAAAAGTAATTATGTTAGTTTAAGAAAAAAAAGAAAAAAAATTGCTTAAATCCTTTCATAAATGGTTATCGTGTCACAAATGTAAGGAAAATAAAAAAGAAGAAAAAAAGAAACATCTGAAAACAAAAGCATAATGCCCCACCACCACATTACACTACAGATGTCTTCATAACACTGGAACTGATAATATTGTTTTAAAAGTTAATCCATGCAGTAATATAATTGTTATTAGCAGACTAACTAGATTAATTCTTACGGTGGGTCACCTCTTCTACTGATATATTTCAATAAGGTGTGTATGAGAGTAAATCCTACCTGATTTCCTTGTATTTGTTATGCAGAATATTCATGGCTGCCAAAAGAATATCTGGTAAACATCGACGTACCTGAATAACAAAATGTTCATTTCAAAGTGTTCAGTTTGTACAGATACCAAAAATAAGAAAAGGTCTTCTCTGTTGTTTTTAAAAATGTGTCATATAATTTGGTTAAACCATGTAAGTATATACATACATATATATATATATATATATTAAACAACAAAACTGGTTACATCATTATTCGTAATGAGAAAGTGAAATTACTTCAAGTTACTCTTTTTTTTATAAATAGAACTTACTTCATCTGTGTAAAGTCCAAATGTATTTACTCTGTGTTGAACCTCTTCTTCAGTGGTAGGCAATAACTTGAGTAGTTTTAAAATCTTGAAACAATAAATACCGTATCTTGAGTGGTTTTAAAATATTGAAACAATAAATACCGTAACTTGAGTGGTTTTAAAATCTTGAAACAATAAAAAGTGGTTTTAAAAATCTTGAAACAATAATAAATATAACTTGAGTGGTTTTAAAATATTGAAACAATAAATACCGTTACTTGAGTGGTTTTAAAATCTTGAAACAATAAATATCGTAACTTGAGTGGTTTTAAAATCTTGAAACAATAAATACCGTAACTTGAGTGGTTTTAAAATATTGAAACAATAAATACCGTAACTTGAGTGGTTTTAAAATATTGAAACAATAAATACCGTAACTTGAGTGGTTTTAAAATCTTGAAACAATAAATACCGTAACTTGAGTGGTTTTAAAATCTTGAAACAATAAATACCGTAACTTGAGTGGTTTTAAAATCTCGACTAAACATCATAACTTGAATAGTTTACAGTTATCTTACCTCAAACGCTTGATCAGTGCTTCCAGTGTGATACAGATCAAAAAATGTAATCAAATCCAGCAAAAGATAGAAAGTGTCTGTATTGGCTTTCGTACCTTTGTGTCCCATTGAACGATACCTGAAGAACAATAAATTAACATCATTTTGATCTCAACTAAGTCAATTCTTTGGTATATTTATATATTTATAACTTTGTACACACTGGTTAATAAGAATTAATAAATGACGTTTACTTTATACTTATTTTTAAATATGATTAATCACATTCTATGTCTCAGAAAGCTTGTTTTTAAGCCAGTTATTTTTTTTTTTTTTTTTCTACAATTAATTTCTCAAAAGTATTTTTAGGATGAAAGAAAATGAAATAACATTTCAAAATAGAATTTGAAAAATGCTAGTAATATACCTCTCAGCTAGATTAACGGCTAGATTTTTCAGACGAGTTCTGCTGGATTGTGGAGTTCCAGGTTGAGCAATAACTTGACTCAACAATTTATTCATCAGAGATAGTGCCTTGTCATGATTCTAAATTATAATAAATATCAACCAGTTTTAAGATTGTTTTTCCCTAACAGTAAATAGCAAAGATGGTTTCATATACATATGAAATTATTAAATTAGCAATCTCTATTTAACTTTCACATCATTAAAATAAAGTATCTTAATAACAAAAATATTACGTCTGTTACCACAGTTATATTTATTGATAAAAAAATCATATTTCCAAGGGAATGGATTCCTTTCATGCTTTCTTGATATCACTCTGTAATATAAAAACAAAGCTTTTTGTTGTTCAGATAAATTACTTCTGTCTTGCTGACAAAATATCAAAAACAGTTTTATAAAGATATATTCTGAATATATTCAGTAATCTGCTAATTAAACATACAAGCTCATTTAATTATTTTAAGTTTTAAGTTGGTGTAACATTGTGCACCACAAACAAATATAAACTTTCAATTACAACCTAACTGGATTAACAGATTAAGGTTTAATTAATTATTCAGTTTACCCCAGCAAGATCATATAACCGCACAGCTTCTTCAAACATCCCTTTTGAGTCTGTATCCTTGGCAACAAATTCTATGATTTTCTGAGTGTCAGGATTGAATTTATCAATTGCACCAGGCTGGAAAATAAAAATTATAAATTATTATAAACTCTTTTAAAGAATCTCTATCACAACACAAAGAAGACACGAGAGTGTTAAGAACATCAATCAAGACCCAGTAATCTCTGTTATAAAACAGTAGTTCAGCTTCCTTTTTCTTTTTTTCAAATATAAATATAAAATGTTCAATAAATATAACTTACTTTTCTTGAACCGTCTCGCTCAATTCGTCCAAGCAACATATCAAACTAAATTAAACAAGAAAAATTAGATAAAGAAAATTTATTCTGGAGAATCCCACAATTTAAATCTGTCATTGTTTTTAAAAAGAAATTAATAAGGATCATACATTCCTCAGTCTACATCAAAATATGTATCCATGCACAAATGCTAGCAAACACACACGCTAGCAAACACACACAAATACATGCATACATAAATATCATGATTATATTAATTATCACAATGCCTGTCAGCAATCAAGAAACAAATTTAAAATAACTATGCTTTTTTCTTCTTTTATTTTCCCTACAGGTATAAACTATAAGATATTATAGTAACATTTGTTAGAAATCAGGAAAAGAATTACCTCCCTTGTGTCAAGGACAAGCTGACTGACACAAGACATGAACAAATTTTCTCCGTGTGCTGCTTTCAAATCTCTGGAAACAAAATAAATTATATTTCATAATTCATTTTCAGTCTTCTGACAGCTAAGGGATACATATGATTTAATAAAAAAAATGTACACAAGTAATCTGTTTTGGACCTGAAACAGACCTGTTACATTAAGATTACTTCAGTAGAGAACATTGTAAAATATTAAGACAAACAAAAAGAAGTCTGCAGCATTTTAATACTTTTTTTTATTTATGTTATCACCTCAAAAAAGTAGTAACAAAATTTATGAAAAACCAATATTAATAAATGTTTTTATAAAAGTATTTTCTTAACAGATTCCATTTTTAACAAAGTCTTTTTAACATTAAAGGTGTTTAACCACTAAATTAAACTCTACGGCATTATAGTTTTCAAGTTTTTAAAATTATAATTTAAAAACATTCATACCTCAGAAAGTAAAAGTACTGTAGAGCTTCACGAGGGTCAGTGTCCTCAAATTTTTGTGTGTACATGGTAACAAGACGAGCTAAATTTAGTCTCATCACTGGCATCGGATCATCTGGATGACTGGTTACTACAGAATGGAAAGTGAATTAAGAATATACTAATACATATTAACCAAGATTAAATTATGTTTGTGGCATTATATTACAGATTCTTATATTATCCAAAGTTGATATCATTTTTTTTGTCAAGGTCTCTATTTATTAAAAACTTTACAGCAAAAAACAATTTTTAATTTGAAAAAAGAAAAAACATCAGTTATAGAACATTCACACTAAAAAGTATTAATTTTATTTATAATTAAAACACTTCCAACATAAACTATATATTTTAGTATAAAAAACATAATAAAAACATTCCTAACTTTATGATAAAAAATTTCACAGCTTTTCAGTTTTATCTTTAAATAAAAGATATTAGTACTGTTATCAAAATAATTAGAGTAATAAAGTAATATTAAATTGTTTAGGACTTTTTTCTTTGACTTACAGAGTGGTGCTTGACAGTTTGGGGGCAGTAGAAGTAATTTTAATTCATACAACACCAGGGCAACATGGACAGCATGACATCGTAATCGTTCAATGCGAGACAGGAACTCGATGGCTGCCTCAAACTGGGCTGTCAGAATCAACACTTGGAAATACAGAAATGGTTGGTTGTAGCCATTAAAATGACTCTCCCCTGAAAATATAAAAATGGAAATATAATTTATAATTTCATACTTGTGTTTTATAAGTAATGAAAATTTCTTATTTTATGTAATTCTTAGTTTTAACTAAAATATTTATGAATAAAAAATACAAAAAACACTGGAACAGAGAGAAATAATATTTAGTAATTTTGCATCAAATCTGATTCCTGATTACCTCTTCAAAAACAAAATATAATAAAAACGTATCTAAATAACAAAAAATAAAAAATTATTTTTTCTAATTATGTATAAAAGGATATAATCTGTTCATTCAAGTTTTATTTTATAAAATCTAACTTTAAACTTTAGTATTAAAAAATGGCAATATTTAAAAGATGTATTTTCTGCCTTTTTTTTCACTTCCAAACAATTTTGTATGTATTATAAAGTATTTTTTGTAATTTTTGCAATATTTAAAAGAATTTTAATTTTTCTGCTTTTTTTTTCATTACTAAACAATTTTGTACCATAATCTTTATAAAGTAATTTTTGTAATTTCTGCAAGGTGCATTGTTCCTCTCCAGTGTCACTGCTGTCAAACTGAATTTGACAGAGCTTGAACCACAGGTAGTCATCTATTTTGTCAGAGATCTCACTCTGATCCTCGTTGAAATCACACTGCCCCACAATGCAATACACCGATCTGTAATAAAGACAAAAGAAAAATTAAATTATGAACAAAAAAAGCAGATAACAAACAAACAATTTGAACAAATAAAATTTCTAAATACAATTTAATAAATAAAATGAATAATAATAAATGTAATTTTAACAAATAAAATTTTATGTAGTGAATGCATTTTTATAAAACTTCGATTAAAAAAATAAAAATTTAAAATCTAAATCTATAAATATATAATTTTTATTTTATCAAAAAGGAATCAATGCTGTATTAAATATTTTATTAATGATGCTATAAAATCAAAAGCAAATGCTGCTCAGAACATGTTTTATAACTAAATTTGGTTTTAATTGTGTGTGTATGTGTTTATAAAATCATGAAGCATGTTCACAATTACTGATTTTCTTTTTTTTAAACTATATCCTGTGTGTAGCCATTTATGTGTAAGAGCATGCTTCTATCAGAAAATAGTTTTGAATAAACTTTCATTCATTTCAAGCAACTCACCTCTTATAAGGATCCGAGCTATTTTTCACTGTTCTTCTGTACTGCAATTTAATTTTGGTGTCATTTCCTGGACTAAGCCTGACACACACACAAAAAAGCCATCATAAAAATGTATTTTTCTTTCTCTTTTTTATTCAGTAACAACAGAATGTTATTTATTTTCAAAATAGCATGTATCTAGATATTAAACAGAAATTTGGAAAAACATGAAATTAGTCACTAACCTTGTTTTCTATCGTATTTTATTAAATAATATTAATTTCAGTAGTTTATTTATCTACTTTGAGCAAGAAGAGGTACTATCAAAATGAATATTTATAAATTCTCCCATATAGAAACACTGCTAACCAAAATTTGCAAATATCTGCTAAAAAATATGCATTCATATGTTAATAATCTAACAATGACAGTATTTTACATGTAACATAAAATAAATCTTGAAAATCATGTATATATATAAAAAAAAAATTAAATATACCTGTGATCTGCACTGGATACATATTCCTTGAAGAATGCAGGAAAATCACCAAGTACATGGCTATATGAATAAAATAGTTATAGATTATCAACTATATTTCATTATTCATGATTATGGAGAAATTAAAAAGAGAAAATATTTCAAAATCACAGTGTTATTATATTATTTTATATTTAAATCTAATTTATTTTATAAAGGATTTTGGTGCAAATCATGCTTAAAAAACAACATAAAAAAAACCCCAACAAAATAAACATTGAAAATTACAAATAAGAAATAATCTGAATGGAATGAGTTTTATATTATAAAATTGGTGGTTTATGATGTGAGGACAGGAAGTAAAAACTATTGATTATAAATATTATATTTTGTATTAGCTTACAGATGTCTAACAAAAACACACCTGGCTCTGTCGACCACCTGCTGTGCAGCATCAGTGTCTCCACATCGCAGACAATAATAAATCATAGCCCACACTGGCTGCCCTTCAATCAAACCCTCCTGAACAGATACAAAAATAGCTACCAATTAGTTAATCATATTTACATTTACACGAATTGAGAATTCTACTAATGATGAATAATTTTTCACTACAGAAAAAAGCTCTGTAAACTTGAGTTTCCACAAAAACTCCAGACTGTAGGGCCTAAAAATGACAGATATATCCTTCATCAAACATGCAATCAACAGTATAAGTTTTTCACAGCATTTCTCTTAAAATATCTATTTCTGAACAATATAATCCAACATCTGAAAAACTACTTTAAAACTCAACTACAAAAAAAAATTTGTTTAAATAATATAATCTAATATTTGTGATACATTTATAATGTTAAATGAAGTAATAAATGACACTATTTCATTGAATTGTACAAACCTCCAAGTCTCTGAGAGACACTGGTGGACGGACATTGAGATAACTTTTCACCAGACTGTACGTTCCTGGCACACCACCAAGCTGAGCTTGCTGAAGATTTCCATAGATTGTCATTGTGACGTATTTTACATAACTGCCAATCAAAATAATAACTGCATCATAATATTTACATAGCTACAAATTTAAATAAGAAAATAAATAATAATTACCAACTGGATTACTTATTAATCAATTACATGTTTTGTGTTTTTCTATGATATTGGTTCTCTTTGTTTCAAACTTATTTTTTTTAGAAATCAAAAGTTTAGTTTATTTGGAGAAAAATTTGATACTGTTGGGCTAAATAAATCGCACCTCAAGATCAATGTTTAAGATAAATCTCACGTTTTTTCAAGATACTGTTTGGCCTTTTTAACAAATGATATCTGGGTTGTTTTATTTTGCCGGATTAATGCTGCACTTGTTCCATAGGGTAAACCAAGAGGAATTTCCACCATACACTGAACCATCTCCCACAGACCCAATACATTCTGTGATACAAATGTAGATATCATTATATATAATAATAATAATAAAAATAATATGTAATTGTGTGTAAAATAAATATGTGCACCAATGCACCAACACACACACACACACACTAACAACCATCTTTAAAGTTTAGTAAAAGAATATGTATCATTTCATACAAAAATGATAAATCAAAAATGATATTTACAACAATAATTCAAATATTAAAAAATGTTGAATATGTTAAATAATAAATAAGTAATTAAAAATTCACTTTGTCATCCAGTTTCTTAGCAACTTCTAAAAACATGTCAGCCAGGTTTGGTCGTATATTCCCTTCTAAAATCTGTTCATTGTATACATAAACCTGAAAAATTTGCAGTAAAATACCTCATTTACATTATTTTTATTCAACGAAAATCTTATTAAAGAATACAATTTAAAAGTTTATGCTGAATTGCTATTCAAGTATTTAAAGCAGGATTCTCTTGAGAATTAATATGAAACCCATTCTTAGTATCAAGTGTAAATGAAAATTTCCAATATTTTTAAACTAATTATTTAGGTACCGGCAGGCAAATGTTTTCTGACTTTAATATTACATAATATGCACATAATGAAAGCTGTAGCAAAATAAATGAAAATACACAAAAAATTATTACTCTCTCTCCGGTGGTTCAGAAGATATATATGCAAATCAGTATGACAGGTATTTGGTTGTTTTTCAGCCCAATTTTGGCTAATTAGCAGAAAGGGCTACTTTGGCCAACTGTAGTTTGAAAAGTAATTGACACAAAAGGCTGAAAATCAATAAGAGTGATGGGGCCAACTTGCTAAATAAGCTCAATTTTGTTCAGACCTGTATGTTTGTATGTCACTATGTGTGTTCACAATAACATGCTAAACATTCCAAAAATCTTCAAAATGACACACGGCAGAATGAGTAAAAGTGCAAATAGACACTGTGGTTTCAGTTGAAGCCATTTTGGCGAAAACAAGCCAGGCATTTGCAGAGTGACCCTATTTTAGGACTTTTTACTCCACGCTGTTAATTGCTGACCATGGGCACAGAAGTGTGCTTACCCCCATCATGTTTAACACTCTCGTACAAAGAACTGATTTAACATACAACAAGAACAACATCACCATTTAAAAGAGCACATAATGATCTTTAGTTGCATGTATTTGTTTTTTATGGTAGGATTTAGAGAAGGGATTTGGGAGTGGAGGAAAATGGACAAAATCTGTACTTTTAACAACTTCGACCAATTATATCAGCTAGGCTGGCAGTACCTAAATTATTAAAGTTTGTTCTTAAGTTATTTTGTTGGAATAATCATATACCAGACCCTATCATGACACTACGACATTTAAACTTCTTGATATGTTGATTACTGGTGCTTTAGAAACAGTGAATTTAAAAGTAAACAATTTACAGTGGCACAGATTAGCTCAGACACAAAAATACAAAACTGAAACAGCATATATGGTGTAAAAATGAACAGTATTTGTAGTTTAATCTATTAATTTACCAACCTGTCTAGCATATGCCATCTCTATATGATCCAAACTACTCCTGCCATGACTCAGAGATGTGTCACTGAAGAAAGTCTAAAACAAAAAAAATTATTTTATAATCAAAAATATAAATGATTTATATAAAAGATCATCTGTACAATTCAGTTTTTACACAAATTTCCTTAATTATTTATTTTTTATAATAGAAAATTTAAATATGTATCTGGATATTGTTGTTACTTTATACCGGCAGTGGCCTCCCCAGCATTTGTGAAAGGGATGGCAGGAATCAGTGTAACTGGTGCAAGTACTTTCAACAATGTTCAGAATACTTGTCTGTCAAACATATTCCTATAAATAATTGCATCAAATGCATTAACTATTAACAAGTTTATTTTATTTGCAATTAAATAAAATCAAAGTGCACATGAGTTTTGTCTGGTTGTTCTGTGAATTATATTCTTTACATGAAAATATTTATACAATATATAAACATGTATTGTTTTGTAAATCTTCTGTATATATTGTATATACATGTGTGTGTGTGTGTGTGCGAGTGTGTGTGTGTGAGATCGTTTTTATTGCTCTGAAAGTAAAAAATTGTCACTCAGCGTAATAATGAATATTTATGAGAATGTGATGTTGACTTGGCAATGCACTGTTGATAATAATTATTTATATATTGTGTGGATCAAGCATAACGCTGTTTTTGATGGACAAAGATAATATTTTTAAAAGTTATTTATGTATCTAGGATAACATAATTACTGCATGTTAAAAGATTTGTAGCGATCATTGAAATTCATGCAGAATAATTTAGCCACACAGCACCTGTTACAGTAGCCTTGATTAGACAGGCATCGTGAGTAGCAGCAAAAATCAGACTGCATCCCATTGAAATGCCCGAGGGGGTAATTTGTAAATATGATAACTGCCATTTTGGAACGCCTCTATTTTGTTTAGGGACAAGACGAGAACTGCTGACCCCAAAAGAGCAAAACAATGGCTTGACAGCCAGTCTAAATAAACAGGTGGCAGGTAAGTGCACCATCTCTTACAATATATAGCAAGACCTCTGACTGGTGATCTTTCACTGCTAACACAGAAATCAACATTTTACTCACTGCATCATGAATGAAATTTATTTTCTTTTAGATCCTAACATTAGCTTTTGAGAGAAGAAATAACATGAAAAGCAGTCCAGTAGGAAAAACATTAAATTTAATACTTGAATACAGAGAAATCCAAGTTAGAACTATCAGCCTATCAAATCTCAGTTAAATGATTTTATTTGTTTTCAAAGAAAGCACTGAACTTTCCTTCATTATTTGAAGGCAAGAAGATTATTGTTATCAAGATAGTTTTATGTCCAAAATTATTTTTTTAATATTGCTATATTTATGAAAATGAGCAAATGATATACTTCAGGTTCTTGCTGGAATTCAATGCCTTCTAATCCAGAACCCAGAGTATTGAGGATTTTCTGTTTTTCTCTTTCCCACTCATTTTCTAAACATTCCCAGTGATGATGTTCCACTTCATCAAATGTCTGAAATGAAATGTATTTAAACTGTTGGTAAAATAGTTCAGTATAACACATTTGAGTAAATTATATCAGAGCTTGAGTGAGTTTGAAGAAAAAGATGAGTTTGAGTATTTGTTATTCATTTATAATTCTTTAAATCTTTAATGACATTTCGCTTAATAATGTGGATATACAAACAAACAGGCTGTTATAAAAGTTTTATTTTTTAAGTGACGATCTAAAATAACAGAACATTTAAAAAAAACATTTTTAATATTTACGTGCTTCCTTGTCTGTTCAATAACTGCCAGAAATGCATTCTCCCTCTCATTCCGAAGAAAACCCTTAAAGACAATTAATAATAACAATAATATTATAAATAACAGAAGCTAGGCTCAATAACAAATGAAATAAATGTTTGAAATAACATAAATAAATAAATTATTATAAACAATACAAATTGCAGTAAACCAAAGTAGTTACCAAAATTTATTTTAAATGTCTAAAATATTTATTTGTCCAAATTGTCTTTTACTGATTGTGTTTCTTTTTATTAACTAAATATTATCCAAATATAAAGCAAAAAGGATAGCCAATTTGCCATTTGTGCTAAGTCAAGGCTAAAAATCTGGCAAATCTCTGAATCTGATTCGCACAAACAGAAAACATCTGAATCCATTTGGATTTGCGTGAAATATTTCCGTAATTCTATTAAATTGAATAATCAATGAGCAAAACATTACCAAATTAAAAAAAAAATTGTCAGCCAAATTTATTATTATTATCAGACATTACTGTGTATGTTATTATTCCTAACCTTAAATTTCCCTTTCTCTTTAGTCCATAAACTTTACAAATTGGATATACTCTTGCTGACAAATTGGTTATTCTTTACATAGGTAGTGGCAGGGAAATCTTTTCCGACTTTAATTTCAAATAATATGCAAAAACAATAGCACATAATGAAAGCTGTAGCACAATGAATGAAAACACAAAAAATTATTACTCATCTCCAGCAGTTAAGAAGATATATGCAAATCGGTATGATACGTATTTGGTTGTTTTCAGCCCTATTTTGGCTAATTAGCAGAAAGGGCTACTTTGGCCAACCATAGTTTGAAAAGTAATTGACACAAAAGGCTGAAAATCAATAAGAGTGATAAATAAGCTCAATTTTGTTCAGACCTGTATGTTTGTATGTCATTATGTGTGTTCACAATAACATGCTAAACATGCCAAAATCTTCAAAATGACACACAGCAGAATGAGTAAAAGTGCAAATAGACACTGTGGTTTCAGTTTTTGTCTTATTTGACAAATTCAACCTGTGTTGTGAACAATTTATCAAGATCTATATTGTGGCTAAACAAAAAATATTACACCCAGGAAACTTTTATATATTTTAGTTAACATGAGGCAATTAAATTTCAAAAAAGGTCATCTCAAGGTCACATGATCCTCAAGGGTCCTAGCAAAGGTCAAAAGGTCAGTGTACCGCAAAGTTTTCCAAACTGAACAATAATGGCAGAGTTGGAATCCTTGTCACATTGCCTTTTCAACAATACCAATTTTATGAAGATTGGCCCAGTAGTTCCTGAGATATGAGGGTTCAAAGGTTGGTGGTCACACCCATTTTTGCCAAAAATCTCAAAATTCGGGTGGCCATATCTCCCACACCACTGGTCTGATTAGGCTAATATTTCAGATTTGGTGCTGTGGGATCCCAGTCAACAAGTATAAGAAGTTTCATAAAAATCTGAGATGGTAGGGTTTAATTTTTTTTGGGGGGTTCTGGGTGATTTGACATGGAATGACCCGTTTGTTTTTTATGGTAGAATTTATAGAAGGAATTTTGGAGTTGAGGAAAGTGGACAAAATCTGAACATTTAACAGATTTAACCAATCATATCGGCTATGCTGCTGTTACCTATTTCTAATTAATATACAGTGCGACACAGATTTTACACAAAATTCTATGATAAAGTTGTTCTCTGAAACTGTTGAGAATTGGAGGATTCTCATGGATTGCTTTCAATAATAGTTATAGATAGATGTCCTTACTTGCTATAGAATATTATTATTGTATTATTTCAGAATAATAATTAAAAATTGTCTGATAATAAAAATAAACCAATAAACTTTAAATTAACTGACTTCCAAAGCAATTAATATGAGTGGATTCACACAGAAAACTAAATATTACAATTTTGACACTGTTAGATGCTCTCAGGCAGTGATAGTCCAAGATGTAATGTGTAGTTAATACTTTACCTCAATGTCTGTGTCATGAAGAGGTTCTAGGGGTTCAAATGTTGTTGTTGCTTTAAGTCCTTCAAGCCTATCAGCAATCTTTGGAACGACGTATCCTTTGCTGCCTAATAAGATGGAACTAAAAGCAGAAATACAATTACTAGCTGTAAGAATACATTTCTTGATCTATTTATCTTAGGAAATGCAAATAGGTAAAAAATAAGTAATTTGTTAACATTCCACACAAATATTTTAATTTTTAAATATTAAGCTTTAAAAAAAAAAATTCAATATATCCTTTCAACTGTCAATGAAACTGTTTTTCAGAAATTAAAATAGTATTCATAATGAAACAAACAAAAAAGCATGTAAAGGTTTTATGCTGTGGAAGAATATAAAGCCTCAGATTGTTTCTGAAATTTTATTTGACATCAATGTTGATTTTGAAACAAAAATGTATTTTATTTAATTAATAAATTATTATTGTTTTTTTTTTTAAATATTCAGTAAATTTTACAATAATAATCTTACGCCTTAATGTCTGACGTTTCTAGACTGACAGGAGCTGTCTTGGTAAGTAAACGCTGCCCAGCTTCAAGTATCTGATGCAAATTGCGTTCAACATGAGGCAGATTTGTCCCACTGTCCATATCAGCAGTTAACTGTTCTGCCTGCTGCAGAAGATCACCGAAGCCACCTTCATGATCCATGATATGTTCAGTATTCTAGTTACTCTTCTTAGTTTCTGTTGTTTTTTTCTTTTCTTCAAAACATTTAGCTACACAAATCAATTTCTATTTATGTTCATCTGTAAAAATAATGCTTTATCATTATAATAAAATAAAATAAAATAATGTTCTACTGTAACACGTCATATTAACCATCGACTGTAGTTAAATTTACTTTCCGAAGAAGCCATAGCACATAGTAAACAAATAAATAATAAATTAAAATTTCAGATTAAAATTTTAACTGCCTTGCAAGTTATACATCTCACAAGTATTCAATTTTGTTGCAATTATTACACAACTTTGGGAGTTATTTGACCACTGTAAAGAAAACCTAAAGATGCTAACAAATGTTACCAGAGAAAATCAGAATTATAAGAATAAGAAATCGTACTTCATTTTTGCGTGGAAAGATGTTAGAGAGAATTGTTTGTACTTCGCCGAAGGGAAAGTTATCAGTCGAACTGCGAATCATTTATTCGTTGACCAAAGGATCACTTAAAAGATCCTCTGAAATATAAATAACCTATACAATCCTGTATACAATGATCTAAAATACCATCAAATAACCAAGTTGAATAAACGACAAATTATTTCAGTACTTTGATACAAACTGCTAGCTTACCTCTCGAATATCATGCTATTTTATATCAATTTAAATGATTCAACTGAATTATTAATATGATTCGAATTAGTTTATTAACGAAACTTTAAAATACATGCAAGCCGCCATAAAGTAACCGGAACAGGAAATAATAAACGGATAACTTATGTTTCACGTACCCAAGGCGGAGCATGACAATCATACAGTGCGACGGAAGTAAAGGTGCTAATAAATATTCATAAGAGTAATACTTCATGAATATTCAGTTGCAATATGTCTTGCGCGCGCGGTAAATTTAACGACGCAAAGTTCTGACCCATTATAATGATTATTAAGAATAGCGGGAAAAAACCAAATTTCAGTATTTTTCTGTTTTCAGTTATACAGAAGAACGTCAACAGTTCCACCATGAGTTTTATTACGCCACACTACAGCCACTTCATATTTGGAAGTCATGATATATGAATGAGTTGTTTGCATTGTTTGTTTTTAAAGTAAGTGACAAGAGAAGTAAAATAATCAAAAATATAAAATTTAAAAAAAAAAAGAAAAAAAAAAGGAAAAAGACGTTAAATATGAATATATTATATACGGGATAGTGTGTGTGTGTGTGTGTGTGTGTGTGTGTGTGTGTGTGTGTGTGTGTGTGTGGTTGGCGCCCCAAGGAAAATAATTTCAAAATTTATAACATTTACAAGGGTAATTTAAAAAATAATAATAAGTCTGCAATTTAGATTACTTGGTCAGTTTAATGGGGTCAAAATGATAGTATAAAACTTAACAAATGTTCCCAGACCTTTCTTCCTGTCAAGTTCCTAAAGCAGCTGCATCTTAAAGGCAGACACGGCAGCCAAAATCATTGGTTTGGTCATTTACGATTTAGTATCACTCCACCCAAAATGTGATTTCAGTAGAATCACACGTTTAAAGTTTTATCTTTCAATATTTTTTCACAGCAGAATTGCGGTATTGCAAAAACATTTACGTTCAACATCCTAAATGATCTCTATAGGCAAGATTTTTCTGTGACGGACATTTAAATATCCCACACAGGCCATTTCTTTCCTTGTTTATACTATTAAAAAAAGGAATTACCGCCCTCAATCTGGTTTCCGCGGAAAACTGAAGGTTATGTATACGCGTGATTCCACGAAAAAATTCCTGGCCTATAAAAACGCGAATATAATTAGGTCCTGAAAGTTTCGTGTACGCGCGATTTTCACTCACTAGTTTTGTTTCTTTCTGTCAGACTGAATCTACCCGATTCTGAATAAACCAGAATATATATATAAAAAAAAAAAATAAACGACTCAATAAAACTGAAATTTATTTATTTATTTTTCACAACTGTTGATTTGGAGAAATGTGCCACCTGAAATCAGTGCAATTACTTTTATTAATTTTTATTTTACTTCTGTATTTATCTACTAGAAATGAATTTGGGCATATAGAGCTGATTAGGTTATTTAGGCATGAGTACCATTCCTTGTTAAATCCACTTATAGATTATAGAAGATTTTTTAAATTTTATTTTTATTTTTTATTTTTTTTTTTTGAAGATGCATACAGGAGGTAACAAGCTTTTAAAAGACACATAGTAAAATACTATTAAATATAATTTGCTTTCATTTTTAACTCGTTCAGAATGAAAAGTGATTCTTGTTTACAGAATTACACAATGCTGTCCAAATCTTCAATGTCGTGACTCTTAAAAGAATTTAGCAACTATATGCATATGCTTCTGGGTGTCTTAATTGGCAGAATAATTATTTACTGTTAAAATATTGTTTCAGATGTACATGAATGTAACTAATGATTAATTGTTCTATGTTTTAAGCTACTTGGAAACAAACATCACTGGGTCTCATTGTTGGAGGAGGGCTGATACTAATGTTTGGTTTTGGTTAAATGAGATTACCAGAGATATCATCATGTTCTGACAGTGGTGTACTATGTTGAATATGGTCGCAGCTGTTCCTATCAAATTTTTCCAGAGAAAGAAAAAATGACTGAGCTAATAGATTTGCCACTGTGGGACAATTGGAATATCATTCACTTGTTTGACATTTGGTTGTAGAATGAAATAGAATGTGTTTGTAATTTGTATAAGTAAATTTATTTCTCACAAAATTTTTAAAAGTTTAATAAATCACTGACGTAAATCAGATTTTACAACCAAATGAACAATGATGCATAACAATCTTTTTTGTATTTTAATTTTCTATGATTACCATTATGCCCAGGCAAGAAAAGACCAACAAGAACTCCAGTAACAACATTAATATCATCAGGGATGATTAGATATCATCCATCCACATCATTATGTCTCAAGCATTAACTCTTGTCTGTAACACAGAATAATGTAATGGAATAAACAGCTAAATTGTTACAAATATGTATTTCCTGATTTGTTACCTTCTTAAATAAATATAATATTTTACTGACAATTATCATAATGATATTTTACCTGTTTGACAAAAGAGATTCTGTATTATGTTTATATTTTAATACATTGCTAAATAAATATGAATCTGACTTTTCTGATTTATTGAAGGAATGGATGCATCTATCATCCAGATACAACTTTAAATAAGTGATTTACAAAATGCATGATTTATGGAAAAAGAAAAGATCTATATATTGAAGATTTTTATATATACGTCATATAGAGCTAATGCAAAAAACCTTTCATTTTTATTCCAAATTATAGATAGCCAAGAAATAAAGGAAGTGAAAGAAGATTAGATAATATGTTAAGCAATGACTGACTGAAGTTGAAACAAGAGAAAATATTCCAAACATGTAAGATAAAAATTAATTTGTTGCATTATATCCATGTACAAATTTGTAAGTTACAGATTTGATATGTAATTAGCTGGTTCTAATTTAAATAACAGATATCAGCAGTGGGAAAAATACAATAAAAAACAATATATTTTGGATTCAGATTTTTGTTTACAATACTATTTTAGTGTCTGTTTGCTTTTATTATTTTTTTCAAAGCTCTTAGATCTTTTCACCCAATCTATAGCTTCCACACATACAAAACTTTTGATAAATGCTAAGTAATAGGACATTAATACAGAACAGTAAATATAAAATTTCCATTGAAATTAATAATAAATTATTGTAGTGTACAAAGTAAGCACAGGAATGCTTGGGGGAAATTTTTTATTATTAGTTTCAACTTTCATTAATATTGTACATCATAGAGAAAAGTCTGGAAAGTAAAGGGAAGCAGGGATAAATTAAACTTTTTAATGAATTTTTGTTGTTTTTTTTGCTTGGAACATGGTTTATCACAAAGTTTTCTCAAAAAGTAACAAAACAGTGGGAATGGAATCTGGAACTTTAAATTCGGACAATGAATGGTTTATTTCTATGAAAATGATATTATGCAGAAGCCATTTTGAGAAACAATGGCTTACGTGAAACTAAACTGTTTTTTTGACATGGGCTATTCTAAATAAATCTTTATTTATTCCTTTTCATACACAATTCTTACCCGAAACTTTAATTAGATATGTAATGAAAATAAAGCTGCTATTTGTTTTGCTTATAAGTAAGAATTTATTAATAAAAAAATTAATGAAAGAAATTGTACAACAAATCATGTATCAGTATATTTAATAGATACCATATCATTGAAAGATCTTATTCAGTAGACTACAGATAATAAACAACAGGTAATGTATGAATGTACTAAACCGAGTATGACATACCTCATAGCTGATCTATATACTGCATCATTAGGGTGTAAACACCATGTGCTTGAAATGTCAACTGTATCATTGGAGTAGTCGTATGAGTTTGGTATCTTACTGTGTATACAGAAACCAAAAGAAGTGTCAATATTAATTTTGGCAGAAATCTGTGATCTGTGATAATTTCATTGATAATAGTTACCACTTGCAGAATCCATTATATTCTTGAGTTCTAATATCAAGTATTTAGTTGCATGTACCTTCCACACATATGATATCTTAAACTAAAATAGTAAATTTAATGTATGAATTACAACATACTAATGTCTCTATTAAGAATTTGAATGTTAGAATTTTTTGTTTACTCATCACCAACTTTATAACATGCATTTGACATCATCTGTTTTCCACTTACGTTATTAATTTGTATATATAACATTAATCAAAACAAATCTTTACATAACTGAATGAATTGTGTTGTGAAACTCATTTTTCTAAAGGCAATTTACAATGATACATGGTATGACACTTTGTGAATCAGCTAAATAAAATTCAAAACTGATCATGCCATAGAATTGGTATTAAATAAAATAATAATAATAATAAAATAAAATAATAATAATTCATGCTCTCTTATATTAACTTAACATGATGATGATAATAATAATATAAATTATAATATTGTGGTTGACATAAATAATTCAGATGGCCTAACAGCCATTATAGACTTTTAAGGTAGATTCTAATTATCTAATACGTTATGTTGGATATATACAGCAATGACTTAATAAATATTGTAATGAACTACTCAAAAACAATTATTTAACACCAGCATGTATTATCATATATAAACTAACAATAGTGTGTGTGTGTGTGTGTGTGTGTGTGCGTGTGCGTGCATATATACATGTGTAACAACTTTCATTCTGTTAGTCTGGAATAAATAAAACTTTCTGCGGTTCTGTCAGAGATATACCTGAATATTCATAAAATATTACTGGTACGAATATTCATTAGCGCCTTAATTCCATCGCCCTGAACGTGTTGTATGATTGCATTTGATTGATACTGGACAAATCTTATGGTAAAGAAAATAAGTGCTTGAATATTTTATGAAAGAAATATTATAAGAAAGAATAATATTTTGTTTAAAAACTCTAATAGATTAAGAGAGAGATCAGGTTAAATTTAAGATAAAATCAGCTTTATGCAGCATTCAGTTTGGTTGATGTCAGATTTAAAATATTTATGAAATAATAATACATTAATAATTGTTTATAGTTGTGTTAAATATTGAACCTAAAGAATCAATTCATAATTTGATTTTGTAGTTATTACGTTTTCAGTAACAGAACGGTAAAGTGTAATTAAGTTGTGTGTGTGTCTTGATATTTAAAGCCACTGAATTATAGTAACATAGCTATCGGGATTTAATTCAGAAAGCCATGCCACTTAAAAAAAATCCTTATTCTTTAATTAATCACGATGTTGTATTAATTAATTAGATATAGATAGAAATATACTTTAATAGCTTTACAACCATAACATTCAGTAAAAGAAAGAAATTGGTGAATGGAGTAACTATATTTTAAAAGCGGACAAAAGAATGGATTTCGTTATTTAGTATTATTATTTTCTGTTGTGAATTGATTCATCTTTTTTTCTTCTTCTTTTTGCCTTCTCAGGAAGTCAGTGCCGATTGGTCATGGCGACTCAATAAACTAACCCGGAATGTAGTGTCTAACATTATCAACATCACTCGCTGGTAGTTCCAGTTTATACAGGAAGTCGTGTAAAAGTTTCGCATCTCAGCCATCCAGTATCGTCATCATGTATGTGTTGGCAACTTTTGATTTTTCCAATTAGACTTTTTAAATATTATACAAATGTTCTCAATATAAATTTTCATTATTTTTCGTTTACACGATTTTAGTGGTAATTAAATTATTATGAGTATCCTCAGTATGGTGTATGCTACGGAATGGACTTCATATTATTTCAAGTTTTTCCTATTTCATTTGTTTGTTTCGTTATATAAAATGATAAATATAATTGTGTCCTACATCATGTAAATGATAATCATAATGATATGCTAAATTATAAATAATATAATTCGGAACGGAATAACAATAACCTTTTTTGTGTTAAATTTATACTATTTTGGTATTTACAAAGACCGAAACTTGGAAAAGAGATTTTAATAATTAAATAGAATAAAACAAAATTCAACAAAAAAAACAACAGCTGGACCAGTGGTCTCGCCACAGCAGTACTGGGCGAAATGGCTGTTCATTGTATGTGCATCTAGAAAGTATTAATGTTTTTTAAAAATGATTATATGTTAAACTTATTATCATTCAGTGAATTCTTAACTACATTTAAATAAAACATTTATTTCTAATAGTTTGTACAGAATTCATGGTTAACGAATATTTTTCATAATTCGTTTATTAATGAATGTATTAATATTACATATGTTAAACTTACACAGAACACAGAAGAAAAATATGCGACGTACAAGTTATTAAAAATAAATAACATTTGCTGGCTTCAGTTTTTCTACCTGTATGAAATGGGATTTGTGGCAATTTCATCTATGGCAGGAGAATCATACTCCAAAAACCCCCTCAAAAAACAAGCCTCAGGATGCTGTTTAAATAATATTGTATTTTCCTTGTCATGAATACTGTTTTACTTTTATTAATTTTATTATTGTGTTTGAATAATATTCTTGAGATATAAATCTTTCACTGTTTACAAATAATGTTCATCTGTGAATTATATGAAACTGAGTGCATTCTTCTTTTGTGCTATTAATTGTGTATTGTGTATGAGGTTATATAATGATGTTTGCATTTTTTTTTTTTTTTTTTTATTATTCATAACTGTGGTAATGTTTCATTTATATTTTTTAGATTAAACTAATAAAATGGTGGACTATGCAAATAAGAAAATCCTTGCTCCCATGGTTCGTATTAGTACTTTGCCTATGAGATTATTGGCATTGGAATACGGTGCTGACCTTGTATACTGTGAGGTATGTACCTTGGTAATATTACTTAATTTTACTTATCTAACTGATCAATTACCTCCTCCTGTGGAGGAATAGGTAATTGATCAGTTAGGTTATAAAAATAATTACATTGTTAATTATAATGTCTAATTTACAAGTATAACTCTATTTTTATTATTATTATTATTATTATTATTATTATATTATATTATTTATATTATGCTAAATAATTGTTTGATTATATTTCTAATTCCAGGAAATAATTGATCACAAAATATTAGGTGCAAAAAGACTGGAAAATGGTATGGAATTTTAATTTTCTTTCATTTTTATTTATGTTAATAAAATAGAAACTGAAATTTTGAAAATAATTTATCAGTATAGTAATTATAAATAATATGGACCATGTTCATGTTCATGCAAGATAACTGAAATTTCACTGCAATTGTTATTTAATATTCAGTTTTGTTCTTTTTAAAAAAGTTTATAGTAATTATAAATAATATGACCATGTCCATGTTCATCCAAGATAACTGAAATTTCACTGCAATTGTTATTTAATATTCAGTTTTGTTCTTTTAAAAAAATGTTTATAGAATTCTTTAAGTGAGGAATAGTGTAAATTGCTTGAGATGGGATTATTAGGTTTTATAAAACTGTTACTACAGCAATTTAAAAATCATTTTTTAAAAATCTATAATAAAATAGTTCTTCTTAAACAAAATTATAGATGGCTTTAAATATTTCAGAATTACTTGGAACAATAGACTATGTTTTACCTGATGAAACAGTTGTCTTCAGAACCTGTCCTCAGGAAAAGAATCAGCTTATTTTCCAATTAGTAAGTATTATAATATTATTCCAGTAATGTTGTTTTGGGTCCATTTGAATATAACTGTATACATTAAAGATGTTCAGCTGACTCAATATCTATTTTGTCTTCATTAATGTAGTAGAATTATATTTCAATTACTGGAAAGAACTGATTAATAAAATAAGCTTTACAGTATTATACCTATTTGTAAAAATATACTAAGAGAGCAGTAATATACCTATTTGTAAAAATGTACTAAGAAAGATTTTTTTATCTGAATATTATTTTATTATTATTTATTATTTTTACAACTTTATTATTATTATTGTGATTTATTTGCTTTAGGATTTTTTTAACATTTCTGATTAACAAATAAAAATTCAGAGAAAAAGTATTTAATAAATTAATAATAATTTATACGGTTTCTTTTTCCTTAATTTTATTTTATTTTATTTTTTTTTTTTTCACAGGGAACCTGTGATGCCCAGAGAGCATTAAGAGCGGCTAAAAAAGTGTAAAGTATTTTTTGTTTCATAACAAAGCTGTATTAATTTCAGTTTGAAATATTATTAGTTTTATCAACTCAATTTGTATAATAGTGCGCTTATTCAATACTATTGCTGATTTTAATTTTCCGTTATAGTTATTACCAATACAGTTTTGTTTTAAAATGGTTTGTCTTTTTAATTTTTTCTACAGCCTACTGTTAATTTGAATTACATTCAGGAATAACGTGAAGAATTATTATTTTTTTAATGCTAATTTTAATCTTTATTATACATAGAAATTTATGTACATTTTTGAACAATTTTTAATTTTACATTATTGTTATTAAAATTAATCAAACTTTATTACTAGATAAAAATGGTGTTTCAGTATAAATAAACCAGTTATTTTCAAGTGTAAACAAATGTATTTAAATCAACTGTATCATCATTTTCACTGTCATGTAACTTTTTCAGTGAGAAAGATGTTGCTGGAATTGATGTTAACATGGGGTGTCCAAAGGAGTTTTCCATAAAGGTTATTATTGGATAATTAATTTTTTTTTTTTTTTTATATTGCATAGTCATTTTTATTTTAGAATTTATATACTTCTTCTTGGAAATTAGAAAAATTGCTGAATTTTAAGTTTAATATATCCTGTTGAAGAAAATAATCAGTCAAAAAAATCTTCTTTTCAATAAAAATTTATTTTGTTCTAAGATTATTCATATACCCACTAAGTAGTTCTTTTATTATAAGTATCACTTTGTGAAATATGCACTGAAAAATGTGTTTCTCATTTTCAATTATTATATATATTTTTTTACAGGGTGGTATGGGAGCAGCACTTTTAACACAACCAGAAAAAGTAAAGCAGGTATTTCAGATATTTTAATAACTGTGACCTAAGTTAATTATTAGTTTTGGACAACTGTACCTATGAAAAAATATGGATGGTTGTTAATTTTGTTCCACCCATGATGGGTGAATTTTGTTAACAAATATTCTTAAAGTCAGTTTTTATTGGTGTTAAAACACATTTTTTATAATTAATAATTTGTTATAATGTTATTTATTTATTTATTTGTCATCATAATAACATGAGAAGTTAAACTTATATTGATAGGCAAATGAATACACTAATTTCCTTTTCCATCAATGTCAGGTAGGTTGTCTATATTTCTTATACTGGGAATAAAAAAATAAAATCATATGCAGTGTCTTGTTCTGATAGCTTTGAACATTTTTTCAACTGCATATTTAAACCAACATTAATACAGTTTAGACATGATTTATGAACTAGGGTATTTGTGAAAATTTATAAATTAATTAATGTTCATCTCCTGTTTTCACTGGCCCATATGAGAAACAACAGTAAAAATATATATATATTGTAAAACAAATTTGTTGGCTTTTTTATAAATAGTAACAGACCTGCTGTTTGGAATTCAGAATTAAAAAAAATATTAATGATCAATCTATTACATTTTTTTTTTTTTAATTTATAATTTTATGTTTTGATTTTCAGATATTAACCACTCTTGTTAATGGTTTGGAAATACCTGTTACATGTAAAATTCGAATTCTACCTCAGGTTTGTTAGTTTATAGACACTTAACAGTTTGCATTGTAATATCGATTGTCAGTACATTTATTTCTAGAATGCCAGAAAAATAAACATACCAGAAAACAGAAATAATATTAAAAAACAATATTTTAAAATAATGCATATTTAATTTATCTTAATTTTTAAGCAGCTTGTCAGGTTGATTTCCCCTCCTAAAAATAAATAAATAAATAAATAAATAAATAAAATATATTTTATGAAACCACATACTAGTATATTTTCTACCTCGTTGGTATTGACTGGTGAAATTAACAATTTAAAGCTGGATTTACATATAGCATCCAGATAAAGTCAAATAAAAATAAAAGTTGTTCTTTTCTGATTTGATAGTTAGAAGACACAATTGCTCTGGCCAAGGTAATAGAAAGCACTGGTGTTTCAGCTGTAGCTATTCATGGTCGAACAAAATATGAACGTCCACAACACAAAAACCATAACAATGTCATCAAAGCTGTTGCACAGTCTTTAACCATTCCTGTCATTGCCAGGTAAAACACCATTATTAATGATTTTTAAACAAATTATGGAAAAGCTGCATTTTTGATGAAATGAAGCTAGTATAATTTGCTTTAATAGCTTTTCTTAACTAATTATAGACCCTTAGATTAACCATCAGGTTATAACAGTGTTTTTAAACAGAACCAACTAGTTCTTAAGAAAAAAGAAATTAAAATCTCATATAAAGGTTATTTTAATAAAAGCGGCCTATATCCAAACATTAATTTTCATTTTTTAAAATACTGATGTAATATTTTGTATATTCATATTAACTTTGCAGAGAATTATATTTGTATTATTAGAAAAAATAATTCTGTTGGTACACAAATACATTCTCATTGTAGTGGAGGTTCAAAGGATATAAATAAATTTGAAGACATTGAAATTTTTCAACAAGAAGCTGGAGCTTCTTCTGTTATGCTGGCAAGATCAGCTCAGTGGAATTGTTCAGTGTTCCAAAAACAAGGGAAATTGTCTCTGCATGAAGTTATTAAACAGTACTTGAGATATGTAAGAACTGATAATACAAAGCAAATATATATTTGTTCATATTTGTCCCAAAGAAAAAAGTTGATTTGAAAACATTGAAATCTTTCAGCATGAAATGTGTGATTCATCATATTAACTAGTTCATAAAACAGTTCTTTTTCACTTTTTCTATTTTTAAAATTATTTTTATTGAAACATACTTATAATTTGTCAGAAAAAAAAAAATATATATATTTTTACCTTTTTGTTCTTTTTTTTGTTGTTAATTTGTCTCTTATGTTTTAAATTTCTTTTACAGGCAATAAAATATGAAAATAATGCTATCAACACTAAGTATTGTATTCTCAACATGATGCATGAAACAATGAAAGAATCTGAAGGGGAATCTATGTTAGGAGTTACTGAAATGAGTGAAATATGGTATGAAGCTGATTTTCTTTCTTACATAATATATTTGTTTTCCACTAACATCAGCAAAATATAAAAAAACAAACAAATGTGGATAGAACTAAATCAGCAAGGTAACCAAAAGTGTATGGGAATAATAAGCTAGAAAACATTTTAATATCTTAAATGTTGCCAGCATAAAGATTTTTTTTTGTTTTTGTTTTTTTTATAATTTTATATTTAATATTAATTATACCTCAACCACAGTTACATTGCAACACAAATATGTTTTTCATAAAATAAATAAAAAACATCAAATAATTTTACTTATTATTCTTATCAAAGAAAATATAGATTTCAAATAAGGTTGTTAGTTTAATCATGTAAGTTAATATATTCAAGATGATTATTATTATGTACTTGTACTCCTGAAATGATCTGTTTTTTTCTTGAGAATTTTTCTGGCTGGCCTTATTCTATAATAATAATAATAATGATAATAATGCAAGTCCAACTGTTAATCTACATTTAATGTTATATGTATTTTTAGTAAAATCTGGAACATGTCAGATCAGTTCAACAATGCTTGTGATGAGAGAAGAAAGAAAAAGGAAACTTTGAATGGTTTTAGCAGTCCTGAAAATTTTGGCATAAAATGCAGAAAACTTGAAGATGGCAAAACACTTTTTGAATTACCTGTTAGATTTATAAGGTATTTACAACTCTTGAGATATCCTCATACTAACAAATAAAAAGAATCGCTGAACAAGTAAATTTGAATGTGTTATTTTCCTTTCGTTTTTCCTTTCCTTTGTCTTTCCATCATAATTTTTAAAAAGTAGTTTTATGTAATATTCTTACATATTAGTTACCAAAAAATATATTTGATCATTAATTTTTTTTTAGTAGATCTTTTTTAAATTCAAACATTGTTTTATTGTAATTTCCAGTTCAAGAGACCAGATTTTAAATTTAGTTTCTTTGTTTGTAGGATCAACTACCCAAATGCAACTAGCCCAAAGCAGTTGCTTCACAACTGGTGTTTGAAAAATCACTGCAAAGTATTTTATGAGACAGTAAGAAAAATATTTATTAAAAAATAAATCAGTTAGCCACAGATACAAATTGTTTAAATGAAATTTTATTAATCTAATAGAATTAAGAATATATTCAAGATTACAATTTTGCAGTGCTTAAAATTACTATTTCTGTTTGTTTTCTTTTTGGGTTGTGAGCTTTTTCTTTTCTTTGAAAGTCTTTAATATTTTTATTTTAGACTGAAAGAAATGAAGACAGATGTTTTCACTGTGTTGTGACTCTTGGTGATTACAAGTACGCAACTCCATATTGGTGAGACCAATTATAAATATTCATATTTAATGTTCTTACCCACAAAATATTTAATAACGAATATCATATTTCTATTTACAATTATTTATTAATAATATTCAACATCCAAATAATTTAATTTTGTGAAAGTTATGTTTTTACACATTTGGTAATGCAAAGTAAGTTACAGAAGACAAAATGGGAGACTTCCCTGGTTTTTGAAGATTATTAAGCCAGGTATTTATTCATATAATTTTCTCTATTTCAGGGAAAAAACAAAAAGACATGCTGAACAAGATGCTGCTATAGCTTTCATGATGATGAAGGACATTCCTGATGGCAGAATAAAAAGTTCAGAAGAAAATGATGACCTTCCCAGAAAATGGAGGGCATTTGCTAAAACAGAATCTACCAAAGATTCACAGAATTCTAATGAAGCAGACAAATTGCCAAATAACTGTAAAAACCATATGTCACTTTTGGAAACTACAGAAGTAACAGATCGTGAAAGATCTGCAGTTGACATAATGTCCGTACAAATGGTGCAGAAAAAAGCATTATTAGAAGTTGATAACACCAACATTCATTAATTTTAAAATATTTTATTTATTTTTTAAATTGCCATATGTTTTTTTCATTCTCAGTATACAGAGAGAGAGAGGACAAGATGCAGGAGCCAGTATTTTAGACTTAAATTAGAAATGAGATGTTTTGAAAGTATTCAGGAATTTTTTAATTAAATATTTAATTTGTTTAAATTACCATATACCATTTTTTATTTCAACTCTTAGTATAGTTTGTGTCCATAAATTGTGATATGTTGATATATAAATTTAGTTATTTATAATTTTTCCCAATATTAAACAAGAATTGTATAATGTAGAGTATCTGTCTTTCAGATACCTTTTTAAATGAAGAACACAGGAGATTACAGACATGGTATGTTGAAACATGACTCAATTAATAAAATACAAATGCATTCTATTATCTACATTTTTATTCATAAAACCACACAATTTTATACAAATACAAATATATATATGTACAACTCTGACTTTGAAAGCAGAAAGATTTTTTTTTTTATACAAATGAACTTTGGGCTAAGCCAGCCAAAACAGTAACAAAATTAAGGTAGTAGACGACACAACCCTTTACACAAATGAACAAATAACATACTCAGATATCACCAAGTTAGCTAAAAATAGCTTTTAAATTGTAATTAAAATTGGTCTGTTTTTAAAAAAGTTACCTGCTTTTACAAAAACTGCACAGAAATAAATTTTAAATTTTATCACCAATGAGAATTATTTTTTAAACCTAAAAAAAAATCATTATCTGACTGTACTGAGAAATGCATAAACCTTAAATTATTTATAATATGCAATTAACAGTAGTTTATTATTTTCAGCATTTTCATGTTCCTGCCACAAAAACAATTTCAGACCGTACTAATCTGCTAAAGGATTTCTTACATTAACCTAAATTTAGACATTTTAATTCTAAAAATAAATAAAACATTAAAAAAAATGACTGGCAAAGAGCCATTGCTTACCAAATTTCCTCTACAAGGTGCTGACACTATGATTTTAGGTCTGTTTTATAACTAATTACAAAATTATACCGATTTCCAATACAATATCTTATAATATGGCCATTCATAAAATAAATTGTACTAAAATACTGTTTTAGATCTACCAACTCCCATCTCCCCTCACAAATTGACCTTTTATTTTTTTCCAGTGTCAAATTACATACTTTTAAATATTTCCACAAAAGCAATTTATCAATAGCTCACTAAACTGACATCACAAAATTGAAATAAATAAATGAATAAATATATAATAATAAAAATAAATTTAAAAAAAAAACCAGCAGCATATATTACTTCACTAAATGGCCACAGTTACAAAACATTAAAACACTGATGGATAAAACAGCAAGTATTTACAAGTTAATACCACTGAACAATAACTTGATATATATAACTAACTGAAAGAATTCATAAGGCTTGACTTTGAACAGATGGCAAATACATCCATCAATACCCCAAGAACATTTCTTGTTTTAATATGATTTGGTGGTTTCAGTACTGAAGTGATCTAGTTTACTTACAGTAATATCTAATTTGTATGAACCATACTACTTAAAGCTGAAATGTTGAAGAACCATATTAAAGAAAATCTCAGTGTGATTTTTATGATTTACTAAACACTTTCTATCATTTCTATAGTCAAAACCCTATGTAAGCTTACTTTTTTGTTTAAAACTGTTTCAAGCGTATAATAGACTTTTGTAATGTATAAAAATAATATTTTTAAATATTTCACATGAATGTATTTGTTAAGAGGTGATAATATTATGTAATTGTTTTAATAACAGATAAATAACTTTAATTTGTTTACTCCTAAATAATGGAAGAACCATCAATACTCAAACACATTTTCAATACATAAACCAATCGTACTTATTCAAACAGTATACACTGGTGAAATAAGCTGGAAAGTTGCTAGTGTTTTCAGAAGAGAACTCAATAAAATGGCTAATCTCAAAAAATTGTTTTACATACCTAATAAAATACATATATACAAAATTTTATTATATTTTCCAAATAGTACGATTGAAAAATTAGACATATTTATTTTGTAGTTAGAAAAAAAAAAATGTTAATTAAAAATAATAACAATTTTGAGATATTGTCATACTGGTACAAGCAGTGAAGATATGAAATGTTGAGCATTAGACATGTATTTACAAATACTGTCCAAAACAAGTGGTAGTGAGATAATTTTAAAAACAAATCATTCATTAAAAGAACATAAAATTATGTATTTGTTTAGTTGGGTTTTAACAAATTTTAAGATGAAAAACAAAAATAAGTTTTAAGCAATCCATTTCAACACTAACATATTCATATTCACTAAAAAAAATTAAATTTTTATTAAAGCTTCAAAATTCTAATAAATATGTTTTTGAAATCAGAAATTCTAATTTAATTTTTGAAACATTAGTAAAGGTCTGATCAATATTTATAGCACATTCATTTTGTTAGAAATGGTTCACAAATTATTACAAGCTTTGAAAAAATTTACATTTGAAGAAAGAAAATTAACAAAACATTAGTTCAAGCATTAAAAATGAAGACTATAAGAAAATAGTAACTGCTTGCAAAGATACATTCATTTTATTTTGTTAACCTTTTAAAACCAAAAGCTCTTTTAAATAACAATAGATAAATTATTAGGTTTTATGGCAGCAATGAAGTTTGGACAGAAATTTGAAATACTTGTTTATTGTGTAAAGGAAATGCTAGATAATGTAAACAGGTTGGAGTATTAAATATCACCCAATATAACTCTAAATGTGGACAACCCAATTTTTAGTATTATCTAGAAATCCATTTTTAAAAAAGTGATTAAACAGGTAGGTAAATTATTTTCTATATATTCAAGAATTATATATTTGGTTTTACAAAACCAGGTCTAAATGTGTGTGTACACACACACAGACACATTTTTTTTTTTATGTAAAAGAATGGGAAGGAAGAAATGAAAAAATAGAAACCATCTTAATAACACACTAAATTTTCAGTATTTCTGTGATGATATTACATCTATTTTTTTTTAGAATCTTCCAATTTGTACAGTTGAAAACAATAATTAGTACCAAAAAAAAGTAATTTTATCATTATATGTGAGTTATTGCTAAAAAAATTAAATTAATTATTAAATATATAGCACAAGATAACATGTTGATATTTATTACAAAATCAACTTCATATTAACTTTATCTTTGAAAGAATCATTATAATGAATTACTTTTTAAAAGTTAAAGGCCAGCTAAACATTTAGACTATAAAGATTTATTTTAACGTAAAAGGGTTTTTTCTTTTCATTTCTCTAAACAAGCAGTATCTAAAACTTATTGGACATTTGTTTTATCTTTATTGTACCCAAGGTTTTAACTTGCTGAATAAAAATAAAATATTTGTTTCTAAAGAACATAAAAATATCCTAACCATTAACTTAATAATACTCTGAAAGTGTGTCTCAATTTTTTTTTTAAACCAAATCTATTATTAACTACAAATAACCACTGCAGGCCATACTAATGGCTAATATATTATTATTATTATTATTCAAACAAATTTTCTAGATAACAAAAATGTTCAACTAATACATATATGCCAGTTAAAACAAACATTTATTTTGCATGTGAACATCACTAAATTTATAATTCACATACTACTGTTGAATACAAATTACAGTAAATAATAAATGTAAACTCAAATGTTTTTGTTATTTTGTTAAATGAAGAATAACTGATGACTATTCATAAACTTTAGTACTTTTGATGCCCCAAAAATAAATACGTAAATGTATCACCAAATATTCAGTTTTGACCATAAGAGATTATAATGATTATTCATATTCAAAGTCAGGTATACATCAAATGTATATTCATTTTTCTCAAATTTGCAGTGAAGCTTTTTCCATTCTACAGAGCATCAACAGTACATGTCACATGGGTATATCTGAGATCCCAAGATATCTTGTAACTAGATTAATTACTTGTTTTTATGTATATATCATCAGTGTGTATTGTCATAATGGCGCACTTCATCACAAGCTAATGTACACCAACAATCACCGATTATTCTTTTAATGTCCAATCCAAAACATTTGAACATGCTAGATGTCTTGCAGTTGTTTGTCATTTTAGTGGATAATAAATATCCCCCTAAAATGGAAAAAAAATGACACTCAAAATTGGCTTTCCTTTTTAAGTTATGGACGAGCCATGCCACTTGTTGCAGCTGCAGTTGTGCTGGCACATGTCACAGTAGCCTTTTGTTTCAGCATTGTCCAGTCAAATGTGTAGTCATACTGATAATTCAAAGTGCGGAACAAAATTCGAAACAGTTGGCGAAGATACATGTAGTCAGGTGCTTCTTCAAATCTAAGACCTCTACAGTAGTTCAAGTACATGGCAAACTCTGCAGGAAAACCTTTACATAGTACTTCAACTGGTGTAGACATTTTCTTCTCACTTATCTTTTCATACTTCTGTTTTTTAGTGTTGGCTTTTAATCCCTGCCATGGTAAACTGCCACGATTGAAGTACATCAATACATATCCCAGTGATTCCATATCATCTCTTCGACTTTGTTCAATTCCAAGATGGGCATTGATGCTGGCATAACGGGCTGTGCCTGTCAAATTTTTATCTTCTCTGTATGGTATATGTGTTCTGGTACGGCTATCTCTGTATTTCTTGGCCAATCCAAAGTCGATTACAAAGACCTTATTGCAATGTCGACCAATCCCCATAAGAAAATTATCAGGCTTAATATCTCTGTGAATAAAGTTTTTGTTGTGAACATATTCTATACGTCCAATCATCTGATCAGCAAGCATCAATACTGTTTTCATTGTAAATCGCCTGGAGCAAAAATTGAACAAATCTTCCAGACTGGGCCCTAGAAGATCCATTACTAGGACAGTATAATCTTTTTCTGTCCCAAAATATCTAATATGAGGTATACCCACACCACCATGCAATATTTTGTACAATTTACTTTCATACAAAAGTTGAGGATGTCGTGCTTTTGTAGATTCTAACTTGACAGCCACCTCTTCACCGCTGGTAATATTGATCCCTAGATAAATGTCGCCAAAACTACCACTTCCAATTTTTCTCACTAAACGATATTTTTCAGCCACAATAAACTCACTACCCTTTCTGTCCGTAGAAGAATTGTCCCCCTTCGACATTTTGCCTAGTATGATTATTTCTCTGGTGGAAAAATAAGTTATTTATGTAAAAGTTTTTGGTATGTTTAGTTTCTAAAATCGGTTGCCATCTTGGGTGTTACAGTAATAATTTTTACCCACAATTCATTTGACCATAATCCATCACAACGAACAAGTGCGCAGTCGCACAAAAAAAAAAAAAATAAAATACAAGACTCCGTTTGAACGACTTACACCGAAGTTTTGTCTATGTACAATTAAAATTAATTTGAATATTATCTGCGCTAGTGGTATATCAAGGCAAGTTATAACATAATATTAGTCATTATTAATTTGCATCATTTAATGTAATGACAAAGTGAAAAAAAGAAAGAAAAAAAAAGAAAAGTATTAACAGCTATGTGAATCGTTCATTTGTTTTATGTCGATAAGAGGTTTCCATGAGATACTGTTAAAACTCTCTCGCTACTGTAACCATGAATCAGTCTTAATATCTGTTTATACTGAATTCAAAGATGCTGTCTTAAACTGTTTTTGTTATTAACTAAATTAAAATAAAATAAAACAATATTTCAAAATTATTTTGGAGACGGCACTGGCCACAAAACATTTTGTGAATACAGTATACCCTCACCTATTCGCGGTTCCCCATTCGCGGCCCCGCATATTCGCGGGTTAGGCTCTTAACCCTATCCCATCGTATGCTGGTATACCAGGCTAGCGTCATAACGTCATAAAAACAAATGCTCGGTAAACCGCACAAACAATATCAAATTTTTTCAATTATTATTGCAATACAGTACGTATTTTTTTATAAATGCATACACTGTATATACAGTGCATATTTTTTGTGACCGTGTATTAATAATGTTTTTAATTGCATATTATTACCTGAACTGTGCGTACTGTATTTATCTGTCTGTTTTGCCTTTAAATTTGTTCCACTTTCTGTCAATTCTAATACATATGTTGTACGCATAGAAAATGACTTTACGGTGCAGTAATACTGTCTGGGTAACTATGCTATGCGGTGTTACTGTCCTCATGTACTTACGTTTCTTTCTGATTAAAATATTGTTTCAGTACAAAATTAAAATGTGTTTACATTATCATTACTACATTAGTGAAATACATAACTGCATGCAATATTACTACATTATTACTGTATTAATGAGTAAGAGTGTCTTTAGAAAGTGTTTGGGAAGCATTTAGTACCGTATATAATCTCATAATAGACGTTTTAAAACTGCATCCAATATTCGCGGTTTTTCGCTATTCGCGGGGGGGTAAAGAACGTAACCCCCGCGAATAGCGAGGGAATACTGTACACATCAGCGTATCACGAGAAACAGAACAGTGGTGGAAGTGCTTCTCTGCTTGGGAGGAGGGAAAAACAGGGATTTGTTATTCGTCGTTCTTTTGTTTGATAAATATGTGCCTAAATTAACAACAAACATTATCGAAAAGTTTATAATTTTGTTTTTATTTATTTTTTTGGAATATATAATAAAACCACGAAAGATGAAGCGATTTGTTACTATTCCACGTCGGGAATCTCTTTTCTTACCGGAGATAAAAAATCCATTTGTCCACAGACTAAATTTGGAATTTCTGGATATTATTAAGGTTCGTATACATTTTTATATTATTATGAAAATATGTATATCAGTTATTGGGGTTAATACTATGCATTTTACAAATAAATATAATTAAATTTAAAATGTTTGTTTTATAGTAATATTTCTAACAGCATTTTTAATTATTTTATCTTTTGTGTTCAACATTGAGTCGATTGACATTCTGTTCACTGTTTTTGTATTGTCTATTAATTGATTTTCATTCTCGAATATTTGGTCAGAATTGTACTGCAGATAAAAAATCAGCCAACATGATACAAAATTTTCCAAAATATTATGTTCTTAAAACACAGATCATTAGAAAGAGCAAAATAAAATGCATATTAAAATGACTAATACAAAAGTAATAGTATAGATATGAATTTTTTTTTAAAAATTCATTGGAATAAAATTTGAGGGTATTTTTCCTCCATGATGATGATCTGTGGAGAAATTGTGGAGAGTTTCCATCATTTTGCAGCATAAACACTAAATATCTTAAATAGTTTTAATCCAGTATACATGTATTATATATTAAAATAAAGCATTTGATGAATTCTAAAGCTGAAACGTATTTTTAAGCAAGTTGCAAATGCTCATGAATTTTATTAATTAATCACACTAATTAGCTCAAATGTACCGCAGACATTAATGATCATAATTATTAAAAACTCTATAGAAAAAATATACAATATCTCATTCTTCAAGACTGATGAATTGTAGGAGCCTTTATCAAGTTTATGAATTCAAGCATTTTGCTGACATTTATTATTTTTACCAGTTAATTAATGGCATTAATTAGTGTTAATTTGCCTTATCATCCTTATGCCTTCATACTTAATATTTCATAAAAATCAAACCAAACATGAAGTTGGCTGTGGCCGCATTGTTTTCGTTTGTGTCATTTGCTGAGAACACCACTCATTTTAGTATCCAAAATTAGCCATCTGCTATCATAAAAATGTGTAACAACAATTGGGTGACCTTCCAAAGCAGTGCACTTACATCTTTTGTCACATACCTACTGTATATTGTTATTCCATCTGCAATAATGTAATTTAATTTATTTTAATACAGATTTTAATAATGATTTTAAATTTTCATTTTCAGTGCTCACTGAGTTAAAGATAAAAGCAATTACAACTTAATTTTCTTTATTATTTCCTAAGATATCTGCAAGGGGGTTATGGCCTGTGAAGTTGACAACTTGTATAAATGATCTTAAAATTTGCCTACTTAGCGAGACCAGCTGAAATGTAGCAGTGATGATCTGTCGATGTGCCAGTACTCACTAATTGCCATTTTACCTGGTTGACAGTGTGTGCAGTCAAAAGGTAACAACATGATGATACTGTACCACAGCTATTACTGTTGCTGCTATTACTACTACTATAATTCAATTTCAGTTCAGTTTATTTATTTGCCAAAGTCAGCATGATTATAAACACAAAACAGAGAAGAATACAGTTATAAAACATAAGAATTAAGATAATAAAAATATCAACATATAAATGATATAGTGGGTCCTCTACGGAGGTGTGATCCTAGGTGTCAAGTTTTCCATGTGAACTCTCTACCAATCAAGCTTAATCCACATTCATATCACTGGTTACAATACTAATAAATAAATTAATTAATTTATTAAATATATTGGCGTCACTCATATGGTTAAGGATCACAGAGATAATAATAAAAAACCCACTGAATGGGCTTCTCTTACCAAACAAAAAACCAGCAAGGGATCTTTTATATACATTTTCCCATAGAAAGAATATTACATAGATAGAATTCTTTTTAAAATAAATTTTAGCTACAACAATATTTGTTGAAATATAAAAGTTCTGCCATATGATCTGTGTACTCAATGTCGGTGATATGGTTGTTGACCAGCCCATCTTTCAGAGAGTGGATTCTGGCTTCGATGTGCAATACTTGTGTTTTCGTGACAGAGCTCACCAGTGACATCCAGTTGGTGCAATTTTACTTCTATTCATGTTTTGGAAGGCCTGCTCTCATCTTGTTGTTAACAAAAAAGGCATCTTGTAACTGCAGCACAGAACATAATAACCAGTTAGATATGTGTACATCCTGGGACTTTTATTGTTCTACAACCCAATAGATTTGTCGACTTCTCGGGCCAACACCCGCAAGGGTACCAAGGGGACTCAAGGAACCAGTGTTTCCAAGATTAAGACATAATTATTTAAAATTGAAGTATTGAGTTAGGGGCCAAAGATCTCTTTTAATTATAATAGAGACATGTATTTAGTAAGCATTTGACACTTTGTAACCATTAAAATTAGTTGGTGTCTTACCAAATTTTGTAATATATTTTATGGCTGAAATTAAATAAATTGCTCGCTCTGATTCTTATTTTGTCTGAATATTTTTCTTTATGCAAATAATTTCAGATTGTAATTATGTCATTTACCCTTGCACCAATCCGTCTGATTCTTGCTGGACTTTTTTTATTGGCTGCCTGGCCATTAGCTGCAATTAGCTTGGCCTTCCGTTCAGAAGAAGAAAAGCGAAAACCACTTTCAGGCTGGAGGAAGTAAGTTTAGATTTTAATTATTTTATTTAAAAAAAATTAATATATTACACTTCAGCCTCATCTACTAATGCAGTTGTTAAATTATTTCAAGCTTTTATTTAAATTAGTCATAATCAGTGTCTCCTGTTTACATTGTGCCTATATTAAAACACAACTTTCTGGATTACAGTGCCCACATTCACATGTCTGTTAAATTAAATATTTTAAAAACACACACACACACACACATTTATCATTTTTGTTTAAATAACAGATATGGAAAGCATTCTAGATTGTATTTAGTATTTAATCTCTAAAAATAACCTTTCCCTCAGATTTTCTCTGTCATGTTTTGTCAGTATTTTACAGCCAAATAAATGAAACCAAATAATTTGCAGAAGACATAATGTAAATAATGGTAACCAACTGATGTCAGTTGTTGTTATAGTGAATTATCATTTTAAAATACTTTATGTATTATCATTTTTACAAAGATCAACAATTGCCAAAATGTATTTCCAATTGATAAGGAACTTTTTCTTTTTTTTAAAATCTATTTATTTGGTTTCTGGACATGTTCTTTTTTTATTTTATTGATTTGTATTGACATTAAAAAATAAAGGAGAATTATTATTATTATTATTAATGATGTTTTTCAGAATATTAATGTAAAGAATATGCTTTAGAATTTTGCACACTGTCTATTTAAAGTTGAAACAGTATTTCTAATAAACCAACTTATGTTCTCATTGGAACCCTCACAAACAAAAGTTACTGTTACAGATACGTTTGGTTATGTATATTTGCGAAGACAGTGATAGGTAGTCTAGTAAACACTTTGTTTTTTATTTTTAATGTGCTGTTAAGCTTGTGTATGTTGATAAAATTATAAAAAACAAAAACAAAATAATAGTAATATCCAGCCGTGCATCTTAAAAATTTAGGCAGTTAATTTATGAACAAATTGTAAGTGGGTAATTGAATAATAATCAAGACTATATTTGTGTTAATGATTAAAAATATGATATTTTAGTGTTACAAATCATGTTAATCTCTTTATTTAGATGGAATCAATTCATTTTAAATCTGTTCATTTCAAATTAAAAAGTGTAAGAGGTTGTTGTTAAGCTGAGTTCTGTTAGCCTTGATAAAGTAACAGGCAAAGTAAATGAAGGTCATTTTGGTCATCTTTGTTTTGAAATTACACACAAATAATATTCTAAAATGAGCGATAAATCTGATTTAAAAACTAATAAAATGTTTGATTTTAATTATTATTTAAACTGGCCAAAACTAATTGGTGATATACTTTTGTTGTGGGGATATATTAGGAAAGCATGGAAAATGTAAATTCAAGTTAATTCTTTATTTACATATTAAACATATGTTGTTTTCTTTAATTACTCTATTTAATTTGATGATCTGCAGGTATTGTTACAAATGAAAAATTACAGTAAACCCAAAACTTGATTCAACAGACTATGGGTTTGGTCTAGATCTGAAGCAGTTTTCAGTTACCCAAAAGCAGTGGACACCATCCATAACCCATAATGACAGATTGTCCTGTATGTGTGTGATAGACCCAAGTAAATGAATCACACATACAGAATGTTGGTGTACATCATCTGATGTATGTGTTATTTCTATGTAATCATTTAGTAATTGCAGTTACTGATTTTTAACTTTTATCAGTTGTTTTTACATTTATTATAATTTCAGTCTTAGAAGGTGCTGATGTATTTTTTGCCATCACTATCGATTGGATTAAAAATAATTAATACATTTAAAAAATGAATTTGTCATTATTCTATGAAAATTATAAAAATTACTATATTAATATGTTATTTTAAAATATATGTTTAAAAACTTCAGCAAAACGAGACACCCTTTTTCTCGTATTACTTTCTTAGATTAGGGTTGATGGATCAAAAAATATATATATATTTTTTTTTTTTTGTTGGGAAGGGAGCCTGCTAAAAATCTAAATCTAACAAAAAATATCAATTTATGATTATAGATATATGTTAGTAAGTTTCACTATTATTATTATTGACTTATTGTATATTATTTACAGAATTGTATTTTATATGTGCTGTCAAGAGCCAAAACAATACATATATATAAATATGCTAAAGGTGTAAAATAACTATACATAGCAGGTTATGTTGTAATTCATTATATTATTATATTGAATATTGTAATGCCATACATTTATTCAACTTCAATTTACAAGAATGTCATTATTCTTTTTTCTTTTCTTTTCTCATGATACAGAGTAAAATTTGTGTTTTTCCATCACAATTGGAATTATATCTGATAGCTGTAGAAACAGGGTTTGTTTGAACACATTGACTTGGTGACTATAGAAATGTGCTGGTTCCCAAACATTTTTTAACTATACAGGATATTTTTTTAATTTATTTATTTGTTTTTTGGGGGGAGGCTGTTATTTTTCATTTGGCTAGCAAATAAAAAATAAATCATAAATCATAAATTAAAGGTTTGTTTTTTATGGTTTCACTAAAGATACATATTAAAGTTCACAATAAAAGCACTTACCAATGTCAATTAATTCCACAGAGTAAGTTTTCTATTTTACTCATTTCCATTTTATTGCAGATATTTTTCAGTTTCATAAAGTGTGTTAATTTATGTTTCCAGGTCTGGTATAATGTACTTGGGTTATTAATAATTCAGTGGATACTATTTAATATTTAAGTTTGCTAACATCTGTTTGATACTGGTTATAATATTATTAAATTGTGTCATTTTTTGAAAATGAAAAATCATGTTTTGAATTTTTATCAACATTTCTTTTAAAATCAATGAATCATATTTACATTTTATTAAATACCATAAAGAAATTTATTTACTAATGGTAATAATGTTGATGATGATGATATTATTATTATTATTATTATTATTTGATATCATAACTGCAGTACCTGGTTCTTTACCATGTCTTCATTAAAACAGTATCAACTTACATCAGAAAAGTTATTTTTATCACACATTCAAGTTTTAATTTATCAAATGTTTTGAGAATGGACAATGACTTTATTTACCTTGTTATTATTCATTTCTTTGAACTTTTGTTACTTGTACATTTTTATCTTTATAATTTAGTTCTTTTTGTGTGCTGGTAAATATAAAATATGAATATTCTTGCATAGGTGATAGGATCAATATTTTTGGAAATATCACAACAAAGACTTTTTTCTTTCAAAACTTTTCTATTCAACAGAGCCAATCTTTAAATGGTTGTATCTTAGCAAACTGGATCAAGATACAACTTACTTTTATTTTTTATTTTTTATTTTTTTTAAATTTATTTTCCTGTACAAAATTATGTTGTTTAAGCAAAGACAAAATATCAGTTTATGTAACAAGTACAAGAACATGTTTTAAAAAAAAAAAATATGCAGTTTTAAAATATATTTTAGCTTAGTTCTTAATTATGTTTATTTCATCTTCTGTACAAGTTTACTGATAGGAAAATAGGTACAAATTGGGGACCCATAACCAATTGTTTTTCCAGCAATAAAAAGCTTTCTTGAAGTTATTGAAAAATAGGTGAAATTGTTGTCCTCTGTATTTCAGAAATCAATCTTTTATTATTTTTTTCATTCATTGTATCTTTATTTATTTTTAAATTCAGCTTGTTTTTATATGGGCCTGTAATTTTTAATTTTTAAAAATTTTATTATTTACAATGTGACTTACTATTCAAAAACTCCATTAAAGATTATCTTCTTAAAATTTGTAATCATTTGTTTTCCAACTGGCATTTCATTTTAGCTGGTTTCGTCCTTTTGTTCAGCTGTTCTGTCGTGGGGTGTTTTTTTGTGGAGGATTTCATTGGATATCAGTCCGGGGAAAACGTGCCAGTCTAAAAGAAGCTTCAATTTTGGCAGTCGCTCCCCATTCATCTTATTTTGATGCCTTGCCATGTGTGTTCTTGGACCTAACAACAGTTGTTGCAAAAGCTGAGGCGATAAATGTGCCCATCTTTGGAAGTATGAAATGTTTTTTTTTTATATGATGTGGAAAGTGTTCTTTTATTTGTAAAGATCATTGATATAATAATGGTAAGACAGTTTCCAAATTTCAGTCCATCTAAACTGTTTATTCAAATTAAGAATTCATGTAATGATTATATTTTTTATATAACAAAGATGCTAGATACAGCTTTTTATGTTTAGAAATGGCAATACAAGAGCATACTTCAAACTACAGTTTGGTATTATAAACAATAAGAAGGGATTAAAAACTATTAAAAGAACAATTAAAGTTAATTAAAAATAAATAAGTTTATGTGCAATATACTTTTGTAATGAACTATTCTGACACAATAAGTTATATCAATAAGACTGAAGTTTAATTTTGAATAATTAACAACTGCTTTATTTAAACATTGACAGAAAAAACTAGTTAATGATAATTATCAGCATAAAGATTATTGCTGATTATCCTGAATTTATCAGTTTCAAGAAATATTGTACTTACCATAATATATTAAATTTTAATTCAGTCATGTCAGTGGGATTTGTGTTTTACACTTTCTTTTCTTCTTTTTTAAAACTTTTTTAAAGAAATTAATTATTGTTATTATTACTTTTAATTTTGTATAAAGGGAGCTTAATAATTTAAATGTAATAAACTTTTATTATATTATTTATTTGATGGACAAATAGAGAAAATATTAATAGCAAAAATAACAACAAGAATAAAAGATATATATTTCTGACCTACTTTGAATGTTCATAGTTACAGATATTAAAATATTCTGAACATGAAATCATGTTTGATTAATTTATTATTTAATAGTTCTATATGCAAAGAAATTTACATTGTAATATTTACATACTTTACTCAGTAACAAATTAGTGCAGCTTTAAAAAACCCATTTAAAATATATTAAGTTTAAAGGCTGTGCTGAATTTATTTTCTTGTTCTAATACTAATTTCACATTGATTTCTGCAGTTTTACATATTTTTATCATCTATAAATGGTTTTTACATTTTTTTTAGTATTATTTTTGTGTTGTTGTTATTGTTGTTGCAGTATTTGGTTTCATTTCTGCTTCCAGTTGCTTCTGGTGTTTTGCATATGCTCAGTTTATAGTAGAAGCTTTGTGTAAAAAATTTAAATCTGTGCATGTTAGAAAAATTAATTAATAAAATTTAACAGATACTTTGTACAAGTGCGTGTGTGTGTGTGTGTGTGTAAAATAGGTTAGAATTCAGTCATATATCAATTAAAATATAAAAGATCTTATGATCCATTAAGTATTACATTATGCAGATAAACAATAACATTATTAAATGAATTTAGGACAGAATAAGTTTACATTATTATAATAAAGTAACTGAAGAAGATACCATCTTGGATTATAATAGATTCCAATATAAGATTATTTAAAAGAGCTAAATTATACAGAACAATTCAGATGTAGTACACTGATCACTATTCATTATAAAATTTGATTGATGACTGCAGTTACTTAATAAATATACATACCTTTAAGTTACAGTTCATTTTAAGAATTCAAAAATATTATTTTATTTATTAATAACTTTGCATACCCTCTATGATTTCTAATTATTGAATACCCTTACACACTTTTTTCTTTAAACAGTGAACTTCAGAATGTTATATCATTGAAAATGAAAACATAAGATGTGCCTGCTGCATGCTTAAATTGCATGTTTTGCTTAGTTTTGCATTTCCTATCACAGTTCTCAAGCACTTTAGAAATCAAAAAGGCAAATCAGAAGGGCACTTAATAAATACATTTTTTAAAAAGAGTAATATTTATTTTTAAAATTAAACTCCCCAGATAAAAAAATCTCAGTTTAGCCTTTTTGAGTGTGTCAGAGATTATTAATAATAATACAATGATTTTTAAAAAAATTTATTATTATTATTATTATTTAAATATGTTCATAAATTTTTTACTATGACATTCTGGATAGTGCCATAGATCAATGCTCTTTTTTCAACTTCTGATAAATTTAGACATTACATTTTTGGTTTATGAAACTTGTAGATTATTATTCTACCATGACTTAGAAACTGTTTTATTATTATTGGCCATAAGAGGATTATCTATAAATAAGTATTAATATTTGTTTGTAATTTTAAATCCAGAACTTGTTGCTCTATATTTAAAACTAAATAATTATATATATATATAAATATACAATGGTACCTTGACTTACGAGTGATCTCCAAGATAGTTACATTTTACAAAACCAATTTATTTCTTTACATTACCTTTTATTTTTTTTTTTTTTTTTTACAGTATTTGTATTTATAAATACATTTTTATTATTTAAAAACACATTACAAATTTTTTTTTTTTTAAATGGTATGGTTTTTGGTAGGCTGGAATGGATTAATGGTATTTCAGTTAATTTCATTTGGGAAAACTGATTTGACATATGGGCAATTTGAGTTACAAGCTCAGTCGTGGAATGAATTAAAATCGTAAGTCGAGGTACCACTACAATTACAATCATTGTACGATTATAACATATATATATTTTTTTATTCAGTTTAATTTATTAATGATTTAAAACAACAAAATAGATAAACTATATTTCATTGTATGTTTACCTTTCTATATTTAAAGCATGTCTTGGTTGAAGTTTCCATAATTCAAAAAAGCTCAGTTTTATCCATAACATTTCGTTTGGTGCATGTTTGTGTGTGTTCATGTGTATGTGTGTACCTTCACTCAAAAACATATGCTTTAAGCAATAAATTATAAAAATTGTTGTCCATTGGTTTACTATATTTTTTTTTTGATGTTAGTAACAACCAATACATTTTTGATACTGGTATTGTTAATGAACCATGAAACTTTAGTGTCAACAGTATAAATGCTAATAGTTAGAGTCATGATCACTGTGTCTTTAGTCACTGGATTTGTGGATTCATAAATGATTAGGTTATAATATATAATAACACTGATTTGCTTGCTTGTTATGGATTTCTGTTAGAGTTATTAAGTTGAATGTTAATCACAATAAGTATTTCTCTATATGTCATTATAGAACACAAAGTGTTCAATATTTTTATTTTGGTAAAAAAATAAACTAAATTAAATTTATAGCTTTTACACATGATCATCACTCAGTGGTTTAGTCACAGATTTAACTAATGCTTTTTCTTGTTTTTTTTCATCTTATTAAACTCCTGACTGTTCTAACCATTATTACTTCAGTTTTGTAGAATGTACATTTTAAATCAATTAGGAAAACATAAATAACATTATAATATTATGTATATGATTTTTTAATCCCAAACACTAACATTAGTGACTTACCTGACAATTTCTTTTTAGTTTTCATCATGTATCAGTAAGAATCAATTAATAAAATTGTCTAGTCAAAGAATATATATATATGGGTCATTCCATGTCAAATCAACCCCCCCAAAAAAAAAAAATTACCCCCAACTGTCTCAGATTTTTATGAAACTTGGTATACTTGTTGACTAGATTCCCACAGCAAATCTGAAATTTTAGACCAATCAGACCAGTGGTGTGGGAGATATGGCCCCCCAAATTTTGAGAGTTTTGGCAAAAATGGGCATGACCACCAACCTTTGAAACAAAAAATATTACACCCAGGAAATCTTTATATGTTTTAGTTAACATGTGGGAGATTAAGTTTCAATAAAGGTCATCTCAAGGTCATGTGATCCACTGTGTCAATTTCAAGGTCATAACAAAGGTCAAAAAGTCAAAAGACCCCCAAATTTTCCAAACTGAACAATTATGGCAGATTTGGAATCCTTGTCACATTGCCTTTTCAACAATACCAATTTTATGTAGATTGGCCCAGTAGTTCCTGTGATATGAGGGTTCAAAGGTTGGTGGTCATGCCCATTTTTGCCAAAAATCTCAAAATTTGGGAGGCCATATCTCCCACACCACTGGTCCGATCAGTGCAGATTTGGTGCTGTGTGATCGCAGTTAACAGGTATACCAAGTTTCATAAAAATCGGAGATGGTCGGGTTTAACCCATTGGGCGATTTGACACAGAATGACCCATTTATATATATATATATATATACATATACATTATTTAGTTATATCATATGGTGCCATCTGTTACTTCAAGGAATACAAAAATAGTTGAAAAACATTTTTTATTTTATTTTTTTTATTTATTTATTTATTTTTGAATGTCATATGAATCAATGTTCATAAAGGTAAAAAAAAAAAAAAATTAAATTAAATAAACCATTAGAAAACACCAGTCTACAATATTATACATTTCATCGAAAAAAGGTACTTCATTAATAAATTTGTTATGCAAACATTTTACCCCCCAAAATATTGGATAATAAATAGCTTGGAGAATTGAAATTGCAGACTGTAGCAATTAAAATTTCTCGGTTCATTCTCAGTATCCTTATTTTGAAGATTAAGTTTTCTTTTTTTAAATTAAAAATTTTAAAAATTGTAAATATGTTAATTTAAATTACCTTTTGCAATGAAGCAAAGGGCATATGCAGTTTATTTTAATATTATTAAAGACAGGATATCTGATATTCTAAATTATAAAAATATTCCTTGTAGAAGATTAAAGTAAACAAATAAATTCTTCCCAGGAGCTATAATTTAAAATGAGTGAAGTAATAAAATAATAACTATGCCTTTGCCCACTATTCCATTTGTAAGTAACCTCTCTTACTTTGCTAGGTTGTTGGGACGAATGCTGTACTTTTGGGGAAAATGTGTCACATTTGTGTTTGGATTTTACAAAATCCGAATTTTGGGGAAAATGGCTCCTGCTTCAGAAGTATCTATCCTGTGTGTGGCACCACATTCAAGCTTTTTTGATATGCTCGTCATCTTTGCAGGCAGTACTTTAGGAACTGTGCTTGCCAAGGTGGAACTTGCATCAGTGCCCTTGTTTGGAAGTATGTTGTGCACACCATGCTTATATATTAACATAAAACAGCCTCAAAAATGTTACTAGAACATTATTTCTGTATTCATGATGGTTGTTTTTTTTCACATTCTTATGAATAAGTTTTGGATTCACTAAACAGTTTTTTCAGTGGTATTAATTAATGCCAATAAACCCCATATTATTAATAAATGTGTATATGGAAGCCATCAGCAGTTATTTTATGATATATTATGTGTCTTTGAAACTGCATTTTGTGCAGTAGTATTGTTTTTATTATATTTATTGTCTCGTCATTATTTTTGTTTTCTCTACATAATTTATTAACACGGATTCTAATCTGGTATTTTTATTATTATTGCTTTCTATCAACAATTTAGTAATAACTCTCATCTGGTGTATATATACTTTTTCTTCCTGAAAGTGATGTGTTTTTGAGGCTGTTTACAATTTTAATAGTTTGTTTTGCTAACCTGATTTGCTTTGCTTTTTAATTCATAGTAATATTTCTATACTTAATCACAGTAATACAATGTAGTTTTATTATCACTGCAAAATGTTGTCCTTCTTCTAGTATTTTAATTTTATTTTAACCTGTTGAATTAATTATGGAAATATTTTCAGTATCTTCTGATACATTAAATTTGTTTTAATTATTATTGGAAAAAAAAAAATATATATATATATATTTCATTTTTTTCTTTTTCTTTTTTCTAGAAAATATTTAAATATAATGAATAACCTGTATTGGTTCATAGATTAGAAATAATTTATTTAAAAAAGTAGCCATATTTATTCAAATTACTTCATTTTAAGAAATCAAAGGTTTTTTGGATGAATTATAAAAATAAGACCTGTTTATTTCTTTTTTTAGTTGTTGTTTCTTGTGTATTTCTTTGTTTTGTTTTGTTTTTAAGGCTACCTTTTAATATATTCATCAGTTATTGTGTTTTTTCATATAAATATATAAATTTTTATTACTTATGACAGGTAGAACAAAAATTATTTAAATGCAAGTTGTGATACCAATACATCGTCTTAGAATAAAAAAATGTAATCAAGGATTTTAACATATTATTGGGAATCTGTGTTACAAGTACTAATTTGCTTAGGCATATGAAACCACTGTAAGTTGAAACTGGAAAGGAAAACTTTTGACCATCCCATCCCCAGTAACATCAATTACAACTTCATTAATATGTTAAGAAAAAATGATCACCTCTTAATTTCTTAAATTTAGTGTGCACTTTAATAATTAATTTGCTGCTTTTAAAAGATATAAAAGATATGAATGTATTTTACATTTTAATTTTATTGAAAACTTTTTACAATTCACAAATGTTATTATCATTTTTAATGCATTTTATCTGTCTAGTTTATATCTTTCTGAACAGAAGTATAATAATTATTGATAATTTCTTTTAGCACTAGTTGAATTTACTCAGCCAGTTTTAGTAAGACGGGAGGACCCAAATTCAAGAGCCAAAACAATTCAAGAAATACAAAGAAGAAGCCATGCTGATGGAGAATGGCCTCAGATATTTATCTTTCCTGAAGGCACTTGTACAAACAGATCCTGTTTGATAACATATAAGCCAGGTAACTCAGACAATACTAAATAATTTTAAATTTTGTGACATGAAAATAGTTCTGTAAACACAGACACAGGCAGATGGACAAATTTATATATTTCAGATTAAAACAAAATGTTAATAACAAAAAATTCTGTAAAAATAATCCTGAATACATATTTTGCATATGGGTGTTTGAGTCTGCTACATGTATGGGCATGACATTTCTTTAAACAAATATAATTCTGTGAACAGTTACTTAATTTAAATTTAATTTTCTCTTTCAACAGGTGCTTTTTATCCTGGTGTCCCTGTACAGCCAGTGTGTTTACGCTATTCAAATAAACCAGTTAGTATTGTTAGTCTTTCCTAAATTTGGTAACACATCTTTGTTTTTTTGCACATTTTATTTTATTTTTGTTTTTTTGTTTTTTTTCTTATCTTATTTGTTTTACTCTTTATTTTTTTTTTATTTTTTTTTAAAATAAATTACAGTCTTTACATGAAATTTCATTTCATTCAAAATATTTTTCAAGATAGGTTTGTCCTTCTGGTCCATATTAGTTTAAAGAAATGGCTATAACTGGTAATTTTTTTATGTTAACCCATGATATTACCTAAACATAGATCCATTAGGTCCAAAACCTGAAACAAACTTTTTTTTTTTTGCAGGACACTATAACATGGACATGGGATGGACCAAGTGCGTAAGTAATTTTAATTTTGTTGCTTCATGTATGAAAGAAACTCTTTAAAATAAATTTATCCTTATAGTTTCATGCCATTCGTTAATATTAATAAAATATTAATTTTCAGACATATATTTTTCTTAATGATAGGTTTACCTGCTTGTGGCTGACTTTGTGCCAATTACATAACAATATGGAAATAGAAGTGAGTGTTACTCCAATTTCTTATTCTTAATACTTACACATTTTGTATGGAAAATCAATTCATATATAAACATTTTTTAAAATCACCAACAGTTATCAGTTGGTTTATTTACCTATCTGACATTTTATACTGTCAAAAATTTGGATTTGTGCTATAAATAATACTGTATTATTTCTCCTTAATAAATCAATTGTTTCTTTCTTTTTGTCTTGAAAGAGCATAGATTCATTAATCTGTTCTAAATTACGTTTTGAAATAACCCATCCAAAAAAGAAATTAGAATAATAAAAATTTATCTCTGATATTATTAATTCCTATTATTTATTTTTATCTCCAGTTTTTGCCTGTATATGTTCCAAATGAACAAGAAAAGAAGAATGCAAAAATTTTTGCAAATAATGTGAGGAAACAAATGGCGCTGTAAGTAAAAAAAAAAAAAAAGTCACACACTTTTTATATAGTAATAAATATTTAGAACAGCTTTGTTCAGAATGTGAGACACCATTATTTATTCTTACAAATACATATATCTATATTGAAGCATTATTTTTGCTAAAGTGTTTATTTTGAAATTTAATTTTAGATGTTTGAAATGCCCAACAACTGACCATACTTATGATGACTGCAGATTGATGATGGGAGCTGCCAAACTTCAAATGCCTATGGAAGCAGGAATTGTTGAATTTCAGAAGCTTCATAAAAAACTTGGGTATGCCTTACAGTAAGCTTTATACTTTAAAGACAACGTGAAAATAAAGAAAGCTGATTATTCTTATTGAGGTCTTTCTTTTATTTTTCGTTATATTTTTAGATTATTTGAAATCCTTGTGTTTTTATTAAGGTCTTTCTTCTGTTTTTTTTTTTTTTTTTTTTAAATTATACCTGCACTTGCATTAATATTACACACTAGAATGGGAAACAGAAGAGACTATCTTCTATAACAGATTGTTATGCTTTATTTGAGAAAAATGCAGAAAATTGATTTTTATTTTAAAAATGTATTGTGTGAAAGAGCAGACCTTCAGACCTCCAAGTAGTACTGTATGGTTTGTATATAGCCAATACAGATTATTTGTGGGGCCTCATGTCTCGTTTTTTTAATTGCAGTGTGAGCTATGATCAGATGAATCGGTACCTCGAGAGGTTCTGTAAGATCACTGGAAACAAAGATATGACACTGAAAGAGTTTGCAGGCTACTTACATTTACCTTTGTCCAGAGCCTTGGAAGAAATTTTCACACTCTATGACAGAGTTAGTTAAATTATTGTTTAATGTTGAAAGATCCAATATAAAGAATGAGGAATTTTTAATTTTTGTTTATTCGTTATTTTTTATTTTAATAAAATTGTATTACATTCAGAACTTCTATACTTAAAAGAAAACAACATATAGCTAATTAAATAAAAATAATTAATTTTTCAAAAAATCATATTGGTGAGATAATGTTTCAAACTCAGTTTGATTAATCAAATTATTTCAGGATCACTCAGGCACCATAGATTTCCGTGAATATGTAATCGGTCTTTCGCTTATCTCAAATCCCGCTAACACTGAAGAGACTCTTAAGTTAGCATTTCAGGTAAATATTTTACTAATTGGTTTTTTGTCATTTCTAGTTACTGGAAACGTAAAATTCTGATGTGGATCTTATAGTATATTATTATATGACATGATAAAACAGACATCATATTCAACAGCAATTTATCTTGATAACTGTGCTGTCTGCACCTACCTTTTTTTTTTTTGAATTTTATATTAAGAGTGTTTATTATTTGAATGTATGTGTTTAGAAATGTTTTTGATTCATTTATTTTTGTTAGACAAAACATTTCATGCACTCATTCGGATACCTTTTTATTGATACTATATAATCAGATGTAACTCTTTTTCTTTTCACTGAATGAAATATGTCTTATTTTAGCTCTTTTTGGTATTTTAAGATGTTTCAAAAGGATAACGACTACATCTGTGAGGAAGACTTTGCCAGCATTCTGCATAATGCTTTCAAAATGGATTTTGATGACATTCACCTCCTATTTGAAGAAGTGGATGCCAACAAAGATGGGAAAATATCATATGGTATTTGTTTTCCATTTATTTTCAGATTTAAAATCCAGTTGAAATAAATTATTTTAAAATTAAGAAAGACACATTGTGTTAGTTTTAACTGAACTATAAATCAAATATGTTAACAAATGTTGGATAGAAAGAAAGAGGTCCATTGTTTAAAAGCTTTGTGGTCAATATATTTTCCAACTTTGGTTAAATAAAAATTTCATTAATTTTTTTTCCCCACAGACGAATTTATCAAGTATGCTTCGGAAAAGCCTGAGTATGCAAAACTTTTCATTACCTACCAAGATCTGGTTGAGCAGAATGGCAACCTAGAAGAAGCAAATGGTGAATGTTCAATGTCAAAAAATGAGTGATCTTCTTAATCACATAGAGCAAAACATAATAAGTTTAATCTCTTTTAAATTCCCAATTTTATAACCAGGCCACATATTTGTTTAATTTTACATTTGTGATTATTTTGTTTTAATAATTTCAAATGGACACAGAAAATATTTAATTTCATTCAAAACTGATTATAAATCTTAAATGAATGAATTTTATAATAATTAGTTTTTATTATTTTGATGGCTTTTTAAAATTTTGTTTTATAAAATATTTATTGACTGCTAAAGATGAAATAAGTTAAGTATGATGTCTCATTCAATTCAAACATACACTTAAAATATATATATATACATTTTTTTTTTATTGTTTTGTTAATGTTATTCTTCTTATCATTATTATTATTCAAGAATAAGATTTTTCAAGTTTTCTTTTTTCTTTCATTAATTTTAGACAAGAATAATCTTAAATTTGGCAAAAGTTTTTAATTTTTTTTAAATAAACTGCTTTTGAAAACAACATCTGTAATTAAAAGCATTTTTATATTTTTTAAAAGTAGTAAATTATTATTAAAAAAATTATACATGCTGTATTTAATGTCGCTGCTAATTGGCATAAATTTATATCTTTTAACACCGATTTGACTTTTTGCAGATGAGCTATAGGTTTTTAAAAGTTATTGCTAACTATTTGGTCTGTCACAAAATAGACATATTTAGAATGATTAATGTATTTGTCATGAACATTTATGTGATTAATTTAACCTGTTTATTAGATCAACATATATATTTATGTTTTTTTTTTTTTTTTTATTATAGTTTTTCTTGTTTTAACGTTATTCATTCTATTAGTGTCTGACATATTATGCCTACATTTAGTTCATCAAATAAGAAATCTTTAGGCCTAAGGGAAGTACTTTCATCTTCCTTTTATTAAATTACAGTATTAAACAAATGAAGTTCTTGACAATATACAGTACACATTTTGTTCAGAAATTTCTGTACTCTATAAGAAATTATTGCATTATGTCCATAATTCAGTTTTATAATATTTGATATAATATTCTCCAGTTCTAACATTCACATGAACTACATTGAGACATCATAACCATTAACATAACAGATTATGATAATTGCACAAAGAAAATCATTCAGTTTCATCTTGATCCCAGACAGTTATAACAGTAATATCCTGTTGTTAATAGTTTATTAATCATTTCAGGAACATTAAAATATATGTGTATGAATATGTATGTATGTATGTGAGTGTGTTTGAATCTATATATGTCTATATACACACACACAACCACACACACATATTAATCTAGAATCAGCAAAGTAAAACTAAATCTGTTTCTCTGTGCCGTGTTGTCATGAATATTCAATTATGTGTAATATGTTTTTTAACACAAAATCAGCAAATATAAGCCAAGTATACAAAATATTTCAACAATTATTTTCTCATATGTTAACAAGGGAGAGAAGAAGACCACAAGTTTTGTATTGATTTTTTTTATTACGTTAAATTATTTTATTTTCCCTTGTACTTTGTACAATAATTTTATTTAGCCTGAGAAATAATGGACATTCCATGTTTAATAAATAGTGCATCAATACATTGTTTATACATGTAAAATTGACCATTTAAATTGTTACTGTGTGACAGTGTTAAAACCTTTACATTAAAAAAATGGCATTTTTATAACAGGTAAAATATTTTAACATTTTTATTATTCAATTGTTTTTTTCTAGTCACAATTATTATACTAATTCTTTGTTGTCTATGCACACATTCAGATTTTACAATTTGATGTTTGTTGCATTTCATTTTTACTTGTTCTTAAATGTGTATGCAAATAATATTGTTAAAACTGCAGACATCATTAATTTAAATTTGTTAACATATCTCTAATTCTTATTAGAAGTATTCAGTTAATCACTGGGGTGATGTTCAAAAAACGTGGAAAAAAGTGAATGTATATATAAATACTGATTACTTTTAAAAATTAAAATTAAAGTATATAAGATTTTTATTTCAAGAATTTCAAAACTGATGTGGTTTTTATGATGCAGACATCATTTAATAATTACTTCTTATTAATAATGAAATTACTTCTACTTAACAATTGTCATTGCATTGCTAATTGTAACTAATATAAGAAATACATTTTTAAATTACTATTTTTATCAGTGAAAAACCCTCAGAAGCACTGCATATAAAACATTTAATCTGTAAATGAAATCAAATTACTTATAAATTTGTGTTCTACAAACATTTTTTTTTTTTAAATTCTCAAGAAAATATTTGAAATTTTATAAAGGCTTTACTTATTTCTTAAAGGAATAATTATTTGTATTTTCACCTGAACATTTTATTTGAAAATAATTTTAATTACATGTTTTAATATATATTAACTCATGACATTTTATGTTAAAGTAAAATTAATTTCAGTTTGAAACTACCTTGAAAAATAAATCTAATAATAAGACAAAAATGAAAAAACCACACCTTTGTGTATAATTTTACATTGTTTATTTCTTTTGTCACTTTTACTATTGTTACTTTTTATCAAGCAAACTGTGCCTTGCTACATCATTGTTAATGTTGTATTTACAGAATCTCATTTATTTAAATTATTATTTTTGTAATGATTACTTTGGTTAATATTAACTTTAGGTCTCATTCCAGAAGTGTCTTTAGTCTTTTTTGTTTTGCTTTTATTGTCAGTACTGTTTGTTAATATTTACAAATATGACATTTTATTTACAGTTGTCAGTCAGGTTATAACTGGTGACAGCCAGCAGTTATTATGCATTCACCTTTTCTTTTTTTGGTACATTGAATGCGATTTTTTTTTTTAAGTTTGCAAATAAATTCTGTTCTGCTTCATGTATGATGTAAACTGTTCTTTTTATTTCTAATTTATTTTCTTTTATTTTTACATTAAAGAAAAAGTTTAATATAATTTGATAGCTTAATAAAATAATTTTCATAACTGATATCTTTGTTTCTCATTTGTAAATTTAATCATTTTCTCAGGAAAAGCAGTTGATAAAACTTAAATCTATTTTATTAATATATTTATATTTACTTTGATCTGTTATTCAAATCTATATCCTTAACAGCTAGGATTAGTAATGATGCATCACACTGATTATGATTTCCCCATACTATATATATATATTTTTAAATTATCGAATTATCTCACTTTTCTAATTAGAATACCAAAGACAAATGTTTATTTTGATGTTTGCTCTTTATTTTAGTAACCAATACTGATATGTATGCTAAAATAATACAATAAAAGTGCATACGGTACAGGCTGTACAGTGTATTATATTAACAGAAATATAATTACATTTTTTAGTCTTGATAGAATTACTACAAAAATTGTGAATTACTACATAAAGCTAATTTCAAGAAAATTATAAATAGCCACACATATAGTACACTTTTAAAGCAGACTGTTTGACAAATGTACTGCAAGTTGTTTTAAAAATAGTTAATAAGTTACAAAGATCACAGGCATATTTTAATTAGTAACAAAATGACAAGCTGAACATAAATTTATATACTTGAATTCTCTTATAACAAATCTTAATGTACAAGATGGTCTAGAAAAAAAATTACTTTCTTAAAAACTTGTATTTTCTAAAGGTATTAATTTATTTTTAATTCTTGACCTTTACTTTGCAACAATACCTGTCATCTCCTTAAAGTATCCTGCCTGTCCTACTGCACACTAGCAGGTGGCTTCTATTCACTGAATGTGTTGCTTATTAACATACCTACCTGCCAAAGAGCAGAAGGAATTTGTTCTTGAACCATTTGCTGATACTCTTGCAAAATTTATAGCCTTGGTTCTTGTTGGCCAGGCTCTGAATCTGAAGAATCTGCACTTTGCAAAAAATTTCAAGTCCCTATGAATGATTCCGGTAACACTCCTGGAAATCCCCACAAATGACATTCATAGTCATAACTCAAAGGAAGCCCCAATGCCCTGAACATTCTGGTTTTCTGGCAGTGAAATGTGCACTACTGGGGTATTGTCGAGTCTGCCTCACTGTCAGTATGTGTGAGTTTCTATTAGGGTTTGGTAAGTCACTAAGTGTAACGAAATTGTTTCTTGGTCAGAACAAATATTTTGTTGTAAAATAAAGCAGAAGGACAGTGATCTTTACTTTTTTTTATTTTTTTTTATTAAACTACTGACAGGTGAGCATGAGTACTCAGAATTTCAGTTAAAGGAAAACAAATTAGCCTGAAATTTCTCATTTGTTCATTTCTTTCTACTTTAAAATAACAAAATAAAGCAATTTTATACCAAATGCTTTTATTTAAAATTTATTAAACTGCATATTAGAAAAAAAATTGTAATTTGTATTTTTAAAAAGAAGTTGGAATACTAATCATTGCTGTGGATAAAACAGCACCAATGATAAAATTAACTGGAATGCCTCTATGTTTTATTAAAATGTATGTCACAGAAACTTTCTTTTCTTTTTTAAAATCTCATTTAATTCCAGCAGTAAATAAATAATAAATAAATGATCAAAACACTATTAAAAATTATTTTTATGTTGATGTCAACCAAGACATGTAAAATATCACTCCTTATTATATTTAAAAAAATAATACAAAAAAGCCCCCAAAAACCCAAAAGAGAATGTTTTAACAATTCAATATTTTACAAACAGCAGTCCAAAACTCCTTCCTCTTACAGTCAACATTTTGCAATAAGAAGATAAAATTCAATAAATTATTATTACTTCTTTTTCTTTTTTCAATGAGTTAATAAATTAATGAAATGATTTTAAAAGGAAAGGTATCACAGATCAAAGAAGAATATTTCTATCATCACTGAGGTAAGTGTTCACAGCTTTCCGACATTCTCCATTAGCCCAGCGTTCCATCAGCATGTTGCACTCTGTCTCATTGGTCAGCTCAAGTTTGGTCCGGTGATGACTCCGAATAAGTAGTTTAGTGGCTTCCATGGCCTAATTTAAAAAACAAAAACAAATAAATAGTAATAAATAAAGATTAGAGTGTTATGTAAACAGTAGAATATTTACTGATGCCTTTCTTTTAAACCCAGGCTATCCATTAGATATAATCATTTGGGTTTGTTAATAAAATGAAAATGTTTGAATTCTGTATCCTCATCAACTCTGTTGAAATGTCACTGTTTAAAGTGTAGAGCAATCAATATAAAGATTTACTGTCGCTGAGTGCATAGCTATACATTCCACTCGAGGAATGACTTCCTGCATGAGACTGGTTGGCCAGAATACTTGAGAAACAAGTCCAAGTTCATGGGCTTCCTGTGCTGTTATTTTCCGACCCGCAAACAAAAGGTCACTGCTCTATATACAAAGGGAATAGGAAAAAAAGTATATTAATATGTGTATGAAAAGTAGCAATTAATTTGCATCTACACAAAGCATGAGAAATACAATTCATTTTTTAATTGAATAATTTTGTTAATTAATATTTTTGAATCGTAGAAGAATAATTTATAAAGTTTTAAAATAATTACCATGGCTGGTCCAACAGCTTGTGGCAGTGTGTAAGAAATACAGCCTTCTGGAGTCTGACATAGCTGGGTGTATGGCAAAAAGAAAAGAGCTTTATCACTGGCATAAACTATGTCACACAATGGCAGAAGAGCCATCCCAAGTCCTACTGCAGCACCAGTCACTGCAGCAACTACTGGTTTCGGAAATGTTATGAATGTCTTAGTTAAATCCCTGAAATTCGAATCAGTTTATCATATACATAAATAAAATTATGATTTATCAGTTTCTTTTCGCTTACTTAAATATATTCATCTAAAAAAATGTACCTATAATTCTTAGTAATAGTGCAATTAATTCAGAACTCTTGTGTTACATATTTGCTACAGTCACAACATAGTTTTCAAAAGAGCTACATAAATAAATATTAATGAAAAGTTATTTTCACATATGTAAGTATTTTGATAATTCCTGGTTATGAGTTATGATAATCTTTAATCTTCAATTCTGTACACATTTCAAAATAAACAATTTTCAATTTTTTAATTAAACTGAATTATTTACCTTACAGCATCTGCCATTTGTCTTGAAGAAATGCTGCTATCTGATGAGATGAGGAAGTTGAGATCAACTCCAGAACAAAAGACATTACCAATACTGCTGAACATAACCAATTTGCTGTCATCATACTTAGCAGAGTTGAGAGCTGATACAATCTCCTGCACAACCTGCAACAATTCAGTTTTTTGTCTTGCACATGACAGATTGGAAAGCAAATATTATAGCTTTGTCTGTACAAATGTTATTTTTTTAAAGACAAGGTTTTCAAAATAGTAAAAGCTAAAAGAAGATATTTTGTAATTATTATGCTTTCTCTTCCTAACCTTCAATATGCTATGCTAACAACTATCTCCTATCCAAATGTGTGATGTTAATGTCATGCTTACCTGTGGATTGATAGCATTTTTCTGACTAGTTAGAGTTTTAAGCCAAATCTGTGTATATCCCTGACACTTCTTAACTACAATCTGTTTGTAGCGAAAAGCACATTCAGTTGTCCTTACACTTACTCTCCTTTCAACAGTTTCTGTTTCACTCTCCACATATTTCTTGTTTTTAGGTTTTAAAAGTAACTGATGTTGGAATCTGTCCAGCAACATTTTTTGTGTGCTTGATGTTGTTGGACTGACAGGAATCTCTGGTGACCTTATCTGAAATGATGTCATATCTCCAAAATATGCATCCATTTTGGAAGATCCAAGAGATGGATGAGTTTGCATTGAACTGCAAGACTTCATAGAAGTGTACAATGACAGAGGAGCTACTAGTTCTGAACCTGAAGAATAAAATAACAATAATAATAATAATAATAATAATAAACTGATAAAAAATAATTCATTCAGAGTCAAAATGTAAGTATTGTGATGACTAGTTATATTGTTACAATAAATATTTTACTGCAATTAATCACAACTGATTTTATACATTCTTTATAAACAGAAAAATACAGATATAATAATTATGCTTGAAAAACAAAACAATATTCAGCATTTAACCAATCAGAAGAATATTATTTAGAATAAATATTAGCCATGGGCATAACTATATAACACAAACATCCTTTTATTTCCACAATGAAATGTAGGAAACTCTAATATATATTTATGAGTAGCCTTAAAACATCTACAGACTTAAATCTAAAATGTACCACATAATCAAAGGATTTATATTGTAAACTAATCAAAAGAATTGGAAAATACCGTGATCAGCAGCATTATCTGCATTGGTTTCATCCTCACAAATTAAATGTTTTTGTGGCTTTTTATCTACAGCATTATTGTCTTCATGAGATAACCATGTCTGTAATTTGATTTTTCCCTGTTTATCATCAACATTAAATATTTGTTTTTTCAGCTTCTCAGTGAGTTTTCTTTTAGGCATTTCAGATTCTGAACGTTTGCAAATATTTTTTTTCTTGCCATATTTCATATTTTTATCAATGTCTGCATCATCATTAACAGAATATAAAATGTCATCATCATTATCACCGGAACATGCAAAATCTTTCATCTGACCAAATTTCCTTTTCTTTTCTTTTAAGGTATTTGTCATTTTAGTTCCACTTACTGCTTTTTTAGTTGCTGAAGAAAGTAAAATATTATTCTCAACATTTGTTTTCTGTCTGGCAGAAACATCTGAAACAATAACCTTTCCTGACTGTATTTTAGCATATTTGATTTGCACAGTCTGTTTATCTTTTTGAGGTAACTTTTGGGGTTTTACAGTCCTTGCCTTTACTTGCTTGACTAATCTTCTGTCAAGGTTATGTTTCAAAATCACTGACAAGTTCTGCCAGTTTAATGAGTTTTTATTTTTAGTTAGAAAATGTTTTGCTTTTGATATTTGTTTCATGTCATTCTTTTTTTTTTTAGAAGCGATGCCATTATTTTTTAGACTAGATTTTTTTGAAGCATTTTCTGGACAAGTGTTGCATTTTCTAAGAGGTCCTTCACCATCCTCTTTGTTGTTGTTCTCCCTGTCCTGCGTAATCAAACTCTTTTTCACTAATTGTTTTGCATATTTCCTCACTATATTTTTTTCAGCATTTTCCTCTTTTTTTCTATTTTTTTCAAATTTGCAGATTAGACTTTTGCAAGTGGAAAGGTTACAAATGGGTTCCCAAGTATTCCACTTTGAAGTGAATCCTTTCCATTTTATCAAATATTCAACATAACCATTGATATTCCTTTTACCTAAGATGTGCTTTACCTGCAAAACATTAAAAATTATTACTTCTGTTGTAACACTTACATTATCATTACCTGGGGTTTTTCTATCCAAGTATTTTCTCTCAACATCAATCATTCAATGCATAGAAATATTTACATATTGCATTTAATCTGTATTAATTCTATAAATATCAATGTTGTCATAGTTTATAATAATTATGACCCAGAGTATTTTGTTTACATACACAAAATAATAGTCAGGCACATATTAAATTAAAGGAAATATTTATAATAATAATAGTTTCCAAAAATTTCTAAATTGCCTTATAAGGCAAGTTTCATAAATTTTATTTGTTTTTAGATTTTTAAGCTAAATCTCCATTTGACACAATTACAAAATACAATGTAGGTTAACTTACAACAATTAAATGCATTTCATTTGTAATACTTGAAGGTTATAAAACTTTGTTTATTTCTTTAGCAAACTGAAGAAAAAATATTTTTTTTAAAATATAAAATTAAATAAAGTAAATTTTCTTATATAATATTAACTGGTACTTTTGATGGTATATTCACAAATTTTGAAAATTTGCTATTAATTGTTAACTTTTGAATTCAAAACAAAAATACATTCTATCGAAATAATTTTGCTATTGGAAATATAAAAAAATATTAAAAAATCCTTAAAAATAATAATAATAATATTTCAAATTAAATAATTATTTTATTTTCATAATTTTTAAAACCAGAAATCGTTCTTTTAGAATTAACAAAATCTATGGTAAAATATACTCACTACATTTGTTCATGTCACCAATGGCTCATGTCATGTATTATTATTAGTATTATCTTTTTTAGTCTCCTTTTATAAACCATTTTGAATATGCAAATACATAAAAATAAATCTTACCTCGTTTACCCTAATTTGTGCAATTTTGTTTCTCCAACACAAATTTTCTTTCTGTTTTCAACGTTTCTGTTTCTTTTAAATAATAGTAATTAATAAAAATATAACTTTGGCGTTGATTTTTAAAGAATTATATAATATTAATATTTTTAATGTTAATTTTGTTAAGAATTGTTAACAACAAAGCATACATTCTATCAGAACTCGTATTTATTTATTATTATTATTATTATTATTATTATTATTATTATTATTATTTAAAAGATAATTATATATAATACCAAAATAGTAACAGTATAATCAACTCATTATAATACTGAGTATTAATCATTTTAATGTATTAATATTTATATTATCACTTACTTTTCACTTTTATTTCCCCATGTTTTTTCTCAGTATTGAGTATATTTAAATTAGTTTTTATTGAAAATATATTTAAATACAATATAAGCTACAAACATTTACGACAGTATACGAATATACAATATATATTTTTTAAATTTAGCTTTACTGACATTGAACGCAAAGCAGAAAACAGCGCGGCAGAACTCAAAGTGTGAGTGTTCGCTATAAAGAGACAAAATTAACAAAATTAAAGACGCGGCAGGATATATATGTTTTAAATTTTTATTACTATTTCTTTTACGATCAGCAGCTTCCACAAACACAGATAAAAATGAAATGTTTACCTCGTATACATTTTCCTCCGCCATTTCACAATAAACTGATGTATTTGTCAAGCTGGTGAACTCTCGTGTATTTTCCGAGAGAGGGCGCTCATTTCGATTATTAGAAAGGTCATTTGATGGAAAATATTTTACGTCTTGGATCCGTTTTTTTTGTAATCAGAAATATGTTTAGAGAATAAAATTGTTGAGACAAGCATTCATTTTAAACTGATTTACAAGTCTGACAATTTTCAAAACATGATAATGCATAATAATGATGCATAAACATAACTGTAATAAAACATTCCAAGCAAAATTCATTAAACACAGTGGTACCTCGTCTCACGAGTTTAATTCGAGTTTACCGAGCTCGTATATCAAACCAGTTTTAACCAAAGAAATTAATTGAAATACCATTAATCCGTTTCAGCCCCCCAAAAACCACCCCAATTTTTTGTAACGTGTTTTTAAATAAAAATGTATGTATAAATGACAAATATGTATAAAAAAAAAAAAAAATAATAAAAGATAGTGTAAAGAACTAAATTGGTTTTGTAAAGTGTACAGGGTTAGGGTTTCTCCATCTTTTCATGGTTCACAGGTTATTTTTTTCTATGATTTCATGCTTTCATCATCCGTTTCCTCTCAGTACTGTCCTTTGCACTCATTTTCTTAGGATCAACGTAAATTTGGCAAAATACTGCACAAACCGCGAGCACAACACAACAGAGATGCTTCCACGGCGAGATAACCACGTGAAACAATCGAGTAAGACGCGAGATGCTGGGCAAATGTTGTATTGTTCGATACGCCACCAGCGGAGGCGTATCCGAAGCTCGCTGTTAACTCGGATTCTGGTTCGCAGCTCAAAGCAAAAAACTGACAGATCGCCTGATCGTAACTCGAAAAACTCGTAAGTTGGAGCACTCGTAACTCGAGGTACCACGGTATGTTAATTGAAAATCCAAAGGTTTCAGTTATAGAAAATATATATATAAAATATGTTGTAATAAAACTAAAACTAAAAATAATAATAATAATAATAAAACCATTTGACATCAAAGTATACAGTCAGTATACATTAATTAAAACAAATGTTTTAAATATTTATTACCCAGTGTTTCGTCCCCAATACCGGCTGTTTCTTGTGAGTAGAAAGTGATTCACAGCCTTATAAAAGTTATAGTAGTGTTAAATTGTTAACCGGTTTTGGTTTTGCCACGATTGAACACAACCAAACGAATTTATATTTCATACTGGAAAGCTCGATTGCAGAAGTCGAGAAAGTGTATTCATGTATTAAAATTTAAAGGAAAAAAAACAAAACATATATGTTATTGTGCATCTCTCGGAACACAACATCAGCTATAGATATTGTTTAATAACTGTATAGATTACTTTAATCGACATATTGTTTGTTAACATCTACGCACGTGGTTCATATTCAACTTGAAATTCAAGTCGTCAAGATGTCCACTGTTAAAAGAAAACTTGACAAATCTAATATTGATAACGATAGTGTGAGTATATTTTTATTTAGCTTTTAAAGCAAGTAGTACATTAAAACATAACCTTTGTTTTTGTTATTTTTTTTTTTTTTTTTTATGTCATTTTCTTTTTATGTTAATAATGGTTCACAATATATTATATTTCCAATGTAATCCTAATTTCGTATTGTGTATAAGTTATATGCATAATGCCATAATGAATGCTCAATTTAAAGTTATAGATATTTGAAGAAAAAAAAAGGAAAAAAAAAAGGACATACAAATACAAAACAAAATAGAGGAACAAACCAACAAAGTAAAAGTCGGTATCATGTTAAATTATTCTGGCTAAGTAAACAAGAATTTTTAATTGTAGATGGTGGTGTTTTTTGTTTGTTTTTCGTGATATTCCATTTCCACACACTTTTCTTCTTTCCAGGTTTCATTATTCGTTGAAAAAGCTCATAATTCTGATGAATCTACTGATGATAATATATCTGATTCTAGTGATTCTACTGAAAGCGATTACTCTGGGTTGGAAGAAGAGCCTGATATTGATACAAATGATGAGGTAAGAAAACAAACTAATCTGATGTCGTTAGAAATTCTGACTTTTAAGCAGTTAGTTGATATTTATTTATTTATTTATTTATTTATTTATTTTTTTTTGAATTTGAGGTGTGTTTGCAATGTTTTCTTCAAAAAACCAAAAATTTAATATTGAAAATAAGGATATATCTACTAATTAGGTATTGACATAAGTATAGTGGTCTTCCAACTGATACCTAACATCTTTTTAATTAAATTACAAAGTAATATCTTGCTTTTAATGGAAAATAGATACTAGTAATATCAAATTTAACAAAGCTGTATATAAGTTACATGTGAGAATTAACTAAAAACACCTTTATTCAGTTTAACAAAAAAAAAAAACATCCCAAAATCACAAACAATTCTTGTATAAGAATTAACAAGTTCACATTTATTTTTATTCTTTTATTATACCTTAAATAATTGCACAGCTTGCAACTTGTAATAATTTTAATGAATTATTAAAAACATTTTCCTTGCTTTTAGGATTCAGATATGCCAACAGATTCTGACTTAAATAATGAAGAATCTGAAGACAGATCCCAATCACCAAATCGTAAGGAGACCCAGTCTAGAGTGGACTTTCAAAAAAAGACATTGAATACCAACATTAACATAAAGAATGAGGCTGATTCACGTGATGAAAAACAAGATGAATATGAATATGATTCCTCTGATGAAGAGGTAGCTGCTTATGATTACATTTTAATATAATAAAGTAATAATTCAGATGTCTATAATAAACATAACATTTTTTTTTTTATTAAAAAACCCCACTAACTTAATAATTGTTATTTTTTAGGATATTCGAAATACTATTGGCAATATTCCACTAGAATGGTATCGAGATTTTGCTCACATTGGTTATGATATTGAGGGCAGAAAACTGATTAAACCTCCCAAAGGTGACGAGCTGGATGACTTTCTCAAGAAAGTTGATGATCCCAATTACTGGTGAATTTTCACAATTTTTAGTTGCTTCAAAAAAAGCATCTTTCAATAGTTTTACTTTTGTTTCAATTCAGTCTTTAGAATTGTAAGTTATGTCTTTATATTAAAAGCATTCATATATTATAAACAGTTTCTTTAATCCTTCTTACTTCAGGGTTTGTTTAGTTTTATTGGAATAGTAGATTAGTTCATAATTTTTCTTTCCACAGGAGAACAGTAACTAACAAGATGACTGGCCAGAAAGTATTGCTTAGTGCCTCAGATGTGAAGATGATTAAAAATGTACAGAAAGGAAAACATCCTATGGGTTCTGAAAGCATGTATGAAGTAAGAAAATTTTATAATCAGATTGAAACAGCTCTTTGCATTTTCATTTATCATAACATTTTTAAATGTCTTTTGGATTCCCTCATGGAGTTATGTATTCATGTATAATATAAATGAATCTTTTTTTTATTCTTTTTCTTTTTTCAGCCATGGGTTGACTTCTTTACTTATGAGACAATGTTACATCCTGTGACAAACAGACCTGAAGATAAAAGAAGTTTTATCCCATCAAAATGGGAAAGACTGAAAGTTCGTGTAAACTTTTCTAATTCATTAAATAACCCTAGAATATCTAAGTAGCATAAACTGAATACAAATTTATAACAATAATTTAGATGCAAAGTTAACCAAACTATTTATAATAGTGTAATGGTTAACTGGATTAACATATATCAAACAGAGGCAAGCCAGGTTATAATTTCTTTGTTAAGTGCAAAGCACTTGATAATTACACATCGTTATAAGTACTACTCTTATAAATAAATAAAGACTGAATATTATTTTTCATATATTTCAAAATCCATTATTAATAGTAAATGAGGTTCTGAAATAATAACTTCCAAGCATTTATTAAAAATTATCTTCTTTTCTTTTTTTTTAACATTAAACAACATTACTATATGCATTTATATTTTACTCACAAAACATTTAAGGTTTTTTGTAAAAACAGTATTAGAAACACTTGATATATAACAATCGTTTATAAAGTTATCTTTCTTTTACATTCAACATGCAACTTAACCTTTTATTTTACAGATAAAACTTATAATGTTATGGAGGAATATGTACTGTTTTTTGGATCATACTTAATTAATGCATTTTTCAGGTTGGTCAGATGGTGCATGCTTTAAAGATGGGATGGATGAAACCTCCAAAAGAAAAGAAGGAAGGAGAGGAAGAGGAGGAGGCAGATGAAGAGATAAAATACTATGATTTATGGAAAGATGATAATGAGGTAAAAAAAAAAAATCTTTTTTTAAAAATATTATTTCTATAAATGTGTTACATTGAATAGATAAATGGAATTATACTTTGACGTTCTCTTTTTATCAAATATCATATCTTTAGTCTGAGATAACTCGTCGATACAGACAGAACATACCTGCTCCGAAATTGCCACTACCTGGACATGATGAATCATATAATCCTCCTCCAGAATATTTACTGACTGAAGAAGAGGTGAGTTTGTTTTCTGAATTATTTATAAAATTGGTATTTATGATAAATGTTTGTAAATGGAAATCAAACATCGAAATTAAGTGATGATGGTGACCAAATTGAAATATAATTATATAGTAATTAAAAGAAAGAATCAGTTGACATTTCTTTTGTACCTTTTTTTTTTAAACATTTTAAAAAGGTGACTGGATATTTTCTTTTGTTAAACAATGAAATATTAGGATAGTAACAACTGTGAACAGAAAACATGAATAAATTAATACATATAAACTAGCATAAAAAAAGACTGCTCTGTTATTAAATAGATGCAGTTTATATTATCATTAGAAATCGGTGAAAAACTGAATGCTGTACATTCCAGTTTAAAAATACTTACTTAATGACACATTGTTAATTAAATGAATTAAGAAGTCGGACAAAAGGAAATATTAAATAGCTTATTTTTTTTTTTATTTTTTTATTTTGTAGGAGGAGAAATGGTGGGACACTGATCCTGAAGACAGGAGAAGAAATTTTATTCCAAAGAAATACACTTCTCTGCGTCTGGTGCCAGCTTATCCTAAATTTGTGAATGAAAGATTTGAGAGATGTCTTGATCTTTACTTGTGTCCACGACAGAGGAAGATGAGAGTGAGTAAACATATTTGAGACACTATGCTAAATAAACGTTAAAAATATAATATTATTAAAATAAAAGTTCACATTTTTTAATATCTTCATCACATAAATATCATAAAAAATCATCTTGCTTTCTTTATCTTTAATCTTAATAGAAATTGTGTTAAACAGTTTGAAATGACAGCCCAGAAAATGTACACTGACAATTATTTTTAGAAGCTTGTTATTTTTATCATTATTATTTAATATTAGCAAATAACATTAAAAGAATAAATAACTGTTCAAATGCATGTCGAATTATGTTGAGCCTGCTATACATAAATTGTTGTTTTTTGTTTGTTTGTTTTTTTAGATGAATGTCAACCCAGAAGATTTAATCCCAAAGCTTCCCAAGCCAAAAGACCTTCAGCCATTCCCTACAGTACTGTCTTTGGTAAGATTAACACTGATGAAAAATTAGATTTTCTTGGAATGAATTTTTATTAAAAATACTTTATTTGCATTATAATGATTACTGGATTAAAACTATATATTTATATATGTTCATTAACATACCTGTTTCCAGATAATATAATTTAATGAAATTTATATTTAATATGTTTCAGGTATATAAAGGTCATACAGACATGGTGCGGTGTATTAGTGTAGAACAAACTGGCCAGTGGTTGGCCTCAGGTTTGTGTTTAACACTTTGTCTTTGTAGCTCATTCATTTGCTTTATTGTTTTCTTTATTGTTTAATATTAAATTTGTTTCTTTCACTCTTTATAATTCTAACATGGTATATGTTCTCAGTGGAAAGGAATAAGTTCATTAACTTCAATGTTATGGAAGTATTAGTGGCTGATAATTTGTTACCAGTTTTCACATTATTTTTTATAAACAGGTTCTGATGACCAAACTGTTCGACTTTGGGAAGTGGCTACTGGGCGGTGCATGAAAACAATTCACATGAAAGGGAAGGTGAAGAGTTTAGTGTGGAATCCATCACCTTCAGTTTGTCTTCTAGCAGCAGTGGTGTGAGTATATCAAACTCTTACTGTCCTTTTATTTGTCTGAGGAAATGAATATGATAATTTTATTTTGTGACAGTTTATTAACATTAATTACTCCCTACCTAAGAGACTTAAAATGTCTTATAAATAATTTTTTGTTTGTTTCTGTACGTTTGTAAGTGGGTGAAATCACATTGACTGTACAATTTTAATGTGTTTTACCTTTCAGGGAACATTCTGTGTTCATTTTGAATCCTGGTCTTGGGGATAAACTGGTCATTACAAACACAGATAATTTAATTAGTTCCTATGAACCCCCAACTGAGCCATCTTCAGGTATGGAAGATTTTATACATTAAAGAATTCAAATTCTAGTAATTTTAAGACTTGGATAAATTCTTTGAAATTATAGCAATGATGATGCATGCACCTCATAAGCAGACTAGAGAAAGTACAAACTTTTTTTTTTAGGAATATATAGATCAAATCACATATCTGAAAAAGATTCTGATGTAAAGGTTTCTTTATTTCTTTTTTAAGATAAGAAAGTTCCTGTGCAGTGGGAAACATTTTCAGGAGAAGAAAGTATTACAGGATTCAGAATCCAGATTTTACATCCAAAGGTATTATACATGTACTCTTTATTTCTTTGTATGTTTTTATGAATATTTTGCCTTGAGTAACTTGAGTTAGAACATTTAAGAACAAAGGAATTCAGAAAGTGTAAATTTATTAAAGGTGTGAAATAAAAATATGTATGTGTATAATACATATATATCTACTGTTATGAAATTGTTTGATTTAATATTTTGCTTGGACAAGGAAAATGATAGGATATCATTCATTTCAAAATAAAACCAAATTCATTTTCAGAAATTAGTTCTGCTTTACATATGTAAATTATGAACTAGATGATAAATATTATAAGAAGACAACATCTAAAGATAGTTTATTTTAAAACATTCTGATCTGATCTAATTATTGTTATAATCAGTCAGATAATAATAATAATATTACACAGTAAAAACACATCAGCAACAAAAAAATACTATTCTTCCCCAAGAGTCATTTCCAATAAGCTTATGTACTTAAAAACTGCTGACACTCTACAAAAAAAAAAAAAAAGTATTATTATAAACATCCTGCTATTGTTACATTTATTTAACAAATGAAATCTAGACTTTGATCCAGTTTCCCAGACTTTTTATATCATATTTTATTTCAGGAAGTGTCTCAAGTGACATGGCACATGAAAGGAGATTACCTGGCTACTGTGATGCCAAAAGGAGACAGTATGTCTGTTCTTATTCATCAGTTGTCAAAACGACGCTCTCAGGTATTTGAAAAGCTTTCCATACAATGTAACAAAGTTATCAATAAATAGTTTAGAACATTCTTGAAATGTGTTCTCAGAGTAACTATTTTCTATTTGTGAAAAGTAAATGCATTGTTAAAAACCACAACTATTTAATTTTTTTCTTTTACAGAATCCTTTCAGGAAGTCAAAAGGTCTTGTGCAATGTGTTCACTTTCATCCAATTAGACCATATCTTCTTGTGGCAGTGAGTATCTAATAGTCAATCCAGTATTTAAGTCATTTTTATCATTTAATATTGTTGTATTAAAAATAAGACAAATCGGAAGCATGCGCTTTTTGGATTTAAACAGTTAATTGGTTTGCAAGTTGTGTATCTTGTTTACATGAACGCTTTATAGAAAATTAAGGTCCCTTTAATATTCTCTTGGTGGAATGGCTCAGTAATGATGTCAGATCATTTACCAAAATAACTGGAATAGGTCAGGATTAAAAGGTAATTTATTAACTGTGTATATTAAAATGCAGGTAATATGGTCTTACTTTTTTGATTTGCTTGTTCACAGACTCAAAGGTATGTTAGGATTTACAACCTTTTGAAACAGGAGCTGACAAAGAAACTGATGACTAACTGCAAGTGGGTGTCAAGTCTTGCAATTCATCCAGGAGGTATGGTTTAAGTGATTATTAAATTCTGGGTTTCTTTGACTTTTTTCAAAATATATTAAAGCCAATTAATGTTAAACACAAAATCATTGTTATGAAATGCTATACAATGGTACCTTGACTTACAAGTGCTCGAAATTATGAGTTTTCCGAGTTACGAGCAGTATGCCAGTCCATTTTGTGCTTTGAATTGCTAGCCATATCATTGTTTGCTTCATATCATTACCTCACCATGAAAGCATCTCTGTCATATTGTGCTTGCGTTTTGTGCATTTTTTTTGCCAAATTTCAGTGGATCCATGACCATGGATCCTAAGAAAATGAGTGCAAAGGGCAGTGCTGAGAAGAAGAAGCAGCTGATGTCCATTGAATTAAAGCATGAAATCAAAGAAAAACATGCGAGGTGTGCTTGTAGTTGACTTGGCTATGCAGTACAAGCATAGTACTTCTACAAAAGTAGGAATCGATAAAGCTATAACTCCAGTGAAAGGCATTAAAATAATTTCTAAGCTGCAGGCCTCTGTCCATGAAAAAATGGAGAAACCCTAACCCTGTACACTTTATAAAACCAATTTATTTCTTTACATTCTTTATTATTTTTTTTTTTTTTTATACAATATTTGTCATTTATAAATACATTTTTCTTATTTAAAAACACTACAAAAAATTGGGGTGGTTTTTGAGGGGCTGGAACAGATTAATGATATTTCAATATATTACTGTTGGGAATATGTATTTGATATAGGAGCAAATTGAGTTACAAGCTTGGCCATGGAAAAAATTAAACTAGTAAGTCAAGGTACCACTGTATTTCAATTTTGATATTTATTGTTTTGTTTGGTAAGTTCTTTTAATTCTAAAATCTGTATTATTTCCAATTCCACCAAACTTTTTTCTTTTTTTAATTAGGTGATAATGTTCTTATTGGAAGTTACGATAGCAGGCTTAGCTGGTTTGACCTAGATCTTTCCACAAAACCATATCAGACACTCAAGTCAGTGTAGTTATTATGAAATGATAAATTTATTTAATTACTTTATCAACTTTAATAAATTAATGTTTTTCAAAGAAATGTAAGGGGGAAAAAAATTAAGCATTTACTGTCACTAACTTACGGCATAAAAACGCTCCTAGTACAAGAAAATAAAAAATATGAAGAATGCATTACATTCAAAAGGCAAAATAACAGTTGTGTTTGAAATGACTAAATTATTGTTAAGAATCTTTACATATACATTCCATTTTCTAATTTGATATATTTTATTATTATATTTTTCCTTATTGATAATGCATGTTTTAAGTCATTTCTATAAACAATTATTTCAGACATCATAAGAAAGCATTACGACAGGTTACTTACCATAAACGGTACCCACTGTTTGCTTCAGCTTCAGATGATGGAAGTGTTATTGTGTGCCATGGAATGGTTTACAGGTAAATGTTACGAAAATTGCACTGTTACTGTTAATATACCTTTAAAATATTTAAACATTTTGTCAGATAATTTGCTGCATACATTAATTATACTTTACTATCATAAAACCAGGATTAATGTTTGGTGTCTTAATAATACAATTACAAGAAGTAAAGACTGTTAACTGAAAACATATTCTTTTTAGACATTTCCACTGAAACTTTCCTGACCTGTTTTTGCTAACAAATCACTCAGTGTGGTGTATTGTAATCCCTTATTTTGTTCTGTCTTTTTCAGTGATTTGCTGCAGAATCCACTGATTGTGCCAGTTAAAGTTCTAAAAGGTCATGTAACAACTAATAGTCTGGGCGTACTTGATTGTCAGTTTCATCCTTCTCAACCATGGATATTCTCAAGTGGTGCAGATGGGACAATTAGAGTTTATACATAACAATGACAAAATTATAAAAATATTTTTTTTTTTTACAAAATAACTGCTATTCTATTAAAAAGGAAATAAACTACTCCAAATTATTCCTTCAGTTTATTAATTACGTTGAAACAGCTGAAATGTTTCACATATTTCAATATCTATTTATGAATGTGACAGTCTTCATTCACGTAGTCTAGTGAATGCAAATCATTTAGTTCAGTTTCCTAAACTGATGAATGATACACAATTTGAATGAATCTAGAGACATAAATGATACCAATTTAAACATTTATCAGGAACTTATAAGTTATGAATCATTCTAAAACAGATGGTTCAGAATAATGAAATAAAGATTTTTATATGAAACAAAGTATCATGTTAACACTGTATTTTTGTATGATGCATCATAAATAAATATAAATGTAATTGAATGATGCTTATATTGTTTTTCCATAACCGATATAGATAACAACTGGAGTAGTTATTTTGATTAGAAATAATTTTAGACCTTTCTTACTTTTATATTCAGCCTCCTTGTGGACAGTATATAGCTTTATTTCTATATTACTGATAGTCTTTCTCTCTCTTAATACTCTATATAGCAATTCTTTATATTACTTTATGCCTGAATCAGCAAGTACAATTTTATAAGATACATTGTGTATTACAAGAGACATCTCTGCTTGCATTTCATTAACATTAATAAATGGAGGTGTCTGACAGAAGTCAGTCCTTTCAAAACTACACTTTTCTATTTCTTTACTGGATTCCATCATAGTAATGGCTATCTTAGGTTCTGCATCCGAATTATGATTTACATCTTCCTGGTGACAGACTGAGTATCTTGAAAGACTTTTCATTACTTAACATATCGGTGAAACCTTCACCAGTTGCTCTAGTCCATTTTGTTTAATTGAGTACCAGAGGGACTTGAAATAAGATTAACATGTTCTGTCAAGTATATATCGACACCATTTCCTATTTCAGATAGAGAAAATGTAGGAACAAATATGGTGTCATTATTTTCAAAAATAATTATTTGAGAGTTTGAATTGCTTGAAACCTCATTACATTTTATTCTAGATACTTCAGAATGGCCTATCTTTTCGCTTTTAATATTTGATTTCTTATTAAAATGATAAATTTCATTTACGTCATTCATTTTAAGATTTCTGACTCCAGTATCTTTATTTGAAAGTGTAGACTCTTGATCAGTCATAACATTGGGATCAAAGTGATACTTAATATCTTGTGATGAATAGATATAAAAAGCTTTGTTTAAATTCCAGTTTTACTGACACTCTCAGCTGTTTCTCCCTTAACAATGTGAGAAAACATGTCACTATTTATACAATGAGTAGTCTGTACACCCCATGCTTGGGCATGTTCCATATACATGTTGATATCTTCAGATTTCAAATTAGTTTGGAAAGGTATGGATTTTGTATCTTCTAAATTTAGATCATTTAAACTAACTGATTTATCAATCTGTTTACCAGTGTATTCAAATCCTGGAACATTTTACTCAAATTTAATAAATGACATATTGTCTACAATTCCATCTGCATCAGCTCTTTCAATTTCTATGAACCAGCTCTGGTGTTCAGACTTCTGTTTTGTTCTTTTATTTTTTGCTGATACGGAGTTTGGTACACTAATTCCTTTTTCTTGGATGCTTGTGAAATATTAGGGTCATTCCGTGTCAAATCACCCAATGGTTTAAACCCGAACGTCTCAGATTTTTATGAAACTTGGTATACTTGTTGACTGGGATCCCACAGCACCAAATCTGAAATTTTAGCTCAATCAGACCAGTGGTGTGGGAGATATAGCCCACCGAATTTTGAGATTTTTGCCAAAAATGGGTGTGACTACTAACCTTAGAACCCTCATATCTCAGGAACTACTGGGCCAATCTTCATAAAATTGGTAGTTAGAAAGGGAAAATGACAAGGATACCAAATCTGCCATTTTTGTTTAGTTTGGAAAATACTGGAGTACCTTGACCTTCTGACCTTTGCTATGACCTTGAAATTGACCGTGTGGATCACGTGATCTTGAGATAACCTTTATTGAAATTTAATCTCCCACATGTTAACTAAAACATATAAAAGTTTCCTGGGTGTAATATTTTTTGTTTAGCCACAATATAGATTTAAAAAATGCACATACATGAAAATAACACCTTTTCTAAACACCTGATTAACTAAAACCTGAATGATCAATTCTGGATGCTAGGAATCACCATCTTTCTTGATCATCAAGTAAGACATTGTAGGCCTACATGTATGCATAAAGTTCACATATAAAAGTTTCCAGGGTATAATATTTTTTGTTTAGCCATAATAGAGATTTAAACAAATGCATACCTGCATGGATGATTGATACAATGCATTACAATGTACATTTTCTCTGAGACTAAAAACTCATCTTTGGAGTTAAAACCCACCTGACATGTCTGAAGGAATTCCTGAAGGATATGAAAAGATGCCAAATGGCATGACATGTTCTACACAATCAGGCTCAAAGGGTTAACAGGAAGTGATGCTTCAGGCAGGCCAGGAACTCCTTTAGATTCCCTGGTGCAATCCCCATTGAGCACATGGCAATTAGAAGTTTAAGACAAAGAAGTTTCTTCATCTGCATTTCTTTGACAATCTGAAGCTTTTTAAATTGGACACAATGTCAGATGTTGATATATAAACAATAGTTTTATTTCATAAAACCTATTAAGTAATTTTATCATGTCATGTGGGCCTTGCCATTGGTTTTGAACAAGGTTTCAGTCAACAACAGTACAACCCAGTCTGAAATCAGACGTCATCAAGTGATGTACTGCATAATGTATTTGTACACCCAGTCTTCGGCACAGAGTATGAACAAGGCCTACTTCACCTTAATAAACTGTGATTTATACTTGAGAAGATTGACATAAATGCCCAAGACTTGTGGGCCTTTGGCAATAACACATGTACTCTGCTGCCATTTTATGACCTGCTTAACTTTACTGAAAGGGTTTCAGGATTTGATTTAATATTTAGGAAAGACTGACTTTGTTCTATTGAATTGAAGGTGCAGGCCAATACTGAAAATCCTTATTTCTTCCAGGGCTAACTGCAGCTTTAACTCTCCTGAAAATGTGTGTTATCAACACCATCATATTAAAAAGGAGTTGTTGCGAAGTGTATGGAAAACTGAGGAAGTCGAACTCCTCACTCTTTGAAGTGGGATCAAAATACGGGACATCAAGAGTATCATGAACAAGAACTTTTCATCAAATTTTCAACATTGCAGAAAAACTGTTGTGATCCCCTTAATCGCCACCCTGAGCAAGTACACACTAGATCTTTAAGAATTGTTAGCATGGGCACTTACAAATGCTTAGTAAATCCTCCAAAGACACTAGTGCCAGGAGACAAGTTGTGCTGTGACTGTCTGATTACCCTTCAGAAATCAAAAGTCCTGCAGAGGATGGCTTTAAAATGGGTGGTATTACAATGGGAGAATTTGATGATAACTTACCAGGCAAACCGCTGGTTGTTGTTTCCCCAGAAAAGGACTTTGATTTGAATTCTATTCTGTCGAGTTTAGGCGAAACTCCTGTCAAACTCCATTCATTAGCACATTCCAGTAAATGAATGAAAGGACAGAAAAAACTAGCATCAGCTACAGTAACATTAAAATGACATCTTAATGTCTGAATCCTACCCAGAGTGTGTGCAAATCTTGATTTTGTAACCCTTTACCATTGAAAGGACAATGAATTGAAGGAGGAAATAATCCAATTTTATGAAAGTGATGAGAACAGTAGAATGTGTCTGGGAATGAAGGATACAGTGATCATTTGAAACAAACATAGTGAGAAGGTTAAGCATCAGAAACACCTAGTTCTCTCAAATTTATGTGAACTTTATGCATACATGTAGGCCTACAATGTCTTACTTGATGATCAAGAAAGATGGTGATCCCTAGCATCCAGAATTGATCATTCAGGTTTTAGTTAATCAGATGTTAATGGCTGAAAAGGTGTTATTTTCATGTATGTGCATTTTTTAAATCTATAAATGGCTAAACAAAAAATATTACAGCCAGGAAACTTTTATATGTTTTAGTTAACATGTGGGAGATTAAATTTCAATAAAGGTTATCTCAAGATCACGTGATCCACACGGTCAATTTCAAGGTCATAGCAAAGGTCAGAAGGTCAAGGTACTCCAGTATTTTCCAAACTAAACAAAAATGGCAGATTTGGTATCCTTGTCACTTTGCCAAGAAAGATGGTGATCCCTAGCATCCAGAATTGATCATTCAGGTTTTAGTTAATCAGATGTTAATGGCTGAAAAGGTGTTATTTTCATGTATGTGCATTTTTTAAATCTATAAATGGCTAAACAAAAAATATTACAGCCAGGAAACTTTTATATGTTTTAGTTAACATGTGGGAGATTAAATTTCAATAAAGGTTATCTCAAGATCACGTGATCCACACGGTCAATTTCAAGGTCATAGCAAAGGTCAGAAGGTCAAGGTACTCCAGTATTTTCCAAACTAAACAAAAATGGCAGATTTGGTATCCTTGTCACTTTGCCTTTCTAACAATACCAATTTTATGAAGATTGGCCCAGTAGTTCCTGAGATATGAGGGTTCTAAGGTTGACAAAAATCTCAAAATTCGGTGGGCCATATCTCCCACACCACTGGTCTGATTGGGCTAACATTTCAGATTTGGTGCTGTGGGACCCCAGTCAACAAGTATACCAAATTTTATAAAAATCTGAGACGGTTGGGTTTAAATTTCTTTTTTTTGGGGGGTGATTTGACACGGAATGACCCATTGACATTTTTAGTACCATTAATTTTTTTCATTTTCTTTGCATCTGTAAATTTGTTTTCAAAATTTATCCTGATAGGTGATTTTTTTTATTTTGGGCTTTATACACTTTTCATTTTTAGTTTCATCTTTTCTGCAATACAGGTTTCTGATTCATCACAGATATAATTGAATTTTGAGTTTTATATCGAGGATTAATAGAGAGATAAAAATCATCAGTTAATTCATCTTTCACAGACTGGTAATTGGCAATTTTATCAAGTAGTTTGTTTTTCAAACAAATATTAATAACATCTTTGCACTTTCCAACTTTTTAAACTCATTTAACCTCTGAATTATAGGAAATACTGTTTGCACCATTGTCTTTACCAAGAACCTTTTTCTCATTATTTTTAATCTTGTCTGGTTTTCTTACATTTTCATATTTATCTGGTTTTAAATTAGATTTGAAAATCCTAATGTCTGATTTAGGTATTTTATACTTTTTCATTTCAGAAAATGTCTGATTCATTTGAACTTTGTTGTCTTTCTTCTGCTAAAGTTATTTGCTGAATGTTTGAGACACCGTCTGCAGACTTTTCAGCCTTTGAATTTTGGGGTTTCTGCACTTTTCTTTTGCAGGTTTGGTGAAACTTTGTCACTTATGCATTTTAAGAATCAACTTTTTTACCTTTTAACTTGTCTACAATATTTTCAATTTTATTTCTTTTTGGATAACTATTTTCTGACTGTTTGAATTTGCTATTTTGTAGAGAACAAGAAAAAATTCGGCAAGTGGTATTGTTTTGCTGTGGTTCAGCACTCAAATGTTTACCCAATAGTCTAACACTTCTACTGTAAAAATTACTTTGAACTGCTGCAACAGACTCACTAAAAAATTCTTCTGATGGTGCTGATGTCTGTTACTTTTTCTCATTATCATCAATTTCTTTTTACCTTTTATCAGCAATTCCACAGAATTATGTTTTCTTTCTATCTAAAACTCTATTTTTTGTATTACTGTTACTACTGGTTATCTCTTTCATATTATTTTTATCTGTATCTGAACATTTCAATTCTGGTAAAGTAAGATGAGAAACCTTTGCTTTTGACCTTTTTCTTAACCTAAGCCAGCCTGATCTGTACCCATATTTTTTCTCACAGTTACGTTCTTTCATTTCCAAGTAGGCTTGATGCTTTTCTGATGCTTTTCCTTGCATGTTTTCTGGATTCATAAACCGGGAATTGGGTTTCTTTCCTTACCAAAACAAACATCATCAGTTGTGACAGGATCCTTATGGTTATCTTTTATGACATCTGCACGACAATGAGGTTTACATTTTGTTTTAGAAGATAGTCCATGTTGGTGCTTGCGTTGTTTTATTTTTACACAGTCACCATTCAATTCTGGTTTCAATTTAATATTTAGGTTCATGCTAGTTCCTAAACAGTGAAGATCAGCTCCTCTGTACATGTGTTTTATATGAATTTGTAGCTGGCTAAATCTCTTCCATGGCTTTTTACAAATTTCACAGTAATAAGAAAAACCTTTATTATGCATGGCTCCTATATGGCCTAGTAGATGCTCACGAACTCTTGCACCATATGGACAAATAGGACATTTATATGGGCGATTTTCATCATGAGTTTTTTTGTTTTATCATATTCCATTTATTAAGAAAGTCTTGTGAATAGATTTCACATGTCCAAGGCTTCACTCCATTGTGCATTTGCATATGTGCCCTGATAGTGGATTTTGTTTTAAAAGACTGTGCACAAATCACATTTATAATTCCTTTTGTCTGGATGACATTCCATATCATTTTAGGCTATTTTGCATATAAAAGCCTTTTCCACATTGAGGACAGAGATAATCATAAACCTAAAAACGGAAAAAACATTTTTGTTTATAGAGCTATCATTGATATCCCAAACATTTTCAAGCACTCTAATTTAATTATAATTACTATTTTAAACATAATTTAACCAAAATAAAATGTTATAGCTTAATTCTTTTTTTTATTATTCTTTATAAGTTCAAGTTTATCTAGTAATGATATAAATGATAAATAATCTTACTTTGGTGTGTGTTTTCATATGCTTGGTCGAATCAGATTTTGTTTTTGTCTTCTGCTTACAATCTGGAAATGTGCAGGCAAATTTACGGACTGTAGAATGTTTGAGCTTATGACAACTGAGCTCATAATTTGTTTTGCATTGAAAATCACACGTCACAAGATATCGGTTTCTCATCATTATGGTGACAGAGATGATATTTTAGATCCCCAAGCCTTTTGAATTTGTAAAAGCAAATGTGGCATTCATGTGGCCTTTCGACACTGGATAAGTATGTGATGTTGTATATTTCTGCACCATTTTGTGACAAAATCACATCCATTATTTGGACATTTGAATTTCTTTTCTTTCAAATGCTTTGCATTGAGGTGATCGACATCATTTCTATAATGGCTGCAATAATGACATTTTACACATTTGTTAGACTTTGTGTATTTTGTTTCATCATAACATGTTTCTGGAATATTGTGTTTAAACTCATTTTGTTCTAATACATCAGTTTCTTTTTGCTCAAAACTGCCTATTTTCATATCAATTCCAAATATTTCTTTTTGTTATCTGATATCAGATTCGAGATTTTTGAATCAGTTTGTTGACAATCATGTTTGCCTTTTTGACTAACTTCTTTCAAATTCACATCATTCTTCAAAATGAATTTTAACTTGATGTTTCATGCTTTACATCAACTGAAAACATGCTGCTTCAAGCTGTAGGTTATTTTCATGTTTTATTAAAGAATTTGTATTTGTCTGTTGTTCACAGGTATAAAATACAGTCAGATAGGATCATTTCTTCTGAATCACTGATTCATTTCATGTTCTGAAATTGTTACATAAACAGATAATTTTTTAATGAGCATTATTCTATTATACAGTAAGTTACGGAAAAGTAAGTTTATTATTTTCTTCTTGTTTTATAAATGCTTATTATTAAACATCTTATATAACTTAATATTATTAATAATAAGAATTCCATTTGTGAAATCCAGTCAATGCAAGATTACAAATAGTTTGTAACAAACATACATCTACATTAAAGACTGATAAATTATTTAAATGCTGTACAAATAAAAATAGGATACATTAGTTTTGTTAACAAACTGTATATGAAATGGTATTGAAAAAACCTGTAGTAGTAATAAAATGATAATCAAAATAAATAAGTAAATGACTTTAACATGATGACATTCTTTATAAAAAATACTAATCAAAAAATTATACTGGTCTTCTTTGTTTTACGTTGTTATTCACTGTTCTCAATATAAATGAGGAATAAACATAAAAAGAAAAACTCAACGAAATTAATAATAATGTGCATGCTGCCACAGAAATCTTTATCTATTTTATTCGAATCTCAGCTTTAATATATTTCGATATCGATTTTATTTTAAAATAATAAACTGGATATGCTTACAGTTACAGTGTAAATAATATATATTTATATCAAAAGTGTGACATTTCCGCGAAATCTAATCTGAACAGCAATTTTTATAAAATTTATTTTTTAATTATTACTACTACTATTAGTATTTTTTTTTTCTTCTAAAAAAAAAAAAAATATATATATTATAAAGTTAGTTTTGTCACAAATTACTTGGTTGTTATAATTACCTATTTTATAATTATATGCACCAATTCAGAAGAATCGTAATTTCAACATTTCTTATTAATATGTTTAACATTTTCGATACTATCGATCACGTTTCAGAATCTTGATCAACAAACCAATTTATAATCTCGCCAGAGCAGACGACAGAGTTGTGTATTTTTAGTTATGTTTTTTCTTCACTTTACTGATTACCGTTAACAACCGATCGCAATTGTCAAATACCGATAACAAGCTCGAATGCCATCAAAATTTGGTAGGATATACTAATTACCGAAAAAACTGTCAAGTAGGATCCCTATTGAAAACCCTTGAAAATCGAGTTATTGCCATATTGTGGATGAGTGTTTATGTGTGAATGTGTGGGCGTGAGTGTTTATGAAGTTACAGATAAAAGTAAAAAAGGCCAAGGATAAGATGATACCATAAAGACCAAACCTGTCTTTAGAGACTAAATCATGTATCCTGACGGCATACATAACCTTACGTTAGATTTTGTTTCGTGACATGCAGTGTTCTGTCATTTATTATGATTATTATTATTTTAAAAAATGTCGGTTTCATTTTATAAATGTTTACGATGTTTTTAATATTTTAAATTTGACAAATATGATGTAATTTTATTAATAATATTGTTTCGTTCAAAATGTATGTGTACAAAATTCCATAAATAAATATGGTGAATATAAATTTTAATAATATTTGTAATCCTAATTTTATTGATAATGCAGGGTTCATGGATAAAGTCTCAGAGATATTATTTCATATACAGTATGTCCATTATCACATCAGCAAGACAACATAATTATGGCTGCAATTTCCAGTTTAAATATGGTTTGATTCAGATTTAATCACATTATTGTAAGTAAACTAATTTTCTTTCTTTCTTTATAATAAAAAACTTCAGTTTTAACAATATACACATATCAACAAAATAACTTTCACACACACACACACACACACACACACGCACAAACACACATACCCCGCACGTTAATAATGTATTTTACTTTAAATAATGACTTGAATATTAATACAAATATATGTATTAATAGCAGGAATATAAAATTTAAAAAAGAAGAAAATGTACCAACATATAATGAAAACGGGACGACCCTTTTCGTAACTGATAATTAGCTGCTATGCGTAATCTGAACATTCGACTGATTCTTTCTTAAACCATTAATATGTAGACATATGGAGTACAACAGTTTCAAATAAAACTATATGATGCACAATTTAAAAAACCCAAAAGAAATGGAGAGAGAAAAAAAAATTGAATTAAAATAAATCAAAAGGGTAATTTTAAATTATATTTTAACGTTGCTATTTGTAAATTAGTAGGCTGTTTTAGTCTGACTTTGTTAAAATTAGCCATCTATTCATCATTAATTTTATGATGATGATGGCTGTTAGTGCTAATGAAAGTGATAAAACCAATGATTATTAAAATTGTTGCTCCTCATGTTGTTAATAAATTATTAATACAAAACGGGCGTCCTCTTTACTATTACTGATTCTTTTGAGTTGTTCTTAGAATATAAAAACAAACAATTAATGCCAATGTTTTTCTGTTCTTGATATCTACGCTTACTCGATGAAATAACTACATTTGAGACAATCAGTTTATACCGATACCAGAAATATATTTGTCATTACAAAATAGCAGATATTTTACGGAAATAGCCGAAATTATAAAGTCTCGTAGCGTCCGCGAGACTGTATAATCGAGATTGACTATGGAGGAGAAAAGGAATTTAGTGTAATGAGGACATCGTTAAATGTTTAAAAGAACATGAGATGTTTTGAAAATCTCTCACTAAGTTAGAATAATGCTTTTCAAGGAAATAATGTCAATTCAATATAAAAGAAGAGAGGCTATTTTGTTATTCTACAAATAACGTAAAGCAACAGCTACTGAAGTAGGAAGTAAGAAGTTGAAAACTTACTAAACGCGAATTTTCTAAAATTAGCTTTCATGATGTTGTACCTTTGTGGTAAGTTAAGTTATTTTCATTTTTAAAAAATACTAGATATATATTTGCTTGTATTACAGCAAACATATTATTTATATTTTTAAATCTCTCTGTGCACACGTGTGATAAGTTATCGGTGAATTATCTCACGTTACTGTTACTGTGACTCACTGACTGTGAGTGTGAGTGAGAGTGATTAATATATATCAACACGACGACGAATCGCCAGTAATATACACTTGTACAGTCAGTGTCAGACATCAAAGCAGTAAACTTTGTTCGAAGAGTAAATGATATTGTATGTTCATTTAGTTTCTTGTGCCAGTTATTATTATTTTATATTTTTTGTTTAATTAATTAATTTATTAATTAATTATTATTATTATTATTTTTTTTTTAATTTATTAATCAGCCAGCCATAAAGAATGACATATTGTAATAACTATAAATTCTTTATGCACTTTTGTTACATCATATATAATTAAGATTTATTTTGTTTCAGGTGTGTTACTATTATTGAAGAATTTTCTTCATGGTGTGCATTCAGGTAAATTAATTATAATTATGTCTTTATTTGTTCAGACATGTATTTATTTAAATTTTTCAAACAAAATAACAGACTTGTAAAGATGCATGGGATCAGATACATTTTTCGTGTTTTGTGTAATTTCATACAGAGATAAGTTCAAAACTGTGATAAACTGTGGGTGTGGCTACTTTGCATTTAATTAAATGTGAATCAGTTTATCAGGTGTTATATTTGTATTTTTTTGTGATAGATGAAACTAACTGTTTATCCATGCAGAAATGCATTTTATTATAATTTATACTTTGTCTTTTGTAAAAAGTATATAAAACAATAAAGGTGGCACTGTTAGCATAAATAGCATAATTGGATAAAGCTATTAAAAGAGCCGTTTTTGTCCACTTTCCTCCACTCCCAAATAAAACATAACAAGAAAAAATATATATGGAAATAAAGATTATGTGGATTTTGTTTAAATGGTGGTGGTGTTTTGTTGTATGTTAAATAAGTCCTATGTACAAGAGTGTTAAACATGGTGGGGGTAAACAAATTCAGCCATTCATAGCATGGAGTAATAAACTGTCATGATAATCAGATAAAGGCTTATTCAGTTATCTTTTAAATAATGTTCAACACTACACTATGTTTTGCATAGAACAAAAATGCATTTGAAAGTAGCACATGCTTAGCTAAATTGCTATAAATTCTGTTTCCTACATTTTATGTGCAGTAAGAAAGGACTGGCACTGTTTAAAATTATTGCATTTATATTTTTATAATTAGTTGCATATTTTTCTGCCATGTTCAGTTTTTACTGTGTATAATATGAATACATTCAGAAATAAACATTAACTTGATGTTTTGCCAATTACTATCTATTCCACTCAGAGAATAAGTTGATTACTGGTGTACAGACAATTGCTCACCTGTAAAGTGAGATATAGGACAAATGCTCATTATAATTACTGATTTTTTTTTAATTTTAGGTTATGATATATGTGTGTAAATGGTTGGATAGGAGTGGGAATCTCTGATAAGTAAATAAATAAAAAAGATAAAAAAAAAAAAATTCTAAATCAGCTATATTAAAAACAATTTAGCACATCTGTTTAGCACAATCAATTATTATGGGAGATACTTAGAAGGAAAAATGAGGAAAGACTGGGTATCATCCTTATCACCAGCTTTATCACTATTAATCACCAAACTGTGCTGAGATGCCGGCTCAGGATGGGCAGGGGAGTTCCCCAATTCTGCCAATAGTTAGTTCTTTTCAAAGTGTCCATTCTCCTAAGGTTAGCATGGACAGTATTTGGTGCTTCTTGTAGACCTTTAGCCAGGATCTGAGCAGGTCTTATTTTGTTGGTCAGGACTTTTTCCTTCAGGGATGAGCACACACTGGCTTTCAATAGCTGCCTTGACAGGATCATGATCATGGATCCTATGGGAGCATACAGCAGTCACATTAACATCAGTGGGGTAACTTTGCTTTTACCACCAGAGGACTGTTATTTTTCAAACTTCAGTTGGCCAAATATGTTTTTTCCTTCAATTTGCCAAAATAATGGTGGAAAATGAACAAATTATATGTGGTGCTGATTTGCATGTTTCTTTTGAACCTATAGAAATGGATTCGTAATGATTTGTTTGTATTTTTCTACATTTTTTATTTTTAACTTATTTTTAGGCATATTATATAAGACTAAATTAATTAAAAAGTAGGTTGCTGGTACCTAAAATATATTTGACTAATTTATTATGCAGTCATACTCTGTCAGTTACATTTTATCAAAGCTATACATGATATATTATTATAGCATTTTTTTAAACCAACAGCCATATTATCCTTCAGTTAACAGACCATATCAGTTTTATGTTGCGATTAAGCAGTGTACCAAGTTACAAGTGATATTGAATAACATTACCTGCAAACTAAGCTACTGATGTTTTATAAATTGATATTTATTGTGTTTAGTCATGCAAGAAAGCATATTGTAATCTATACTTTAAAAAAAATTATACTATTTTTACTTAATATATTGATAACTGAGTGGATTATGTACCTAATAATATTGAAACCCAGGGTTTTAAGGAAATAATAAAAAAAGAAAGAAAAGAAGAAATGTGTATATATATACACTCACAATTTATTAGGTAAAACTGAATAAGACAGCCATTGCAAAAGACTGTTTTTAGATACCTGCACAAACGTACATGAACACACCACTAACATACACAAACATGGACATGCACAACCATTTAAAAAACAACCAAAACCAACAAAAAAGTTTTATTTTTATTTTTTTAATGACTTGCCTGGTTGTAACAGATATATTTGTTTACTAGTTTTATTGAATGGTTTCATTGCAGGTAGATTGTTTATAGTTACTGCATTTGTTGGCTAATTTGACAAAAATTCAGTATATAATAACTATTATATATCATTATATGTTATTACTAGATCCAAATGGGGGTGTATGTTTATGCATGTGTCTGCATGTGATTCATAAGTTTAGGTGTATCTGAATTTTTATCACAAGTACAGAGATACAAAAACCCATACACACATTATTTTAATTGGATAGGAATGATAATATTGTCAAATAAGATTAATAAAGATGACAGTATATAATAATATCTTGTAAATGTTTTTACAGCAGAATGTGAAACAGAAACTAGGAATTACTATCAAGGAACAATTGTAAGCGATCCCTCAGAATATTTATATTCAAATAATTACTGCAAGTACTGGAGTATTTCTGGAAAGCAGAATGCAACTGTAACAATCAGGTAAGCAACTTTATTACATTTATTCTATTTAACAAAATTGATGAAATCCCTTTCCCTGGAATTCACATAGATCAGTAAATTATTGAAACTTGAGATTTCAGTGTACTGATTGTCATAAAAGGGTTGCATCAATTATAGATTTAGTCGTTTCCTGTGATATATGTGCAAAATGTGTGATGTAATATATTTCGAACATCAGTTAACTTTTGAAATAATGTAAAACAAAAATTTGTTTAACAGAATAAAAATAAATAAAATACATATGTCTAAAATTTGCATAATTTCTCATGTATTTGTCATTGACACAGCAATTAGAAACTGTTTCTACTTTGTAATATGTCTCTAAGAATATACATTAATCAAAATAATGATTAAAGTTCTTCATTTGTTTCAGCTTTGACTACATGGATATAAAAACAACTTACAATGATACCTGTAATCAAGATTTTCTAGAGATTGGTCCAGTGCAGGGTCAAAAGATACAAACTCAGAGATACTGTGGGTCATATATTCCAAAACCTTTTATAACAACAATAAGACAAGACCATATATGGTTACGATTTGTCACTGATAGTGAAAATAGGGGTCGTGGATTCAAGCTTAATTACATTATTGGTGAGTACATTAAATTATTAGTTGAGGGACCAATCAAGTGTCAAATGTATTACATGTATGTTTTTTTCCTGTTTTGATAACTGATATGCAAACAGCAACAGAATTGCAAAATTATACTATAAATATAAAAAAAAAAAAAAAAAATTAATTTATGTAATTAATAAGGACTGTTGTTTAAAACATAACACATTTTATATTATAGTAGTTAAGCATTGTTATATAATTACATAGTGCAGATATTTTAATTTATGTATTTAGGTTTTGTACCATCAAAAAGGAGCTGTGATGAAAATGAATTTGTGTGTGCAAATCAAAAATGTATTTATGACAAGTGGGAATGCAATGGGCTGGATGAATGTGGTGACAACTCAGATGAAAGATTCTGTGGTTCAACGATATCAGTCCCAACTGATCCTCCAAGTGAGCAGTGTGTCAGTCCAAACTTCAAGTGTCTGTCTGCTGAAAGTCACATATTATTTTGTTTTCATCCATCTGTACAGTGTGACGGACACAAAGACTGTGCTAATGGCATTGATGAATCATCATTATTTTGTGATACTGGTAATTATTACTACTGGTAATTTGTTTTAGATCTGTTCCATAGATTAATATGTTGTTATATCAGAGTGAGCTTGTGGGAATTTCTCAATAAACCTCATACTTTATATTCTCAGCAGAGCAACAAGTGTTTTGATTAGTGATGAGCACACCAGTTTAATTTAACTCTGTAACTAAAAAAATACATTTACATATGTTATTGTTTGAAAAGACAGAATGTATAAATGTATTTTTGGGGTTGGAGTTTGTTCTTTGTTTTTATAAACATCAGTTGGTTGTGTTTGTATCATCAACCCTTTGTAGCGATCTTTTTTTATTTCTCAGCACTTTTTAACATGTTTTATTTTGTTTCAGATTCTCAGACATGTAGCAAACACCTTGATGGTCCAGCTGGGCATTTTTCAAGCCCAAATTTTCCAAATGATTATCCAAACAACATGGACTGTGATTGGCGACTTCATCTGTCGTATCCAACAAAAACTATTCAGTTACGATTCACTACTTGGATAATGCAGAATGAAAAGGACACAGACTATGTGATTGTGTATGATGGAAAAGATGAAAACAGTAACATCATAGGAAAATATGATGGCAAAAATCGTCCACCTCCACTGATAGAATCAACTAGCAATTGGTTGCTTGTACACTTCCATTCAGATGATAAATATCCAGAAAAAGGATTTAATGCTAGTTTTCAACAAAAAGGTTTAATTGTACACCTTATTTATTACCTTTTTTATTTTATCTTTTATAACATGCTAATTTTTTTAAAGATTATCATGGAAACATAACTAAATTAATTTTTAAAGTTGACTGAATTTTTTCTTCTGAAGAATAAAGTTATTTCGCTATTTGTTCTGTTTTCAGTGAGTAATAAACATTTTTTATCATTCAGGTTACTGTCTGCCTAATCAGTATTTTTGTGGTCTGGGAGATATTGACTGCTATGATAACAGTCAGAGATGTGATGGGTTTTGGGACTGCAAACAGTTTGGTGCTGATGAAAGAGGTTGTGGTTAGTATCAGTCATGAGTCCAGTAATTTTTAATTCTTAATTTTTGCCTGCTACAATACTGTAGAAAAATGATTAATCAAAGTGAAAGAATAAGCTAGCCTAATGTTATAACAAACTCTTCTATGTATCATTATTAGTGTCTATACTGTCCTGTTACTTGTATTATAAAGTGGTAAATGTATTAAATAATTGTATCAGACATCCACACTTTTTTGTTAGTATTTGGATCTTCTTTAAATGTGCAAAAACTGGATGCATAGGACATGATTTTATTTATAATGTTCATAACCTGAAAACCTCAGGAAATATTTTCTTTCTTAGCATATATATGTTCTGATGTTGCTTTTTTTATTTTATATACGCAATTCTATTTATAAATACCTTTTTTTAAATCATTTTTAAAATGGTATTGAAATGATAAGGATAGAATTTATATGTTTATTAGATAAAATGCAGTCACTGAAATAATCTTATACATATGACTTTTTTAGATGAATGTAATAAAGATTCCTTTAGTTGTGGACACAAGACAGCACAGTGTTATAAGATGAGAGACAGATGTAATGGCAACCACACATGTATGAGTTATGCTGATGAGACCAACTGTAGTAAGTATAAAATATATCCCAGAGAACAAAGTCTGTTTTAATGCAGTTATTATATATTAGTTACATATAACTATAACTGACACACACACATACACAGATATATATTCTACATAATAACAGATACACACAATATCTCCCAGTTTTAATGCAACTGTTATATATTAGTTACATAAAATTATAACACACACACAGACAGACAGAGAGACAGACAGACATATATATTCTAGAATAATACATAATAACAAATAGACATAACTGTGAAGCAGGCTGATTGGTAGAGAATTTCTCTACTGTATACCTATTTTTAAATTAAAAGCAAATATGTTGTTACATGTTTAAAATGATTATTCACTAATTATTAACTGATTTTCTTCTCCGTTTCTGACACAGCCATAGAAAAATGCAGTGCTGATATTGGTTTGTTTTTGTGTAAGAATAACTTGTGTATATACCAGTGGTGGACTTGTGACAGAACCAATGACTGTGGAGATAATTCTGATGAAGAAAATTGTACCTGTAAGGAACATTTCTGTTTATATAGTATTTGTTATTTAAGTTATTCAAAAATTATTCTTATATTGTTGTATTTAAAAAAAAAAAAAAAAATGATATCTGTTTGGCTTTGTTCATCTATGTTTTAATAGCGATTTCAGTTCAATAATTGCCAACTGCAAGGCAGATGGTGTTTAAATTGCCCAATTCATTTGTTTTCAAATCATATATAAGAACAAAATCATGTAAATACATCTCTCTCTCTCTCTCTCTCTCTCTCTCTCTCTCTCTCTCTCTCTCTCTCTCTCTCTCTCTCTCTCTCTCTCTCTCTCTCAAAAATTGCCTTGTTGTTTTCAGTTAGCACACCACGTGTAATAATAGCAGCTGTTGTTGGGTCCATGGTCTGTTCCCTCCTGCTTGTTGTGGCACTAGGATGTACCTGTAAAGTATATGCACTAAGAATGCAGGATCAGAACAGTGGAAGATATGAGACACCTCTAAGTCGGGTGCATGCAGAACTTATTCGCAGACGAGCCCCACCTCCATCATATAATGAGGCTATGAGAACCAGTGCTCCATACAACGAAGTTCAGAATTTTTTCCGTCATCTCCATTTAGAAGCTTCTAGAAACCGACCTCTTCCTCTTAATCCAGAGAATGCATCACATGGTAATCGAGAGACACATGATCCAAATATAGAAATAACACCAGATGATGTTCCATTAATTTCTTTAGACAATACAAATGAACCAGTTGCTGGTGAGAGGTCATCTATGGTACAGTTGATTCCACCTTCTATTTCTAGTGATTCAGATGAGGAAAGTGCTGGCTGTGAAAACATAGTATGTGATGATGATTCAATACACATTGACATGACTGGAGCTTCTACTGTGACTGCCACATGGCGGTCCAGCTCAGCCAAGAGTAGTGATAATGAAACAGCTGTGATAGAACAGTCAACAGACAGTTACAATCATGATGAATGCTTTAGTGACACAGCAAGTGCTAGTATATCTTTAGACAATGTGTCCCTACCAGCCTCAGAGAGTCCACACAAAAAGAACAGTGCAGAAAACCCAAACTCTGAAAGAGAGATAATTCACTCTAGCCAAAGATCTCACCATGGATCACAGAATTCCTTGGAGTCTAATATTTCCAGCGAAAGTACACAACATTTGATTTGAAAAAAATGTTTCATTTCATGAGTGCCTCTAGTAACTGTTACTCAAAAAGATGAAACAAAACATCCAGATTAAATGTATTTCTTAAAACCCTTAATAACCAGATAGTATAAAACGTTTCCCCCACCGAATGAGAAAGTCTGTTTTTCATTAACTATAATAAAATTTAATATAATATTATATGTACATATGTAGGGTGTGTGTGTGTGTGTGTCATCAGCTGGAGTAATCTCTGTATCAGAAAAAAGTTAGTAAAAAATGCTTGTTTTATTTCTGCTCACTAATTAAAGTACACAGGTTTATTAATCTATTTACTTTATTTCAGAAAGTCTTTGATAAAGTGCGTTTCCAATACTGTTGTTTGCATATTATGGAGGATTTGTTTAAAATGTCTGTTTTTTCTTTGTTCTTTTTCACTCACATGAACTGTATAAACTGACTTTGTTTTGCGATGAAGACTTTTTGATATTTATTAGTTTTTAGACAATTTGTTGGTATTTAGAGGATTCTATATGGCTTGCTAGCTTTTGGATAATACAGAATTTATATATATTCAAATGAAATTTTTTTATATATTTTTTTGACATAATGATAAAAAATGTTACTATGAAAAAATGAAATTTATATATTTATTAATTTTATTATTAATAAGAATTAAAATACATGGTTATTTAACATTGTATATAAAACATAATGCACTCAGTTTTTCTATGATTATTACAGAATTTTACTAACATTATTTTGATGCATTTATCAGAGTATTGAATACTGCTTTAAAAAATACACCAAAAAATGCTTGGTCTGATTGTACAATATTGTTATTTATAAATATTTATTATTGTATTAATTTTAAAACTATTTTAATATTCATATTTTAAGTATTCCACTATTATTTCCACACACACACACACAAATGCATTAGATATCAGTTGCATGATTTTTTGAGAATATATATTTAATATTTTAACAATTATTTTCTTTTTTAAAAATCTACAGTAGTTGGGTGTATATAACTCAAAATGTGGACATGAAAATAATCTGTAAACCATAGTGTGTTTCATATTTATGAAAAAACTATCTGCATACAAATACTAATATCTATTACTATTATTTTGATATCTATAGCAGACAGAATCCATTTTAATACATTCTATGCTTGGTAGATTGCTGAATATAACTTTAAAATCATACTATTGTAACAATATATAATAATGGAACACATTTCTTTCAGTATGAGTGTCATATTTGCTTCAACTGTGAAGAAGTCAGAGAGCAGCATTTAAAAAATATTTAAAACTGTGCATAAATACCTACAAGTAAGAAAAGTAACATGGTCTAAATATATATTGCTTAGAAAATATAAATGTTTTTATATTTAACAATCCTGATATCAAATTTTAATATGTAGTTATATGATATACTGTATCCATTAAAACAGTGCCTATAATTTTTACAATATCTCTGTTAATGTCTTGATACTTATAATTTCTTTTACTTTTTTCTTTTTCAATTTCTTGCAGTAATACAGATTAGATGGTTCTTGATGCATACTAACTAACTCTATTCAAATACAGAACAGTAAATATATTGCACAAATTAATAATAATTTTTAAAGACATATAAATAATAAATCCTAAAATGTAGGTATAACAGGACCTGCAATTTATTATTTTTTCCCTTTTATTCACATTTCACATCACCCAGTTAAACTTTCTGAGATAGATTCCTCTGGAAAATGTCAACTTCAAAATAAAAACAAATTAAATAAACATGTAAAGTCTGAGAAGATGTGGCAGGTTAGAAAGTGTTGTTAAACATTCCATTTGTGACCTTTCTGTGATCACTTTTTATACTTGTGTGCCTTAACTTACACATTGTTAATTATAAACCTTTTTGAAAGCCGAATAGTAATAATTGTTTAGTTGATGGAGTTGATTGTATATAATTCTGATATAAAGTGAAGATTCTTAATACATGAACTAAGAAGCACAATAGTTAATGATCTAATTTTAAAAATATAAAAAAATGTATCATTTTGAATAATTTATTAAAAGTATATGGTTTATTCTTTATTTTTTAAGACTATAATAAATATTTAATAGTGTTTGTAAGAAAGTAAAACATGATGTACAGCAAATAAGTTACACCAGAAGTTAACATCTTGACTTGAGTGACCCTCTTAGTATACAGCTATTTCATAAAATTGTAAATAATTGATATAAATGCAGTGAATTAAAAATAAAACAAATTATCTTTTATCATATTTTCAATGTGGCTGCTTTGAACAGGGAAGGAAAAACCCAACAAGATGTGTGATAAAGGTTTATTTTTATTTTGAACCAAGTTATAGAGTAAAACTAAATTAAATCTGACTAAATCTGGGAACTCAGTAGCTATTTCATTGTCAAGAAAGAAATGTATTACATTTATACTAACTGTAGAAATTGGTTGTTAAATTACATTGCATAGAGAAAAAGCAAACAATTACATATTTCATGCTTGTGTTTCAACAGAATTCTAAAATGAGTTGAAAATGCAGTAAAGTTGCAGTTATAAATTATTATTATTTAATTATGTATTATTACATATCTTGAACTCACATTACTAGTGGAGAAAATGAATAAATATTTTGTAAGTTAATTCAAGTAACATTTTTGCAGCAAAGTGCTTGGATATAAGGATAACTGAATACAGCAGAAAGAAATGGAATATGTGCATGTTCATGTTACAAGTGTTAATACAAAATACAGTAGATATCGGTGTTTATTAGTTTATGATGAATCTAACAGATGAACGGCTTTTAGTACTAATCACAATTACTCAACTAGTTTTTATAAAAAAATGTATAAAGTATACTTGTTTCTGTTAAACTAGATATTCTACTGAAATAAAATTATGCATAAATTTATTAATTTGTTTTGTCTTTAATTTTTACCAGTGTCAGATATATAAATAAGAAATACTTAGTCACTAAGTTATATTCATATACTAGTAGTCACAGGCTGTGACTATGAGTGGATGTTGAACAACATTCACCTACTGCTTCTAAAGGTCAGGTGGATATGTCATTTAATTAAAAAATTTCGGCCAAATCCAGTGATGATATCTTAAGATTACAGATCATTCACCCTGAAATAATCTTCAAAACAAATTAAAAAATTAATACCATTCTCTCAGAACTGCAGTTGAAAATGCAGTAAAGTTGCAGTTATAAAGTATCCCATATATATAATTTAAAATGTATCAGCAGTCTAGTTAAAATTACTATCTAGATGATCATGAGAACTACAAACACAAAACTCCAACCAATTTTTAAAAAGTAAAATTGCCAGATATGCATAACATGAAGTTTTAAAATCATAATTCTAAAGAATTGAGATAGACATAAACACTATTTTTACAAACACATACATACAGCAATGAGATTCTTTTATTTGTTAAGTTTGTTACTTCATTCAAGGTAAAAATTTTGTTAACAAACATTTGATTAGTAAGAAAATAAAACTGAAAAAGTATCCCATATATATAATTTAAAAAGTTTATAAAATATTAGAAATTTAAAAATTAAAAATATAAATAAATATAATGACACCCCAGTATGTCATAAATATTAATGGCGTTAATTACTTGTTTCTTATATAATGATGATGGACAACAGGAAACCTGTAACTTGCCCTTGCATGGGTTATTCTTTTAATCAACAGCAAGGCTTCCAACAGTCATTGAGCCAGGAAGCAGTGGATCTATTACTTAAACCCTGTGCAACAAAGATTATATTTTTAAAAATCTGCATATAATTTGAATACCATTCACATTTAACACATGGATAGCATTAATTAATTTTTCAACACAATCTCTTAATACAAAGATAGAATTTCATGTTTTCAACACAAATCTCTTAACAGTACATATTCTGTTTTAACAATTAATATGAATTATTATTTCAGTTCTTGTCTGTTGGTGGATTTTGCAGGGATCAGTAAAAAAAAACCTTGGTCAAACTGCATAGATATTCTCTATTTAAATATGACAAACTCATACTAACAAAAACCTATTAATTGCTGCACTTACTTTATCACAAACAGATTTGTATCACAGATATGAATGAAATCATATATTGATAATCTATCAATACCTTCAAAATACTAATCTTATGATTCATCATTCAATTGATATTCTAACATCCAGCAGATACTCAGCAGTTTGAAAATGAAGACAATAAAACATATATTTTTATTTCCAATTAAAATTTAAAAAATTAAGTGAGTATTCGGTACACAGATACATTTGAAATTATCTACTTAAAACAGTTAACAATGTTAGGAAAAATCTGATTAATTAGTATTAAATCTAACAAATAATTTGACTGGTTTATGAGTATTCTTAATAAATAATTTAATTTAAAAAAAAATAAAATTAATTTATGTAGCATGCCAGAATAGGGAAATACATTGTCATATCATCGATTCTCTTATTAATCTAATGGATAGCTGCAACCAATAACTACAGTGTCTGCCAATCACCAACTAGATACAGTATCAACTCTAATACAACAATCAGCCAGTGTGTGTCACTATACAACATAGTATAATGAGTATGTCACTATTGCACCATTAGGTTTGTGATACTTGGTCACCTACAAATGCTGAACCAATGATGATACTGTTAAATATGTTTAGAATCAGTAATCAATCATCTGAAGTGATTATATTAAATAAAACTGATTTTGATAGATTCCTAAGTCCTTAACAAAAATCAACAGTTCAAGGATTAACAAAGATCTAAATAAATATAATTTTGTTGGTTTGTTTATATGTTTGTTTAATGAATATTATAACGAGTATTTATTTCTGGAAAAACTGATGAAATTATATTTATGTAATGATGTCATTTCTTCTGTTCAGCAAATCACATGATTATGCTTTTATTCTATAGAGATAACCTTTTCCCTGTCTATTTTCCTTAATTACTTTATATATACACATCCATCCATACATACGTATGATGCATTGCCTAATTTTTAAGTACTTAAAACAAAATCAAAATCAAACAGAACTCAAATACTGAATACTTTTTTCTATATGAACATATAGAAGTTTTAAAAGGTGCTGCAGCACTGACCAGTTATTTGTATCAGAAGACTAACTAGCACATTCAGTGATCATACCAGAAATTAAAACCAAGAAATTTTACAAACACTCGATAAAAAGATCAATTTTAACATTAATCCTTCCTTTCTAAAAATGTCAAAATAAATTAATCAAACACCAAAGAGAGATGGGAAGAGACAGAGAGAAATAAACACTTAAAGAAACTGATCTACAACTGTTTCCTGCCATTGATGCTACTCAAGAAAGCTATTTTGGTTGCTGCACTGGTACCGGGATAAAAGATGTTTCAAATGTCGACATGGCCAGTTTGGGCGTATAGATCCCGGCTTTTGCTGTAAAGGTTCGTCCTGCAATATCTATTTCATACTGTGCTTCCTTTTCCATGACCCATTTGTTCATGTTAGTCTTGACCTGACATTTTCCTGATTCATCAAAGTCACTGATGTATCCAAGACAAACCATCTGGTCAAGAGTAAACCCATAGCCACAGGTTGTTGTCAGTCCTGCATATTTGCCATTTCGATAAATTGGTTCTCCACCCCATGGCCATAAATCATGCTTCACATCAAAATCGTCCAATAAAAACTGTACAAACTTCTGACTTATTCCTTTCTCTTTCTGTTTCTGCAGAGCATCTCGGCCAATAAAATCTCCTTTCTGAAATGACAACAGTATTTCATATTTCAATAGTAATTATAAATAGAAGATACCACAAAGAAATTAGATTTTATTATGATCTATATTTACATTAACAATTAAAACTACATTACTCAAATTGAAATTAAAATTTATCTCACATACATATGTATGTATATGTTTGTGGTCATATTTAGTGTGTTCAAAATGCAATAACATGTCACAATGTTTCACCTTTTACTAATAATAACCATCTTCTGTGTTTAAACTTGAAATACTTTTGCATAGAAAATGCCGCATAATCTACTTATTTATATATAACTATCATTTTATATTTACATCTAATTTTACTCTGAACTCTCTTCCACACTCCATAGGGGTTGTACCAATATTGATATCAAGACCCCAGTATGCAAAAAACTTTTCAATCCTTAAATGTCTCATAGCAAAGTATCCAGCATTTCGTGTTCCATAGTCTTTGCCAGCATGTATCAGTGTGTCGTAGGTGTGTAGTGCATACTGAAACAATTCAAATGTTTTAATATAAAACATTATTTTTCAAAAGGAACAGAAAGAGTAAATAAACTCACAGATTAAGATAAAAAGATGAAGTAAGAGTTTAAATACATTCCTTAAAAAAAGAATTCCTGAAAGTGTAGACTATTTAACTAATAAAATGTAAAATTATGTGAGTTTAATTCATTTTTAACTTTAAAAATAAATTACAATATAGTGGTCTGATCATACTGTAAACTGACATATTTTCACTTTATCATCACAATCATTCCTTTTCACAGAACTGCATTAAACTATATAAAAAATCACTATAATTTAATTTATCAAATTAATACTCACATCAAAATACATTAAGAAAAACAAGAAAATAAAGAAAAAAGAAACCTCTGAAGGAATGTACAGAATAAAGCCATCTTCTCCTGAGTGTGTCAGTCTCATTGCTCGTATTCCACTTGCACATCCAACATCTATCTCCTGAAATTCAGAAACACTGACTTAACATTAACACTTCCAACATCTATCTCCCGAAATACAGAAACACTGACTTAACACTAACACTTCCAACATCTATCTCCCGAAATACAGAAACAGTGACCTAACACTAACACATCCGACATCTGTATCCTGAAATACAGAAACAGTGACTTAACACTAACACTTCCAACATCTATCTCCCGAAATACATAAACACTGACTTAACACTAACACTTCCAACATCTATCTCCCGAAATACAGAAACAGTGACTTAACACTAACACTTCCAACATCTATCTCCCGAAATACAGAAATGATGACTTAACACTAACATATCCAACATCTATCTCCCGAAATACAGAAACACTGACCTAACACTAACACTTCCAACATCTATCTCCCGAAATACAGAAACACTGACTTAACACTAACACTTCCAACATCTATCTCCTGAAATACATAAACACTGACTTAACACTAACACTTCCAACATCTGTATCCTGAAATACAGAAACACTGACTTAACACTAACACTTCCAACATCTATCTCCTGAAATACAGAAACACTGACTTAACACTAACACTTCCAACATCTATCTCCCGAAATACATAAACACTGACTTAACACTAACACTTCCACACTAACACTTCCAACATCTATCTCCTGAAATACAGAAACAGTGACTTAACACTAACACTTCCAACATCTATCTCCCGAAATACAGAAACAGTGACTTAACACTAACACATCCAACATCTATCTCCCGAAATACAGAAATGATGACTTAACACTAACACATCCAACATCTATCTCCCGAAATACAGAAATGATGACTTAACACTAACACATCCAACATCTATCTCCCGAAATACAGAAATGATGACTCAACACTAACACATCCAACATCTATCTCCCGAAATACAGAAACACTGACTTAACACTAACACATCCAACATCTATCTCCCGAAATACAGAAACAGTGATTTAACACTAACACATCCGACATCTATATCCTGAAATACAGAAACAGTGACCTAACACTAACACTTCCAACATCTATCTCCTGAAATACAGAAACAGTGACCTAACACTAACACATCCAACATCTATCTCCTGAAATACAGAAACGCCAACTTAATGTTTTATATAGTGAACATCACTACCAATATTTTATGATTAAAAAAATATTCCTTTTAGCCTAATCTTTTTCACTTTTATTATTTTAACAGAAAAGGATTATTTATTGATTAATACATTATTTTTTTTTTATAAATTTTTAAATTAACTCATGTTAATTTAACCAACAGTATCTTGATGTCAAACAAAACTGTCTTATTTATCGTTTCAAATATTTCAATGAATAAACTCACTTTACATGTCATGGCTTTGAAGTCAGATCTGTCTGTAGAAATGTCAGTGACATCACCGAGCAGCTGCTGAGCATGTGGTCCAATTAGATTGATTCCTGAGTACATTGAAGTGACATCACGAACCTGGACTGAGCCATCTTCTGGTAGATGATGTCTTAGCCAGAATGAGGCTCTTGTTTGTTGAGTGGCTGGACAAATCATGAAAAAGCTGAAAGAATCCATTAAAAGGCAATTTATCAAACCTGTTAAATTGATAGTTTGAGGGGTATTTGTCAATTACTTACTAGTTCTCCTGCAGGCGAGCTATACTGCAATCATTTTCAAAACCTCCTGTTTCATTCTGCATTCCTGTATGCACAACAGACCCAATTTCTTGATCAATATCATTAGAACACAGATACTGGAGGTACTTCAAGGCACCTGGTCCAGTTGACTGCAATAAAAATAAAATTAGTTTATTGCTACAGGTAACTAATTTCTGCCAGGTTTAAACGATTTCAGCAGTTTCACAGTTCAGGAAACATACACAGACAAACAAGATGTATACAGAACAAATTTTTAAATAAAAAAATAAAAGATTCATTGAATAAATTAAATGAAGTTGCACCTTTATTTCAAAAGTCTTGCAGACAGAGAGAGTGTGTGTGTGTGTGTGTGTGTGTGTGTGTGTGTGTGTGTGTGTGTGATTTTAAATTACTTAACTAATCAATAACCCTGACAAAAGTTTATACAATGTATTTAAACCCTTTCATAATAACATACCTTTATTTCAAATTTTGCAAAAGATGACATATCTATGAGACAGACTCTCTCTTTACAGGCCCAGTACTCCTCCTGAACTGATTCAAACCAGCTTGGTTTTCCCCAAGTTGGTTTATATGCCTTCTCATCTTTAAACCCAAAAGAAAGATTAACTTATTTAAAATGTTCTGTTGATCATCAGTTTTATAAGTTTCTATCTATTAATTGTTTGACACCTCAGAATTTAATAAAAACTATGATTTTGTTTGTTATAATAAAATAAAAATTAAAAAAACATTTCCGCTGATTTTTATTTTATTTAGTAACAATTAACCATTCTGTTACAATTCTTATTATAATACGACTTGTGCAGATTCATATTTTAAAATGTAAAATTAAAACCAAAAGTAATTATTCTGTTAAATAATTATACCTTCAGACTGTGAAGTAAACCACATAGCTCTTTCATAGGCCATGGTTTCTCCAAAGTAGGCACCAAACCCTTCCAGTCTGGTATGAAGTGGTGATGTTCTCAACTTTCTTCCAGTGACATATTCCTTTCTTGGGTAGGGCACGCTATACTGTTGTCCTGACAAAGATCATTATAGTTGGATGCATGTGAGTGCCTGTGTTTGTGTGTGTTTAAGTATTTATATGTGTGCATATGTGTGTGTGAGTGTATGTGTATGTATATTTGTATTTGTGTGTGTGTAATAATCAAATAAAAAAATAATAGTAATCAAAGTAATTTTATTTTAAAAATGTATTATTATTCAATCAACTAATAAAAGGACAGTGATACCCATAATCTTTATGGGATAAAGTAATTGACAGTTTGTATTTTATCTTTGTAATATAACTTATCAAAATAGCCCCTTCATTATTAGATAGCATATTATAAGAATTTGTTTATTTTATTACCAGCTATACAGAAAATCATATGTAATAAAAACTAACCTAGAATTTCTTTCACACGCTCGCCAAGAAAACGTTTATTGTTATGGAGACTGACAAATCTGCGGATGTCAGCTGACCATAGGTCAATACTTGGTCGGCCATTTATAATCCACTCTGCCATGTATTTACCTACTCCTCCTGCCATTGCAATACCATGTGAATTCATTCCAGCAGCAACAAAGTAATTATCTATCTAGAATGGAAATGTGTCAATTTAAATTTTGTATTTCAAAAATTACAATTAGCTTTCACACATATTTTTCATAATAATTAAAACTGATATGATGCATGTTCATTAAAGATTTGTCATTAAAACATAACTGTTTTGCAATGTATCAGAACACTGTAAATTAAATCTAATGCAATTTCTTATTTTTGACACTTTGTTTTTGATTTAATGCGACATATATTGAATCTGATTTTTTAACTATTTTAATCTGACAAATTTATTAAAATTGTTGTCGTCTGTAGCACAAATGGGAATAATAAAGGTGATATAAGAAAAATATCTTTTTGTTTTCTCACCAGAACAAGAAAAATACTTTGTCTTTCTCACCTCTGCTGACTCTCCTAGGATTATTTTGCCATCTGGCGTAAAACTCTCTGGTCCATTTATCAGTTGACGTACTTGAGCATCTTGCATCATTGGAAATCTGTGTAATATTTCATCCAGAAGGATTTCTGGAAAAACAATTCTAATCTTTGAAATTATATACCTTTATGTTATATTTATTTATTCTATTTTTATTTTTTTTATTTTACTTGTTTTTATTTTTTTTTTCCAATTAGCTGACACCCCAAAATAATACAAAATTAAAAAAAAAAAAAAAAGTAATAATAGTAATAGTAATCATAATAATCAAAATAATAATAACAATAAATTTTATTGAACTGATTATTACATACGAAAATGATCCCAATCTTCTGGCAGAAGCTGGAATTCAAATTTGTCAGGAATGCCTCTATGAAAAACTGGTTTTGCGACTGGCTCAAAGCCTCCCGCCAACAGACCACCATTCCATTCACGAATGTATACCATACCATCATAGTCACGTATAACTGAAATATTTGTAATATGTATATTGCTGTCTTTCTCCATTAAAAATGTTTAAATATTTTTTTTTTTTTTTTTTTGAATTTGTTTTTGTTTTGTTTAATGAAACCAGTAGAGTATATATTAATTTGTTACTTAGGAAATACAGAGGTCAGATAAACCGTTTACTTTTTCATTAACTAAAATAGATATTTTAGACAAATGATGTACAATTTCCTTAGAAAATAAGTAGTAAGGCATTATTTTTGCTGAAATTTCAAAAACATAGACTGAAATAATTTAAAAATTGTGAGACTAGATATATTTCATTAAGCCTCATTCAATTAAATTCTTATTACTAAACAAATAATGAAGTACATAATTAACTATATCTGTTAACTCGTAGGACATTCAAAGAAATATTTGTTCATTACCTGGATGCATGGTATCAATTCCTTCTATGGGTTTTGTTACAACATAAAAATGTTCACATGAATGTAGAGGTACCCGCACTCTTGGCTTGGACAGTTTTCCAAGTTCTCTTGCCCACTAAACAGAACCAAAGTTGTTACTTTTACAAACAAATGTGTAGTAAATCAGATTTTAAATATAATTTTCATGTAAATCAGATAAATTGAATAAAATTTATATAGAAGAATAATAAATATTATAAAAAGTAATTTATGAAAATATAAAAAAAAATTATTCAAAGCATAATATTATTTTCTGCATTAGTTATTTTATATTATTATTAGTTATATTATTATATATAAATATACATGTTTAAACAATATGAGAGTGCCATTTCATGAAATTGACTTAAAGAAAAAACACAACAACAAATTGAAAGGCATTTCTGTCAGGCACTGCTGATGTTAGTAAGCTGTCATATATGAAGCTAAGAATGTGAAAATATTAACCTGTCCTGTACAGTTGACAAAATATTCACAAGTCATAGATCCATGTGATGTCTCCAGTCCTGACACCTGAGGTGATTTGTTTTTTGTCAACACTCTCTTGATCTGCACCCCTTCAAAAACCTGTACTCCTGAACAGTGACAAATGAAAAATTAAAAATAAATCTTCTTCAAATGCTTTCTTAAAAATATTTATATTTTAAGATAAATTACACATCATTTTAAGTAAGTATCATGAAAAAAAACTATAAATAAATAAATCACATAAAGCAAAGTTATTATTTTTCTGTTTTTAAATTAAGAGTTCATAGATCCTAGTGATTCTGAAAATGAGTTATCAGTTAGATATATATATATATATATATATGTGAATATGTAATCCAAAAGATGGCAAAAGGTGGTGAACAATATGGACACGGTTGAATAAAGCCATGTACTAATATCTAAATACTATCTTTGAATTTAACTTAAAAAATGCTATGAACTTTTGTCCCAATCCAATACACACCAACACACACTCACACACATTTTTACCTTTCTGTTTTGCTAAATCAGCCAATACAATAGCAACATCAGGGGCTGTGATTTTTCCATCACCAGGTATATACAAACCTCCCTGTATTTTCAGAATGTATAAAAATAAATAAAATGATGATAAATTATTTAATACATGCAGAATATTAATATCAATAAGCATATATTCTTTAGTGCATTTGATTTAATTCAGTAACATCACAATCTTTAATTAAATTTCAAATTGGTTTGGATGTTGTTTTGTTTATTTTTATTATTATTTATTTTTTTGATTTACAATTTAGCATCATTTGATTAATGTTATCCTATGAATAATACTTTTTATCCTTTCATAAACTGAGGTTGTGGCAAGGTTTTGTTTGTAATGTTTAACTTACACAAACATCTTCGGTGTTGATCAAGGGAGACAACTTTTGAATTTCTGATGGATTAACAATAAAAGCATCTGCACCATGTGCTCTGAAAAGCAAACAGATAAAAATTTACTTTTATAGCAGCCATTTGTAAAAAAATACCATAAAATAAAACAAAATAAAATTTATGTAGCAACATGTTCTTTTCTCTTTCATTTGTACAAAATTATTATAAAATATTAAAAAATTAAAATATAACATTTTTATATATAAAACCAAATTAATTTTCTAATTAATTAAGAGAGTGACACCTAGCAAGTGCTTCTTTTCTCTTGAAATCCACCATTCTGTCCTTCGTTCGAGCCACACTGATACTTCCACACTCTCTCCAACCTGTGAATGTACAGTTAAAATAAAAAGTCAGCATGTATCATATTAAAGCCATATTATACATACATACATCCAAATGGCTTACTCCCATCTGGTAGAATTCCCATTTCGTCGAAAGGCTAAATGTGGTTCAGTGGTCTTACTTACATGCTTGGTTTTACCTCAGTCATTGTAATGAACTGTTCCAGATTATTTGGAAAGTGATTATTATTAATATCTCGCTTAATGATATCCCACTTTAACGATCTTTTTTCTTTACAAATTATATAAATAGAAATTTAATAGTTAATTGCTCAAAATAAATGATACAAATGGATACAATGCATGTTTTTCAGTCCGTTTTCGTTTGTTTTTCATTCATTCACGTGCTTCTCTCAGTCATACATCCATCTGATATTCTGATTCTCTTTTCTCTTCTGCTTCGATTTAGACTTAAACTCATTTGTAATTTTCCCTTCCAGTATGTCAAAACGAATAACAGTATACCAGCAAATGCTGATGATAAAAAGAAATGGAAGACAATAACTTTAGAAACAAAATACATTATCTTAAATGAAACCAAAACTAACAAAAATTAACCTATAACAAAAATTAACATATAATTATTTCTTAATGTATTTGTATAAATGATTTGTAAATGATTTACTGTTTACTTAATATCTATAATCTATTAAATCATTTATGTCTAAACTGTCGTTTTATTTCTCCTTATTTCACCTTTTCATTTTATGTCAAATTTCATCAGCGAGAAAGTAACCACTGCTTTTAACCTTAATTCTATGTAAATTAGTCTCCCACTAAACGATACCTCACTTAACTATCGGAAATTTGGAACCAATTACATCTTTAATATGAGCTATTATTGTAGTATGGATATCGCTTATCGCATAAAGCATTGAAATAATCTATGTATCGAATGTAGTGAATGTAAATAATTAAAAAAGAAGGTATTTATCTAAAAGTATTCCCGATGATTTGGTCGTTCACATAAACTTTTTCAGTCAGAGCCAAAGTATTTGCAGGTCATAATATTTTTAGTGTACATACTATTAATGTACTATGTCACATATATTGTTTAATAAGTGCACAATGTGAATATGTATGTGTGCATAACGTAAATATGCTCAGTAACATATATCTTGAACATGTTTAAGCTGAATATGGTTTAATTCAAACAGTTAATGATAAATGTAACGTTCACATATTCTATTTACTGATTATAAGTGAATTACTCATATATATCAAATGTATTTTTTAAATTATATTGCTGAATAAAATTAGTTATTTATAATATTTTTGTCATTTTCTTTTACAGAAGCAAGCCATGAGAAGTAACAAAAAACACATCGTGCCACTTTTTTTTTCTTTTTTTTTTTGTATTTTAACAGATAGATGAAATTGATGTAAAATTGTTTATTATTGGTGGTGGTTTTGTAACGGAAAGGAAATGTTTATGAATTAGAAATGACCAGCTTAAATAATAATAATAATAAGAAGAAGAAGAAGAAGAAGAAGAATATGAATAATAATAATAACAACAACACTAATAATAGAAATAATATTATAGTAATAATAATGTTGATGATGATGATGATTATGATGATGATAATGAGAAGGATGAAGATGATGATGATCATAATGAAAAACTAAAAATCTACAACAAATGAGTAGTGAATGCTTATTCTGCTTTCGGTGTATGTTACATAATTGATTTAGGAACAATATGCTCCGCCTCTGAATGTTAGAAAGAAACCAGATGTATGTACAGGCCAAGTTCATTATAAACAGAGGTAACCAGGTATTGCGGTAGACAAGTTTTTTCTACGAAATGGGAATTATACGAACTGGGAATTCTACCAGTCGGGAAGACACCATCCAAACTGTTAATCAACAGAAGAAAAAATAACAACGTTCTATCACATTAAAACTATATTGTATATTATACATTAAATACAATTAATAAATTTTCAAAACTGTTGTAACCTCTTACCCATGCCATATCCATCAGCTTCAAGTTTCTTGTACAAATCTCGACTGTAAGAACAAATTTTTGATTCTGCTGCACTTCCACGAACAGTTCCAACCAAACCTGCTGCATGCCATGTTGTCCCACAGGTAAGTCTAAAATAATTACTTTATAAGTTTATTTTTATCTTTGCTGTAAAACATATTTCACTTACATTAGTTTAAAAAAAAAAAATTAAAATTATATGCAATTTATTTTCTTTTAAACTGGATCAGTTTTGATAAGATGATTTTATATAAATTTATTATAATATATTTTTATTCTATTAAATTTTTAAATTTATTTATTTACTTTTAAAATTCTTTTTTTTTGTAATTGTTTAATTTCTTAAATTATTTATGTTATTTTTTGTTTTCTTATATTTTTTTATACATATATTTTTAATTGGTATAGTTTTTATTAAAATATTTAAAAATCTAAATACTTACAATTTTGCATAATTAAATTAGACAGACTGGTAAAGATAAAAATATCTATAGAATATACAGAACTGTTTTTAATGAAACATTAGCTCTGTGCAATTTAATAGTTTTATGGAACTTTTAGAATCTGAACTGTTTTATTTTGCTATTATTAATTTTTAAAAATTTTCATTTATACATTTATTTTTTGTTTTGAATTTATTATTTATTTATATTTTTGTTTTAAAATATTAGGATTTTAGACTACCTAGATGTAACTAGAATCTTTTCTGTTTGAAAATCAGTTTTAATTTTTATTGACCAGGACTGAAATGAAAATGAAATGTTTACTTATTTTATATTATATTTTCTGCACTCTATAAACAAAATAAATATACCAATTAAAATACTGAAATAATATTGATTTTTAAAATTACAGACATTACTTCATTACCAAACAATGTGATATAAAAATGAACACTAACCTTCCTTGTTCTAAAAGTACAACATCAGTCCAGCCTCTTTCAGCCAAATGATAGGCGAGAGATGTTCCAATAACACCACCACCTCCAATAACTACTCGAGCCTGCTTTGGAACCACATTGAAATCACCTGGCTGAACTACAGTGTACAGTCGAGTCTGTCTTTTGACTAAAGAATGCTTTACCAATAACAGACAGCGACATTTTAAATTGTGCACTCTTCTGCACCACATAGTTAGAGATTCCTGAACGATTCAGAGCTGATCCATTTACCACAACCTCTTCATACCCACTGCTACCAGCTGATCTGTCAACTGCTAGTAACCAGAGAGCTTAGCTACCTGTTGACAACAAAATTAATAATGTAACAGGTGAAATACAGGCATGTTTAGTTTATCCATGCCTGACTCTAGCACATTAAGCTGCATGACTAACCTTTATAATTTACCTTTATTTTTTTTAATAGTTAATGCCTTGCTTTTTAAGTTTATTTTCTTTGTTTTGTTATTATCATTTTATTTTATTATTTTTTTATTTTATTTTATTTGTTCTGTTTTGGTGAGTTTTTTCTTTCTATTCATGTATGCATGTATCTGTACATGTCTGTGTGTGTGTGTGTGTGTGTGTGTGTGTGTGTGTGTGTGCACATACATATATACATATAAAACTGTAATTTATACAATTCTGTAATTTATTTTCATTACTTTTTTCATTTATTTTTGTTTAAGTTTATTGTGTGTGTGTTTTGTTGTTGTTGTTCTGCACCCCAATGATAATAATAATCATAAATGGATAAAATAAATAACAGTGTGAAAGTTACGACAAAAAGAAAAAATATAAAATGATTTATCTTTAATGATAGCCCAAAACTAAGTTTGTCTAATGGTTTTACAAACTATTTTAAATTAACTGTTTTCAATAAACAGCTTATGTTTGATATTTAAAAAATAAGAAATTTAATATGTTCAAGTATGACAAAACCTATTTCTGCAAATGAATGATTTATCTTTTCCACTATTAATAAATTTTTAGTCTTGTGATTCTAACTTTTTTGTGTGTATTACTAATATCAGTGTTGTATTTTGTTTCTGTGAATGTGTGTGTGTTAAACTTTTCAGATGATTACTTATAATGTGATTCTTGATCATTCTCATAATCTTTAATATTAACATGTATTTATTATTATTATTATTGTTATTATTATTATTTTTACCAGACTGATTATTAAATATTTATCTTTGCTGTTCTTTTGATAAGGTTACTAAACTAAGTTGATATAGGAAATCTGATGAAGATGGTCTGTGTGTCAGTTAGATACATTCTATGACCTTGAAACAGATCAGTCTGGAATTTTTATATTGTTAGTCTTCAGATTGATAAAATGCACACAAAAACAACAACTATACTTCGTATAAATTAAATAGCAAAATAATAAATAAATAAAAATGTATAAAAAGAACACTCCCAATAATACATGAATATAACAGTTAAATAGAGCACATAGAGTTTATTATACAAAATGTAATAAATGTGACAACATGCATGCTGTGGTCTGAAGTATGGACTTGAATTTAAAAACAGCCATAAAACTTATTAATTATGAGCTGTTCCAGTTAAACTAAGGGACCAAGCTGAATCTATTCAAAAGCACATTGTTAAAACAAATGGGAGAAAGCTGTTTTTATCTCAAGCATGTCTTTTTTTTATTGTATACATTATACACAGCAGAAATCTTGTAATTTACTGCCATTCATTTCATTTTAATTCCTTATGTAACAAACTTTATCTAAAATAACAAAGTTCATTAAAGAAATATAGCATGGCTGGAGACACTTTGCTTTTGTTTTCCTATTGTTTTCTACAGAAAATATTAGTGTTAGAAACTTTTAAATGTTATTAACAAACCAATGGCATCCATCTATTAAATACTGATGATGTAAAACAAAACTGGACATATTTCGAAAACAGTGAAATTGATACTTTAGAAAATCAATGTAAATGGCCAAAATGAAAATAAAATTAAAATTGCAAATGTGGGTACCTTCTTTTGATATTAAACTTTTCCCAGTAACTTGTGCATTGAACAAAACTTTGTAACATTTTTGAAAAGGTGGCATTTGATCATACATATATATATAAGATTAGACACCACCTATTTAACAATGTATATATATATATATACATATACATACACACTTGTTCTGAAAGGTGAACAAAATGTGATGAACAAATCTATGTATAAATATCTAAATACTGTCTTTAAATTTCACTTAAATTCTATGAACTTTTGCTCCAACAAATATTTTGTCTAACAATTTGTGAATCTGCAAAATGGATTTAATTTGACAAACAGATGTATTATTCAGATAAATGTGTTTTTACAACAATTGTTAAGTATTATGTAACATACTTTGTCCTCAAAAACCTGAGAAAGTTAGTTTAAAGGTGTCATTGACAAATGACTAGGTAACCATATAGGGCTAGGTTACCAAAAGACTTTAACTGTTATACATAGGTAAATATTTTTACAGAATATATGATGAAATTTTATTTGTAAAATATACTATAATATAATGATATTTTACTTTTAATTAAGAAAAACAAAAAAGTGTAAGAAAGAACATATTGTGTTATTAATACAGTTAATACTGCATTTACTTCTATTAAATTTCACATTTTACAATATTACAATGCAGGTGACAGTTAGTAAGTTTTATATTGTAATTAGTCTTAAAGCAAAATAAAAATGTATGTACTACTACTACACTGACAGAACATTCTAAAAATGTTCTAATAAGTTCCTTCTAATGTTTCCATACTGTTGGATTATAAAATATAGTTTCAGATATCATGTGACATCAGAACCTTAACAGCAGTAAAGTAAATAATGTTACAAACGTAAATCAGAATCTCTTTAAATAATTTCATTATGATCAAAATAATTTAACATATCTCTTTAAACCTATCAACAAGCCATATATAATTAGTTACTGTCATTCAAACTGATTTTGTTTTCATCTACAAAAACTATGCATGTCAGTAGTGTGTTTGGAGGATAAATAAGTAAATAAACCCCCAAAAAGGAAGTAACAGTACATCAGTCCATCAGTCCATGGAATGTGATAGAATTAATATAATTTATGTAATTACTGTTTCTGTTGTAACTGTACATTTGTATTTAATTAATTCTTCTTTTTTTGTTCAGTGTACACTGTTTTAAATTACATAATTTTATATTACAAAAATAAAATGTTTTCTCAATCTTTTAATTTTTTATTCATTTTTTATTTCTTTTTATTTCTTTATTTTTTAATAGTGTCCACATTTCATCTCATTTTAGTTATGTTTTGTCATTTTATTTATTAATTATTACTGCAACATTGTTGACAAACAAATTCTCTCTTTGTTCCATTTTAATTTTATTATTATTATTATTATTATTATTATTATTATTATTATTATTATTATTATTATTTTTATTAGTTTTATTTAGTTTTATTCTTTTTTCTTTTTTCTTCTTTCTACTTTCCCATACCCTTCTTATTAATATATACAGTAGAAATAATGTTCATTTTAATTTTTTCATGTCAAGCCAATTTATTTACCTTCTATAACTGTGGACTAGCTACCACTCTTCGTCTTCGTCATAATTTTTCTTCTGTAATGAAAAGATGTTTGATGGGGTACCTTGATTTCTTGATATAGCTTTACTTGGGTACAAAAATTTCTTGTTACTATCGATTTATACACATATTAATACAGGAATTATAATATATAAACTGATTTTTATAATAGACAACAGAAGCAAACGTAAAGTCTTAATAAAAACATTAAAGTAAATAGAAATATATGATTAGTGTGTTATTACAATAACACATGACTACACAAGGTTATTTGACATATGGAACTGAAGAAAAAACAAAAAGAGAAAGAAATATTAATCCATTACTTTATCAAAGTGAAAATTTTGCGATGTCATACCATTCAATATCGCAATGTTTACAACATGCCAAGCAATTAACTTTGCATATAAAAAGATCCATATATGAATCTGAGGTTGTTCAAAGGGAGATCATTCTGGGAATTTGTGGTGCATCTTTCTTTTTTTCTTTTTCTCAGCACATACGCAGTGCTGTTTCATTAGGCCGCCATGACCAGTCGGGTCTAACTTCCTGAGATGGCAAAAAGATGCTTCGATAAACCTATTCATTACTAAAAATGTATAAAATGCTATAAGTAAACTAAATTTATGTTTTCGCGTTTCCATACCCTTTCAAGTTTCTTTTTATCATCTGTGCAATGTTTATTCTTGACTTTTGTTTTGCTGGTCAGTTCCGTACATAATGTTCATTATCAGCAATAACTAATGTGAATACCGATCGACTAGAAAGTACGACCGCGAAGTACTCAAACTTCTGTTACGCTGCACTAGGCTAATTTATTGCCGAATGAATGCAATACAAATCTGGGTTGCTGTTAGCAGAAAGAAGGGTCTCCGTTGACACAAACAAGGGATATAGAAATAACTGCTTAATATGTAGGCTACGTCAAATAGAGTTATTTTTGGACGCGTTAGGAAATCATTGTCTTTTGTTTTCGGTCAATAGCTAAAAGGATAGCAAACACGTTAGATTCATGCGTATGTCGTTTATAATATACTATAGCATTAACATTATATTATCTATTAACAATTTCTGTCCCTTTTGTAACGGTAGACCATACTGTAAGCAATTATATTTTTAACCTGTTATAATAATTAAAAAAATTATTAATTATTTGTTTTTACTTACAACACTATTAACAGAATTCATATGCTTGAGTTATAGTGTGTAATGTGGCATGATGTACGGAACAGTTTTTAATAACTCATAATATAAGATAAGCTGACATAAAATACTTCCAGGTGGAAAAACTCTTTGTTATTAAGGTTTAGAGTTTCTGTTGAACAGATAACAGACAACAAATAAACAAAACAAGCAAACCTGTCCACAAACGGTCACAAAAATAAACAACTAAAATTATTTATCAATTTTATGTAACTATATATTATTTTTGTTAAGCGTTCTATTAGTTGAATGTATACAGGCTGCACATAACTAACTTTGCTTCGAGCCACTACGAATCATAAAACATTTCAGTTGATTAAATGTGCAATTCATGTAGTTTTACACAGTGGAGGTCAGCATTAAATAAACACATACCATAGGATGTTAGACAATATAAGGAACAGCACAACTAATGGTGAAGTGTTTGTATACACACACACACACACACACACACACGTATAAATAATAAATATACTCATAATATATATATATTTGGAACTGAAGAAAAAACAAAGAAATATTAATCCATTATTTTATTAAAGTGAAAATGTTGCAGTGTCATACCATTCAATATTGCAATATATACATATATATATATATATCAGTTTGTAATTGTTTGTAAGTGCCGATCTGGGTCTATATTAGTTTGTTCAGCAGAATTTATGTTTATATTTGTTCATCATTCTCTATACCATTTCTTTCCCTACACTGTATTTGTATTCATGTGCTTCTCTATATATGTATATGAATGTGTATATATGTATCTCTTTTTGTGTCAGTGTCTGTATTTGTATATGTATGTCAGTGTGTACACTGTCTATATTTGTGTCTCAGCGTGTACATTTCTTTTTAATATTATTATCAGTGTTTGTATGCTGATCATTTTGTGACAATGTGTATTTTTCCTCATCAATGTGCCACTTTGTAATCTGTGTTTATATTTGTTTGTCAGTGTGTTTATAATTGCATTTTTGGGTGTATCTGGTTTTCTAGCTGTGTTTATATTTGTGTGTCAGGTGGTATCTATGTTTATATTTGTGTGTCAGCTTATAACTGTGTTTATATTTGTGTGTCAGCTTGTACCTGTGTTTACCTTTGTGTGTCATCTTGTATCTCTTTATATCTGTCTGTCAGCTTGTACCTGTGTTTATATTTGTGTGTCAGCTTGTACCTGTGTTTATATTTGTGTCTCATCATGTATCTGTTTATATTTGTGTGTCAGCTTGTACCTGTGTTTATATTTGTGTCTCATCATGTATCTGTTTATATTTGTGTGTCAGCTTGTATCTGTGTTTATATTTGTGTCTCATCATGTATCTGTTTATATTTGTGTGTCAGCTTGTATCTGTGTTTATATTTGTGTCTCATCTTGTATCTGTTTATATTTGTGTGTCAGCTTGTATCTGTGTTTATATTTGTGTCTCATCTTGTATCTGTTGTGTGTCAACTTGTACCTGTCTTAATATTTGTGTCATCTTGTATCTGTGTTTGTATTTGTGTGTCAGCTTGTACCTGGGTTTATATTTATGTGTCAGCTTGTAACTGTGTTTTATATTTGTGTTTTTTTTTCTATCTGGTTTTCTAGCTGTGTTTATATTTGTGTGTCAGATTGTACTTATGTTTGTATTTATGTGACAATTTCTACCTGTGTTTACATTTGTGTGTCAGCTTGCATCTGTGTCATCTTCTACCTGTATTTATATTTGTTTATCAGATTATACCTGTGTTTATATTAGTGTGTCAGCTTGTAACTGGGATTATATTTGTATGTCATCTTTTACCTGTGTTTATAATTGTGTGTCAGCTTGTGCCTGGGTTTATATTTGAGTGTCAGCTTGTACCTGTGTTTATATTTGTTTGTCGGTATATACCTGTGTTCATATTTGTGTGACAGCTTATATCTGTGTTTATATTTGTCTTTCAGCTTGTACCTGTGTTTACCTTTGTGTGTAATCTTGGATCTCTTTATATTTGTGTGTCATCTTGTATCTGTGTTTATATTTGTCTGTCAGCTTGTACCTGTGTTTATATTTGTGTGTCAGCTTATACCTGTGTTTATATTTGTCTGTCAGCTTGTACCTGTGCTTATATTTGTCTGTCAGCTTCTACCTGTGTTTATATTTGTCTGTCAGCTTGTATCTGTGTTTACCTTTCTGTGTCATCTTGCATCTGTGTTTATATTTGTGAGTCAGCTTGTAGCTGTGTTTATATTTGTCTGTCACCTTGTACCTGTGTTTACCTTTGTGTCATCTTGTACCTGTGTTTTATATTTGTCTGTCAGCTTGTGCCTGTGTTTATATTTGTCAGCTTGTGCCCATGTTTACCTTTGTGTGTCATCTTGTATCTGTTTATATTTGTGTGTCATCTTGTATCTGTTTATATTTGTCTGTCATCTTGTATCTGTTTATATTTGTGTTTCAGCTTGTATCTGCCTTTATTTGTGTGTCATCTTGTATCTATTTTTATATTTGTGTTTCAGCTTATAGCTGTGTTTATATTTGTGTGTCAGCTTTACCATGTGCTTATATTTCTATGTCATCTTGTACCTGTGTTTATATTTCTTCGTCAGCTTGTACCTGTGCTTATATTTGTCTGTCAGCTTCTACCTGTGTTTATATTTGTCTGTCAGCTTGTACCTGTGTTTACCTTTGTTTGTCATCTTGTATCCGTTTATATTTGTGTGTCATCTTGTATCTGTGCTTATATTTGTCTGTCAGCTTCTATCTGTGTTTATATTTGTCTGTCAGCTTGTACCTGTGTTTACCTTTGTTTGTCATCTTGTATCTGTGTTTATATTTGTGTGTCAGCTTGTAGCAGTGTTTATATTTTTCTGTCACCTTGTACCTGTGTTTACCTTTGTGTGTCATCTTGTATCCGTTTATATTTGTTTGTCAGCATGTACCTATGTTTATATATGTGTGTCAGTTTCTACCTGTGTTTATATTTGTCTGTCAGCTTGTACCCGTGTTTACCTTTGTGTGTCATCTTGTATCTGTTTATATTTGTGTGTCATCTTGTACCTGTGTTTATATTTGTGAGTATCTGTTTTTATAATGTGTCTGTTTATAATGGCGGTTTTGTTTTTATTTAATTTTGGTAAAAGATTCGCAATTTGATTGATATTGCTTTCGAACCTTTAGAACATTTATTCGGTGTGGTGAGTGCAGAAACTCACCAACCCAAACCAGAGCTGTAATAGATATTAATATATAAATAAAATAAATAAAGAAAACACATTTTAGTGATTAAATGATCATATGTTTGGTAAAATTTTTAAAATTTTAATAGTTCACATTTACTGAACTGTTACAGACAGTACAATCAGTGCTCGGCGTGCTGTTCACGTTATTTTGAAACAAGTGTACGCTTTCTGAACTTCGGAATCTGGCCGTAATATCAAAATGTTCGAGCTGATGGGTTTCGGGCCTTTTCGAATGTCTACGTTAAATCATATTTCAAATGGAAAATTATCTTCTTATCATAGTGAAAAGGTACTAATATATAATACTAATATTAGAGAATATTATATTGTGCAACAACTTGAAATTAATCTATTTTTGATTATTTAAAAGTAATTAAATAAATAAATAAAACTGTCATGTGAATACATTTAATTAGCAAGATATTAAACAAACTACTAACTCTTTTTTTATACGATTGTTTGTGAAACATTCTAGTCCTTTCATTGAACGTTTTAACTGGAATCTGCTACATCTTATTGACTCGGAAATAAAATTTTAAAACTTTATTTTTTTTGGATTATATTTGACATTCCGAATTTCAGGCATGTTACATCTTTCCAAAAAAAGTTATGACATTCAAATTATAAGCAATGAAAGAAATAAAACACCTCAGAAAATTAAAAACTTAATTTGTAATAATATATGCAATGACATTTTACTTGTATTCGTTTTGTTTTCATTTATTGTTAATAGAAGTTATTGTGCATCTCTGTCTCTCTCACACACGCACTACAATCATTATTACTGCCCTTCCTCAGAGGAAAAAGCGAGAAGTAAGAGGGATAAGAGGGAAAACCTTTCACAACATCAGATACAAAGTGATTTTAAAGAAATGAAATGTTTACATTATAGATATAATGAAGACTTTAACTCCAAAACTCGATAAATGCCAAAACCATAATTTTAAAATAAGTTCAGCATTTGACGGGTGTTCAACGCCCCATAATCATTTTTCTCTAAATTCTACATTCGCTGCTGTTCTACACAGTAGACTATATAGACCTTTGTTGCATAACGTTATGAACTCCAGAGCAGAAATAGTCATTTTTCTCAAAACAAAGAAAATGGATTTATCGTGTTTTGGAACCAAACTTTTCAGATATATATTGCTTTGTTTATCTTTATTTTATTATTTGCGAAATGAAATTAATTTTTTTTTTTTTTTTTTAAATTTAATGTTCTAAGAGAGATAACTCCTGTAGCCGTATCTGTAATTAAACGATATATTGTTTATAAAACACATTTATTAAGTATTCTTTATATATATATATTGTAATTCACAAAATCATAGGTATCAATAGTAATAATTAATGAAACACACACACACACTTAATTCTGTCAGTTATTTAGTTAAAACTACTGTTAAAAAGATGTTATTGGAACATTTCCAGATCGAGCCTATGACACGTTTGTCAGTTCGTCGACTTGGGCTTTAGCATCTGTGGGAAGACTGATATATAGAGATTTCATTAGCTAATTGAAAACAGCAGCACATAGACTGTTAACTAAATATTTCACCTATTTACGTTCAAAATACTTACGAATATTCATAATAAAATTACCTATTTTTAAAATTCATTTACTTTGATAAGACTAATAAAAGACCACTTATAACTTGATTGTACTATCTATTGAAAGGTTTCTGTTAAAGAGGCTTTGCTAGTAACCAGTAAGAATTTGTAATTAGATGGAACTTTCCTCTCTTTTGTCATTATAATATTAAACATATTTTTATGCTTTTTCTCATAGACTAGAAACAAATTAAGAATCTGGGGTTTATGCCAGAAAAATTATAAACTGAAAACAGAAATGAGTACCTAACTAGTGGTTCCAAGAGAGCCCAGTTATTATGAATAACTGCATGGGATGTATTTTTTGGAACAAATAATCTCTCACAAACAATGTGAAAGTCACATTTAATACCATTCACCTATAACGATGTTATTTAGAGTTCCTTGGTGTTTATTCTGAGTAAAACTATCTGGGTAATAGCAAAGCAGGATGGGCCAGAGAAATAGAAAAATGTTGTTTGTATTGATACATCTCTGTCAGGTAAACATCTGGTCATCATTCGCTGCTTATCAAATACTTTTTATACATTCTTACATTAAATACTGGAAGTTTATGTACCACGTATGCTTCTACTAAGAACAGATAAATTAGTCTTATCATTGTCAGTTGTTTGCAGCACTACCAAATAAATGTGTTATTGCTGATACTTTTTAAAATGACTCTCTCTCTCTACTTTTTTAAATAGTTTTATATTTTTTATTGTTATTTGAATATTTGCAAAAGATTCCAAGTCAAAACTACTGTGACTAATAAAAATATTTGTTTAATTAATTAACTGAAAGCTATTCTGAAAAACTGGTGATAAAAATAAAAGATTAGTGGATTAAAGTTGTTAGATCAGGGTAAAGGAGACATCGCTTTAATTAGAAGCATTATCTGATGCAATGTCTTAATTAAAAAATAATAATAATAAATAAAAACAAAAAAGATTAATTAACAGTAACAAAAAAAAACATACATAAAAAATGCCAATTGTTAAGTCGATGTAAAAATATATCATTATAATTAAGAAGTATGGTAAATAATAATAATAATAATAATAAAGATTAATTATGAAAGAAAAAAGTGTCAATTGTTAAATCAGTGTAAAGAATGCACCATTATAATGAAAAATATCTTTTATTGACATTAGCTCTGGATTTAAAAAATATATATGTGACAAAAATAATAATAAAAAAATTAAACAAATTAATTAATGAATAAAAAATAGACATTTAAAAAATCTAATTGTTAAATCAGTGTAAAGGATAGATTATTATAATTACAAGTATGCTTAATTAATATCTAAAGTGTCTGAAATAAAATAAATAAATATATAATATGAATTAATGAATAGCAACAAAGAAAAAACAACTGTAAAAGACATATTGTTTTAATTAAAAAGTGCTTAATTAATATCCGCAAATTAAAAGCAATTATATTTTTAGTCTTTATTTTATATATATATATTTGTTATTATTATTATATTTTTTCTTTCATGGTAGGTTTTTTGAAAGAGCTGGTGAAATGAACAGATTTTGACAATAAGAGTTTTGAGTAGGGACACTTATTAGGAAAGATTAGGAAAAAGATTTTTGACCAGGAGGGATCCCATTTTGAATTATAATGACTCTTTGTGAACAAAAAACAATATATATGTTAAAGAAAATATACCTTTTCTATAATATCTGCTGATGGTTAATGAAAATGTAAATTCTCTGATGACATATGAAAATGCAAAGAATATATTTTCTATAAAATTTACTGATAGATTAATAAACAATATAATATTTACTGATTGGCTTAAGAAATTTTTTATTTTCTATAACACTTACCAACAGGTTGAAGAACTTATATTTAATATTTAACCCTTGGCTTAATGAAAATGTTTATTTTCTATAAGATTTACTGATGCGGTTACTAAAAAAAACCCACCAAAACAATACTTTCTCTAAAATATTCCAGTGGTCTAATGAAAATATAGTGTAAATATTTTGTATAATATTTACCGATGGATTAATGAAAATATAATGTATGTGTTTTCTATAATATTTTCTATAATAGTTACCAAATGCTCTGAATCAACCTGTTTGCACATATTATTTTTTTTTTTATTATTATTATTATTATTATTATTATTATTATTATTATTATTATTATTATTATTATTATTTTTATTATTTTGAAAGTGCCAAATGATATACTTTACATGGCAGTTCTGTTTTGAAGTTTCAGTGTAGAGTATAAACTATATGTCAGTATTAGGAAGCTAGTGTCATCTGACTGGTCTCAGGACTGACAACGTTTGATACTTTCTCTAAACAGTTGTTCTAAAAACCATGTCACTATGTAATCAGTGGAGGAGAACTTTTGAAAATGCTGTGCCTAAAATCACTCTGTTTAATATTCTTTTTGTTTTATTTTACTTTTATTTGTTTCTATTCTTTCATATAGCTTATTCTTTTAAACTACTTCAACATAAGGAATTAGAAATTATGTAACTGAGCTATTAAATAAATTTTTATCTACTGTGGCTTTGGTGATAGAGTATATGTCAGACTAGGAAAATACAGAAAATAATCCACAGATTTTCAAACACTTTCAAGACTTCTTTTCTTGTAGCAGTTTACAAGAGAAGAATGTAATTCTAAAACTTTAATGTTTTGTTTGTTTTTTAATGTTAGTTTCACATTATTATTTATTCTTATAATGTCAGGTTGTACGTTCATATATGGAACACAGTAGACATCTGATAATTTTTGTAACTGCTGTAGATTTGATATTTGGTATTTATACTTGTATTACAAGGTTGTTCATACTTGTTTTTCTTCATGACCTCAAGCTGTAGGTAATTGTGTACAATAATAACAGCTAAATGTTCAACTTTGATATCTTGAGTTCATAGCACAGTGACAAGTATGACAGAAAGCTACACCCTGCTGTTGTGAAAATATTCTATCAGTGAAATTAGAAAATTACTTACAAGCCATAAAAAAACATTCTCAGGAAAATATTTTGCACAAACAAAATTGCAAATTTATAATTATTTATTAGACCATTTGTACTGAAACTGATTCAGTATTTACATTTATAATAAAATTTCTTCAATTATAATTTTCACTGCTGAAATTTCAAACTGATGGGTTTTGTTTTTGATTTAATATTTATTTATGTGTATAATAAAATTATTCCTCTACTTTGTATTGTAATTAATTTCATTCTGATAATTATATCAAACGTGTACATATACATATATATAAACAAAAAAACACACACACACACACACACACACACACACACATACGTATACAGTATAAAAGCTATGCCTGAAAAATAAGTGAAATTTTAAACCGAATTTTTAAGTGAAAAAAAATAAAAATGCAATAATGAATTTTTAAAAGTGTTATGAAATGATGACAATATTTACTTTGGTGATATAGTAACATTCAGTATCAAATGTCGACTGAAATGTATTGTCAGGAGCTCGCGGCTTAGACTGCTGTGTGACAGACGTATCCTGTAGTTTGTATGTGTAGTCATTTCTCACTCAAATTCAGCTTATATGTAAGCTGAAAATACTAATTTTGTGATTCATGTTTTTTCATCAGATAGATTCTACTTATTAAAACTATACAGTTCAGCCTTCGTTCAATAGTAAATGAAAATGTTCATTCTAATTGTTAAATAAAGTCGAATTAACTTAATTTACACTGGCTGAGTAATGCTAATTTGCTTAATCAAATTGTCAAAAGCAGTTTTTACAAATCACACACACACACACACTGCAATGTATAATATAATCAAGTAGCATTGTACCTGAATACATACATGTCATGTATATATCTAGCAAAGATATGCTGCTGGTTATATACACTGTATATATATATATACACAAGTATGCATGTATGTTTTTGTTACTCTTTGTGTGTGTTTGCTTGTATTTATGATCGTATTACTATTCATATGCGTATGTGTGTGTTTGCATGTATAAGTGTATGTGTGTGTGTGTTTGCATGTATAAGTGTATGTGTGTGTGTGTGTGTTTGTAAACAAAACAGTGTCTGATATGAGGAGTATATATTTATTATGAGCAGACTCAGTCTAGGACGTGGCTGGGCAGTGATAAATTATTTGGTGTATTTATTTCAGTCTACACAAAAACATGTTTGTGTTTGTGACAAATGTTCTAAGTGTTTGTCACAGATGAGTCACTGTGTTGGTTGACGTTTAGTTCATTTCTTTGTATCACGCAACTACACAGACATCAATTTATTTCACTGTGTCTCACAGACAGCAATTATTAACTACTGTATTGCTTTGAGCTTCGCATTATAACTATTATTTTTAATTATCTGTTTATTTATTTTATTTATTTATTTTCATTAATTAATTTTTATTTTTATTTCTTTCCCCCAAATTCTTGATCACCATGATTATTATTGTTACTGTTGTTGGTGTTGTTGCTGTAGTTACCGTTGTTTTTAATGAATATGCTGAGGTTGCAATTAACACTGACATTACTATTTCTGACTAGTGTTTTCACAACATTTTTTCACTGATAAATTTTTATTTAATGTTATCACCCACTGTGACAGTGTGCGAATTATTGCACTATTTTATTACTATAAACGTTTAGTTTCACATGGCAAACAACAGAAAGTTCACATGTCAAAAGTTTTATCTAATATTTTATTACATGCATGATTAGCCTTCATTAAAGTTTATTTCTCTGTCTAGACAGACAATTGTGTGCAGTTTTACACATCTTTGATGTTTGCAATGTTATAATGACAAAAATTACTTTTTTTCAAATCGCAGATGTTTGAACTTTAATCCTTGTTATTACTCGCACTGTTTCGCGTTAACATGTCATTTGAATAATGAGGGTGTGTTCTTGTGCCTTCATCGTTCGGGGGTAGAGGGGGTCAACTTAACTTTATTTTTTATACTTACTGTATATATTTATTAAAACTTAAAAAAAAAAAAAAGAAAAAAAAGAAAAAAAAAAGTCACTTTTTCCCCGATGCTGCTGCCAAAGGGAGATTATTAGCAAGCAGTGTCACGGAGTTATGCATTTGTTATTGTTTGTATGTGGTTCTCGCCTTTTATTTGTCTTCACCTTTTTTTCTTCTTTTTTTCAGTATTGCCTATCAATTTTTGGCGACCAGCTAAAGCCGTGCATTGAACTTGTCTGCCCTCACGGTGTTAAGAACAGATTGCATTGCATGGTAATGTTTACATATGTCATTAGATACACAACTATCTTCTTTCTCTGAATGTATCAGTGCGATCGTGGATGCAATGGTACAATCGTTGTAACCTTTAGATGTTTTCTTTTGTTTCATGGTTTTATTTCCCCAGAAATCTCATTTGTATGAAATATGAAATGAAGATAAATGTTGTTTTTTTTGTTGTTGTTGTTGTTTTTTAACTTAAAATAATATAAATTAAATTTGAGAAAATCTCAAAACTTATTTTGTAGATATCTGAAAAAAAAATATCAACCTTAAAATATTTTTAAAAAATAATAATAAAATTAAAAAAGGAATTATGAGGGTTTTTAAACAAAGTTATATATAATTAAGTTAATTCTTAATAAATGAAATTTTATTTATTATTATTATTATTATTATTATTATTATTATTAAAAGCTTACACTTTTGATGTTTATACAACTGTGAAAATTAGAACATTTCTTCAGCAATTTGTTTATAAAAAATTATCACTATTACATGTCTTCAAGAAAGGTTTAAATATGCTAGCTGACACTCAGTCAAAGATAGGGAAACATAACCTGACTTGTACACTGACAGCCATGAATTTTCCTGTCTGTTTTGTCTACCTAGGAATGTCAGTGAAAATAACTCAACATTGGTACTTCTGTTACTTACAAAATAATACACATCTCACTGCTCTCCCTGAGAAACAATGGACTACTCCCTTCTCAGAAGAAGTAACAGAAGTAAGAGAAAGATAAATAATAACCACAATATAAATTCCAGATCAACAGTTTTGCTAAAATCAGTACTAATACAGAGATTGCACATCGTCTGTTTTGCAGAAATAAACATTCTACACTCATCTTTGCACACAGGAACAATTATTGGTTTCTTAATCCTTTTTACTTAAATCTAACCATAGATTATACAGAAGCACAGACACACACACGGACATATGTTAACAACTTACTTTTTAAAAAAATTTCTTTATTAGCAATGATTCATGAAAATGACTGTCAGAAATGCCAACCTTTATGATGTGGGCATAACAATCATTATCATCATCTTACTAGTATTACTACTACTGCTACTATTACTATTCCTACTACAACAACTATTAGTATCACTTCTACTACTGTTTTAATTACTACTTGTTAATGTTACTACAACTGCCATAATTATTATTATTAGTACTATATTGTTATCATGGATCCAGAGAAAATGAAATTTTTTTTTTTTTTCAGTCACAAATAACTGTTATCTCTTCCTGCTCTAGTTTAAACATTAGTAATAGCTTTTCAGAACTGATCAGGAGTTTCTCACTAATAAACTGATAAACATTTTCTTTATATTCTATGAAACAAGCAAGTCAGTAAAAATGATAAGTTCAATCAATTTAGTTGGAGATCTCTAATCTTGCTAAAATATCAACTTGGTCTGTTATTGCCAATTGATTGCTTTATAAGAAGAAAGTGCTACATGAAAGCAATTTAAAAAAATTCTATTCATATTTATTTAGAAACGTAAATAAAAAGACCTGCTGCAGATTAGAATGTTTGAATATAACTGAAGTCAGGTATTTGATCTTACCAGCAATTAATCAAAATAGAATGCTGTATTAATTACCTTTTAAATGATAATAAATCCATATATTAATTTAATTTTGTTTGAAATTATTATTTTTTTTTTTTGTTCTTTAGTGAAAGTGATACAAGCAATTAATGCCACTAATTTTAATGCATAAAATAAATATATTAAACATAAAATTGCAAGTATTAAAAATAGTGTTTTGTATTTGTTTGATATAGTTTATTTAGTGTGTTCCTTTTTGATAGTCAAAACATCTACCTAGATTTCTTTCTATAAAATCACTTCGTTATCTTCAGATAGATAATTAAGCAGGTAATTAAGCACAGATGTACATGCTAATGTATTCTGTTTTTGAAATCCTTCCAAAAATCTGAAATCTGTTAAGAAATTAGCTTTATTAAGTTTCAAACAATTTTCTTTAACACCTGTAAACCGACAGATGTATTCAGGTACTGTTTTACAAAAATGAATACCAAGTGAATTTTTGTCTTGTCCTCTAGAGGTATAAATATCTCTACAAGAGAAACCAGTTTTACATCAACTCCAGGTATATCTCTCAAGCAGCTGTTATTAAATAACATTTACCTCAGTGTTGTTTTATAATTCTTATTTTCAGTATGTTATGAAATAAAATATAGTGAGGAAATCCACTTCTGACAGTTTAAATACAGAAATATTTATCTGTCTTATCGAATCTGAAAACAAAATCCATCAGCTGTAGTCGGCATATTTCGGTTAAAATTGTAATAGATAACATCAATAATATTTTAACATTTTTGTTCACTAGTAAAAACTTTTATGACTTAATGTATGTATAAAAACAACACCACTCTGAGTATATGTGTAGCTAAATACTTCTTTTTACATTATTTATTTGTATGATAATGTAGTGTTTTGTAGAAAAGTATTAAAAATATTAAACAGAATGGTATTCATTTTGCACTCCTTTATACTTTATTTATTTGTATGATAAGGTAGTGCTTCAGCAGAAAGCATTTAGAAAAAGAAGATATTTAATTAGAATGAGATTACAAGTGTTTGATTCATTCTGTAAAAGATGTCATGTCATTAAAGAGGAGTTGGTAGTTTTAATAAGAGGTGATAGTTTTAATTGTAGGATAACTTTTAGTTTTTTCTCCAAACAGCAAATTGTTCATTTTTTAAATCTTTTTTTTTATCTTTCCTCTCAATGTCTGACAGTAATTTTACAACAGAATCATGTTCATAGACTGTACAACAGAAACTTGGGAAGGTTTGCCTGAATTGCTTTTCTTACAGAGAGCAGACATTTGTAAACAAAGGTTTTTTCTCTGACTGTTGTAGTATAGTAGCCTCTTTAAGTGTGTCCTTAGTTGCCTCTAATTGGGTGTGATTGGCCAAGCGGTAGACATCAGTCATAGGCTAAGTGTGTGGACCAAGCGAGGCCAGTTGTAACCCACTAATACAGTGAGCCTGGCGTTACAAGTGACTTCCATTCAGTAAACGGAGTATGTTACAGTGCTGGCTTCTTCTCCTCACACTCCAGTAGTGTAGTGTCTGCATGTGCAGTTGTGGGCGACTGTTTGGGCATACCTGTACATGTATACCCACAGAGGTGCACAGACCAGACAGTCTGTACCTGTGAAGGTTACACAGTGTTCATACTTACCTGTGGGCTGTCAGGCCCTCCTTTTACTACCCTGACTGATTTCTGTTTGTTTTTGTTTTTGTTTTCTCCTACTGGGCCTATGTCAGACACTCTCACTTCTTCTATGACTTTTATTGTAATTTACCTGAATCATTAAACACTAAACAATGATTAATGTGGGCCAGTGCAGGACTGGACTTATCATTCTGTTTGCAATGGTAATGTATGATCTTGTTATTATTTTTTATTTAAAAAAAGAAACTTTTAAAATTCTATGTTATTCTGATTTATGAAAAGAAATTGCTGTACATTGATGGATATTGTAATTTATTCTGTGTTCTTTCTGACTGAACCTTTTTTAAAAATAAGAAATGTTCAGTTTGTTTGGATGAAAATATGCATTTATGGCTTGTCAGTTGTGTTATCATTATATATTTTTAAAAAATGATATGAATTAGATAGTTCTCTGAAATGACCTTTTTGGTATTTAATTACATTGTATATACAAACTACATGTAATATTTATATTAATATGAGATTTCTTACTATTATACACTGATTGCATTACATAACTGTGTAATGAAGATTAAGTGACTAGTTTATTGTTGATAGTATTAAATGTTATTTGGTATAGCAACTATATTGTTGCTTCTTTTGTAGTGATGATATGAAAAAGAAAATGTTTTATTATTGCACCACTGGCTACTCTGTTAGTTGGTAGAAAGAAATCTTTTAATAAAAAACAATTATGTTTATTAAATTAATATTTTTAATGTTCATTTTTATTTAATGTAAAACGTATGTTATTGCTGACAATATGGAAAAGAAAATTTCTTGTCATCTCTCTGCTGACTACATTTATCAGCTAGCATTGATATTACATGATAATTAAACACTCAGGTGTTACATATTGATAAAAGAGAGATGTGAAGATCATGCTAACGACTGAGCTAAAACTGACGTCAGACAACCTGTAATAAGAGGTTATTTTTTCTTTCCTGTTTATAGTTATTTATAAATTCTATTTCTGTTGCAAATCACTTCTGTTACAGCAGTTCTCTAGGACTGTATTTCATAAGTGTATCTTTCTGTGTGTGTGTGTGTGTTGTTGTTGTTTATATGTGTGTCTGAGCATATGCATGTACATGTATATGTGGGTCTGTCTGTATGTCAGATGTATGCATGTGGAGGTGTACAAATGCGAGTGGGTTAATGTAAATGTGCATATTTATGTGTGTGCATATGCACATTCATGTCTCTAATATGACTTATGTATGCCTGTGTACTGGTTGTATTTGTGTGTAGATGTACCTGAGTGTTTATAGTTGTGTGTGTGTGTGTGTGTGTTTGATATTGGTAGACTGTGTTAGATTCCTAATACATGAGATCACAACTCTAACAGTGAAAACAAATTAATCATATGATAAAGTTAGTTAATAGATGACAGAGAACTAAAGTTTTTATAAATATAACATTTTGACTCATTTGTGAAACCTTATTATTTTTATATTTTTGCTTTACTTTATCATATGTGTATATATATATATATATATGTATGATGTCCTAATTATATCAATTAGCTGATTTAGTTTTATCTTTAAAACCTGTTGACTGACACATATGCACACATACATGTCTCACATACACAGACACAGGCATGCAAAAATGTATATAAACTTTTTTTACCTGTTGTGCTATGGGTTTACAATGTTTGACAAATTACCATGGATTTGACAAGCTGTACATCAAAATGTTTTTTTCATCTCAGTTCTGCCTTTTTTCAGAATCTAAACTGAAATATTAACTAAGTATAAGAAATGTGGTCTAAACAGGTTATTTCAATCTGAAAAGGAACACCAGTTTTTACTAAACCCTTTTATTGCCAGCAGCCTTCAGATGTGAAAAAGAGAAACTTCATCACATTCAAAGAAAGTGTGGTTTACAGATCATATGTCATAAAAATGTAAGGACCTAATTATATACTGGTCAAAGTTAAATTGCTGACAGTTTATAGCTTTTTGTTTCACTCAGACAAGTGACAATAATAATAAACAAATAATTAATTCCTATTTCCTAAAAGTTTCTCGTAAAATAAAATAAAAAATAAAAAAAATGAACCAATGGAATACAAAAATATAACAAATATTAAAAAAATAATTTCAAAATTTTAATATTCATACTACATCAAATTGACTTTACAATTAATCAGTGTGTGTGCATGGACATTCATATTTCTTCTATCACAGTGTATGTATTTGCTTGTATTTATGTTATTATGAGAACATTTTATAAACATTACAGTTTGTTTGACCTTCAGGAACTAAATAAACAATTTAAAACACTTCATAAAATATGTCTAAAATTCAGATAATTATAATAATATTACAGTAATAATTGAAATTTGTAGAATATCTTCTACATCATTACACATTGTCAACAAATTCAAAAGCAAGGACAGTATCCATTTCACATGCAGAATTATAATAACTTTATGAAAATTTCACAAAACAATTTTGATTCATGTAAATATTTTTTGTTACTTTTTTCCTTGAATATTTTTTCTCAGTATAATTGTTATATATGATACACAAATGCTATGAACTAGAAAATGTATATATTAAAAATATTTATATCATGAGTGAATGTTGAACTTCAAGAATTGAACTGATATAATCTGTAATGACATTTATCTATCTATTTATGTGACTATTACTCACATGAGAACAAAATGTTTAGTAATATCTGCTTTTTTCTTTTGACAAATATTTTACAAATTATCTATTGAATATAATTAAACATACTGCAGCTTGTTATGTATAAAGGTGATATATATATATTTAGAGAGTATATTACACTGAAAAGATAATAAAGGTGATATATATATATATATATAAATATACAGTATATTACACTGTACAGATAATAAAGGTGATTTGTGTACAGTATATTACACTACAGATAATAACGGTGATCTGTATACAGTATATTACACTGTACAGATAATAAAGGTGATCTGTATACAGTATATTACACTGTACAGATAATAAAGGTGACGTATACAGTATATTACACTGTACAGATAATAAAGGTGATCTGTATACAGTATATTACACTGTAGAGATAATAAAGGTGATATGTATTCAGTATATTCCTCTTCTTTATAATGTTTGACAGTAATATTATTTTAATTACACTGTACAGGAAATTAAGGTGAAACACATTAAAGGAAAAAGGTATTATTAATAAAATATAAAACATTGTATACTTGATGGGTGGCTTTAAGAACGTGTAACAAGAGTTGGTCAGTTTCATCAGTGGTGTTGGTGTAGTTTCTGCTGTACTGCTGAAAAGTGTCAGGTAGATTCAAGAGAATCAGACTGTAAAGTGGAAGTGGGTGGTGGTGTTTGGGTTTTTTCTTTGTAATATTAAAAACATGTTTTATTAAGTTAGGTTTTCTTTAATACTAAGAACTTTTTCTATTTTTTTTTTTTTTTTTTTTTCAATATTAGGAACACATTCTATTTAGTTGTTTTTAATTCATGTCCTACTAAGGGTTTTCTAATATAAAGTCTAACGTTATGTTCTGTTCATAGCTTTCTTAACATATTATATATAGCTGATGTTTGATAATACTGAGAACATTTTTCTCTTTATGTTTTTCTTTATTAAGAATACATTCTGGATAGCTGTTTTTAATTCTAAGAACATGTTCTAGTTCAGTTTCTTTTAATATTAAGAACATGTTCTCTACTGAATGAAAGGGAAAAAAATCAGTTTACACTGAACAGCTGATCACACGTCAAGTAGGTTATCTATTCTCTGACTGTATTTCTTTTTTTTTACTTCATATATAAATACTGTAATGTCACACACTTAACCCCGTTTGAGAATTTCACATTTACTTTATAATATGTTTCATTTATCTTCACCTGTGCACATTACCCTTGAATATCCATTAACAAACTAAAGTTAATATGGTTTAACATCACATCACTTCCAGAAACCAACAAACTCGTTCAGAACACATCATCTACTGTTTATTTGAGGAAATGTGGATATGTTAGATGTTCACACATAAAGACAGATTGGAGATGAGTTGATTGTAAAGCATGGGAGTTGGACTACACAGTGCATAGAAGTAAAATCTGACACATACATGTTACAGCCTACTGTTAAAGGAGATACAGAACTTTTTACATTTTTATCCATTGTAGGAAGAGAGACCATGTGAGATATATGGAGGGAAAAGCCATTGTGTGTATAAATACAAGTTCTTTTGATGAACATTAACTGTTTGAATAGCTAAATATTTATTCTTCTGAAAATACAAAATATAAAAATATTTTTAAAAATAAGATTAATATTAAAATATTTCAGTCTTTCCTTTTTCCTGTTGCTTTCTCTATTAGTTAGTATTTTGTATTTATTTTTCAAGTTCAAAGTAACAAATAATAGTTTCATAGTTACATCTATTGATACTTTATAAAGTGGTTTGAAACTAGAATCATTCTGAAGAGAAATACTTTTTTAAAAATATTACTTCTTCTTGTTAAGTAAGAAGTATTACTTTTGCTTGATCTGTTAGGCACCTTTATAAATTTTAGGTACATAACAAATAGTTGGTAGGAATTTTCCCAAGTTTCTAGATAAAGAAAGTGTGAAGTGTTTACTGGTTAGATTTCTGTATCTCTCTAACCATGCTGTATTCTGAGTAATTCCCTTTTCACACATTCCTGGTAAATACGTGGGTCTTTCTGTTTGTCCAGGGAGATACCATTTTGTTTGACATTTGTTACATGTCCGTCCATGAGTTACATATCTGTAAGATCAGTCATTACACACCTTTGCCTCTTATCCTTACATATTTATCTTTCATCTTTACTGCATAACTGTGTCGTTCAAAATTACATATTTATCTCTCTCATCATTTCATACTTATCTGTGTCATTATTATATACCTGTGTCACTCATTACTGATTGTGTATGTCTCTCATTATTACATACCTGTGTTACTCATTATTACATACCTGTGTTTGTCATTATTACATACAAGTGCCACTCATTATAGCATGCCTGTGTCATTATTATTACATACTCGTGTCACTCATTATTACATACCTGTGTCACTCATTATTACATACCTGTGTTTGTCATTATTACATACAAGAGTCTCTCATTATTACATACGTGTGTTTGTCATTATTACATACGTGTCGCTCATTATAGCATGCCTGTGTCACTCATTATTACATACTTGTGTCACTCATTATTACATGCCTGTGTCTGTCATTATTACATACTTGTGTCACACATTATAGCATGCCTGTGCCACTCATTATTACATACTTGTGTCACTCATTATTACATACCTGTGTTTGTCATTATTACATGCCTGTGTCTCTCATTATTACATGCCTGTGTTTGTCATTATTACATGCCTGTGCCACTCATTATTACATGCCTGTGTCACTCATTATTACATGCCTGTGTCACTCATTATTATATGCCTGTGTCTGTCATTATTACATGCCTGTGTCACCCATTATTACATGCCTGTGTCACTCATTATTACATACCTGTGTCTGTCATTATTACATGCCTGTGTCACTCATTATTACATGCCTGTGTCTGTCATTATTACATGCCTGTGCCACTCATTATTACATGCCTGTGTCACTCATTATTACATGCCTGTGTCTGTCATTATTACATACATGTTCACTCATTATTACATACATGTTCACTCATTATTACATGCCTGTGTCACTAATTATTACATACATGTGTCTGTCATTATTACATACATGTGTCTGTCATTATTACATACATGTTCACTCATTATTACATGTCTGTGTCTGTCATTAATACATACTTGTGTCACTCATTAGTACATACATGTGTCTGTCATTATTACATACATTTGTCTGTCATTATTACATACATGTGTCTGTCATTATTAAATACTTGTGTCTGTCATTATTACATACATGTGTCTGTCATTATTAAATACCTGAGTCTGTCATTATTACATGTCTGTGTCTGTCATTATTACATGTCTGTGTCTGTCATTATTACATACATGAGTCTGTCATTATTACATACATCGTGTCTGTCATTATTAAATACCTGAGTCTGTCATTATTACATACATGTGTCTGTCATTATTAAATACATTTGTCTGTCATTATTACATACATGTGTCTGTCATTATTAAATACTTGTGTCTGTCATTATTACATACATGTGTCTGTCATTATTAAATACCTGAGTCTGTCATTATTACATACATGTGTCTGTCATTATTAAATACTTGTGTCTGTCATTATTACATACTTGAGTCTGTCATTTTTACACACATCGTGTCTGTCATTATTAAATACCTGAGTCTGTCATTATTACACACACTGTGTCTGTCATTATTACATACCTGTCTGTCATTATTACACACATTGTGTCTGTCATTATTACATACCTGTCTGTCATTATTACACACATTGTGTCTGTCATATTACATACCTGAGTCTGTCATTATTATATACCTCTGTCACTCAATATTACATGTTTGTGTCACTCATTATTACATACCTGTGTCTGTCATTATTAAATACCTGTTTCTGTCATTATTAAATATGTCTGTCATTATTACATATCTATGTGTCATTATTACATACCTGTGTCATTCATTATTTCATATCATTATTGCATACTTATGTCTCTTATTACAGTTTTTGACATTTATAGTTGGTTTTTTTCATGTACGTTTCTTTGTTCAGTTTACTATTGACTTTGCAATGTTTGTTGTATATACAGTTTGTGAGGTGTTTTAACTGTTGATGTAGATCACAGCAACATGTATGAATTAAAAGGGATTAAATCACTTTTACTGTGTCTGGAGAAAGAAAAATAGTGTGTGTGATTTCTGAGTGTGCCTTTAACATTTTTATTATTTCTTTAACATTTGATTTTCTTGAAAAAAATAAACGAATAAATTTCTTTAAATGTTTCTTTTAAAATACCAGACAGTGTTGTAAAAATAATTTACTAAACAAGTTTAATTTTTGTGTTCTGATAATACACAGAGTACTACTAATCTTTCTGTTCTTAGTTAACAGTTCTTCTTGAAGAGAAATAGATCTTTTTTTGTTGTGAGTTTTAATTCTATACATTGCCTGAACTTGTGTTTCTTTTCTAACAAGATAAATAAATGACTAATGTTTTATAACTCCTCATTCTGTAAGATTAGATTATGTCAGATCACTTGTCTCATCAACCAGTGAGATGAGCCGCAACGTGGCCAGGCTACATATCTGTGTTTTAGTAGGCTTATTTCATATTTCTCATTTCTACCACTTCTCTTTCTTTTTTTAACCTTTTTTTAAAAGTTATTTTTCACCTCTGTGTATTATCTGTTGAAGAGTAGTTACTCAGTACTATTCAGACTAGTCTCAAGACTGTTTACTCTGATCTTTTAATTGTCTAAAGAGATTGATCTAAAAGTTGTTTACTTTGATCTTTTAATTGTTTACTCAGATTGATCTCAAGGTAGTTACTTGAATGGTCTTGAGTTTGCTTACTCTGACTGGTCTTGAGGTTGTTTACTCTGACAGGTTTACTCTGTTTTGGTGTCAATTTTGTTTACTGTAATTGTCTCAAGATTATTTACTGTAATTTTCTCAAAATTGTTACTGTAATTTTCTCAAGATTGTTTACTGTAATTGTCTCAAGATTGTTTACTGTAATTTTCTCAAGATTGTTTTCTGTAATTTTCTCAAGATTGTTTACAGTAATTTTCTCAAGATTGTTTACTGTAATTTTCTCAAGATTGTTTTCTGTAATTTTCTCAAATTTGTTTGTTTACTCTTGGCTGCTTTGTTTTACCATCTACACTGTTTACTAGTATCTCTCTGCTTTTTTTCTTTTGACAAATATTTTCAAAAGAAGAATTTTTGTGTATGTTGGTTGAGAGATAATGCCATGTATAAATAGTTCATAGCTACTGTATTAAAGGAAAACACTTTTCTAAATGCTGATATAAAAGCAATTATTAAAAAGAAAATTTCAGTTGATGATATTTTATTTATGGTTGACATGTATGTTCATTCACGATTCAAATGTGATGTCAGTTGTACACACTGTGTGAGTGGGTGGTCTGATATCTTACTCCACAAAAAAGTCAGTGTTCAAAGCAAGGCATCACATATCAAAATATTCTGATAATATCCAACTGGATATATTTACACAATTATTAATCTTGACAAAATTAAATATTGGCAATATTGTTTTTCTGCTAGTATTACTAGTAAATATCACTGTCACTACTTCTAACACTACCACTTCTACTAATTAACTGCTACTAATAATGATAATGATACTATTGATAATGTAATAACATTTAGCAATAACACATTTCAGCTCTGAATTACAAAGAACTGGGAAGATAAAGTTTGAGCCACACTGTTTAAAATGATTATAACTGCCTATGTCATCAGACTGAATGAAAACTGTACATAAAACACTTTCCTTGGGCCTTCAAAACAAACGAAACACCATTATATTCTTTATTTGTGATTACTTTATTCCTAAGAATAAAACTTTAAGGAAAGCCAAATGGAAAAACAAGGTAAGATTATAAATCTGAGATTTAGGAAGCAAAACATTCAATGCATCTAATTCTTTATTAAACTTACCATTATCACAAATTAGTGAGCAAAAATAAAATCAGTTACCAGTTAATTTGATTACAGTGAACTGCATAGTAAATACATCAAAGTAAAGAATAAAAAGTATTATAAAGACTGCTACAATTAAAAAGTGTTTGCTTATCACAAAAGTCATTATTTCATTTTGTTTTCTTTAAACTGACCTGTTGATAGCCACAAACTGACAGAAAACATTAATTCTGAATCACACAGCTGTTTGAATTTACCTCAGTCTGGCATAAGATCAGTATTTATCTAAGATTATGAAATATATAAAGAGCAATCAGACTGTATAGTAAATCATCGACACTTGCCATTGAGTGGTGTTTATACAAGAACTATGAACTCAGTGTTTTTATTGCATATTATTGACACAAGTCATAAGATCCAAACTTTTACTTGTGTTGTCAGGATTAGGCTTGTCCCAATAAAGGAAGAAATGTTTTATTTATAATTTAGCAGAAAAACTTGAGATATATGGTAACATTAAATTAAAAATCATAATGAAAGACAAAGCCCAGTGCCATCATTTGACAGTTACCAGACAAAAAAAAAAAAATGTTTCTCTAAGCATGGCACCAGGTGAATTACTGAGAATATATAAACAAATTATATTTTAAAAACTGTTTTCTATAGACATATTAATAAGATCTGTCAATAAATAAGAAATGTCTTGCTGTATCTTCTCTTTTTTTGTGTTATATTTGAAAAATATCTTCTAATTTTGTTTCTCAGTTAAACTTTAGGTGTTAGATTTATTAACAGGGATAAGGTTTGTCCGAATATGAAGTTTTTTCATATAAAAAAAGATTCCACTGGTTTCTTCTATGTATGGAAAGACAGTGGTTTAATACTGTTAATTATAAAGTCTTGAAAGATGAACAATTGGTTTACTTTTTAGAATATCATTATTTCTAACACAAAATTTTTATTTAACCTGATGATCTGTATTCAAAATATTACATGAAAAACAATGGTTTATTCTATTCTGCCAATTAATAATGAATATTCCAGTAAGGTGAAGTGTAGTTTTTTTTTATAATTCTTATTAAAAATAAGCTGATACATTGCTGGACACACTGTAGTATTCCTAGTTTATTGTATAGGAAGTAAACACATGTAACTATATTTGTGTTCAGACAGTGGAAAAGAAAGCCAGTGTAAACCTGAACGGTGTCCTTTGATACACAACATTTACTTTCACCTGCTTGGATACTGCCGGCTTAATCCTGTAAAAAGCAGTGTTACATTATACACACAAAGTGAACAAAACATGGATTTCTTCCTGTTTTAATGCAGATTAAGTTAACAGGCTTATAATACCAGCTCTGATAGTAAACTATAAGTCATATAAAGAAAACATAGTGGCTAGTTCACTAAGCAGTTCTGTGTTTACATCAGTAATTTAAAATACACAGTAGTTTGTTGAGGTATATTAGCAGAAGCAGCACAATATGATGTCATAACATATTTAGCTCAGTATGGTGTTGGAACAGGAAATTGATAGATTTGTTATGAGTACTGAATCAGTAAATTCATCCAGTATGTTTTTAATCCAACTGTTTTCTGTCACAGGCAATGTTAGCAACAGTGTTTGACCATAATTATTATTATATTTGCCCACTTACTAACAGAAACTTGTAAAAAATCTAAAGTTAAATAGTATGATGTTTATGCTCACTTTACACATTTATAATTATTTGGCACATTAAAAAAATATTTAGATGTAGTAGTAAAAGTAATAATGATAATAGTGGAGGAATACTAAAAGTAGTAGTAGAAGTAATGGTGATAGTAGTAAGTGGAGGAATAGTAAAAGTACTAGTATAAGTAATAGTCATAGTAGTAAATAGGCATAAAAGTTAGTAGTAAGTGGAGGAATAGTAGAAATAGAAGTAATAGTGATAATAGTAAGTGGAGGAATAGTAGAAGTAATAGTGATAGTATTAAGTGTAGGAATAGTAGAAGTAGAAGTCATACTAGTAAGTGGAGAAATATTAAAGAAGTAGTAATAATAGAAGTAACAGTGATAGTAGTAAGAGGAGGAATAGTAGAAGTAGTAGTAATAGCAGCAGCAGTGGTGAGGATTATGAACTATATAACATCCTTTATGTAAATAATATATCCATTGAGAAATTAGTAATGGTAATATTTTGGTATGTGCTGTTTTGTTTCTTTTATCCACTGAGAGAACAGAAATTAAACAAAAATTAAAAAATTATTAACAACAGTTAGGGAAATGAACTGTAGAAAAAAAAATACAATAAGGAAAAACAGAAACATTTGTTATGTAATCTGATAAGGTACGATTTGTACCCAACACTTTACACATATATATTTATTTAAAAAAGGGTTAGTATATTTTGATAAGGGTTAGTAATTATACACTTTTCTGTCTGAAATTATTTAAACTCTTCTGGCAGATTTGTTTTTATATATTATTACACTATCACATAATTCAATGTATACATTATTTAAAAAACCTAATCTTTAATTTCACTTTCGGAAGCTCCACTCAAGTAATTAATTTTACTATAATAAAAAATGTTAAAAAAGAAAAATGATTCCCACTGGCAGAATGACTGGAAATAGTGTAACCTGTTTGTAATGGAAATGAATTAGAAAAAATTTATATAAATGTTTATGTAGTGCAGCAAGGTACACTGGAGTATTTACTTACACTGTACAGAAATATATATACTGTTTACTAGTCAAAGGTTTTTTTTAAAAATGATTTTAGAAAGTTGATGACGACATTTACTTCAGTATATTGTTGAAGCAACTTGGGTGATTGTTAGAAAGATATCATTAGTATGTTATGACAGGTTGGTGATAATTTAGTCAGTGGACTGACAATATTTGCCTTTGCAATAATTAGTAACAAAGCCATGAAGTTAATGGCAAAAACATTGTTATGAAAACTGAGGAGTCGTTTAGAGATAGACTGACAGTGTTTATATAGTGTATGCTGAGAGCAGATCATCTTCAAGTGAGAAACTCATTGTGACTTCTCAGACATATAACTGTTAAAGGTTCATAAGTAAACTGTAATCCAGTCAACATTGTAAATATACAGCAAACTTAAATAATAATCTCAGGATAATATATAATGAGGAAATTTGTTATTAAATATAAATATAGATTACTAAGAAATTAGTATTATAAAAACACTTATCAGCAAAGCATGTTAGGACAGTATTCTTTAGGAAGTTAGATATAAATTCACAATATTTTTATTAACGGTTTTACTATAACCCCTGAAAGATATGTAAGTGACAGTAACTTACACTGAAGGCATCACAATGTTTGGCTAATTAAACTGTGTTTAAGTAAGGATGGGAAAGGCACTTGACCTTAGTCATTACTACTAGGATTTAGAATTTATCACTTGCCAGATTAATAAATGAAGACAAAAGCTGGATAAATAATTCTGTAAATATACTTAACAATTTCAAATTATTTCTTCTTTTCATTTCTGAAACAATAATAACATAATTTTGTTTTATTTGTTCAGTATTTTATATTTTATTTTTTTTCACATTCCTGTATTTATTTCTGCTAAAATAAATACATGTACAAATTTTAATTTAATGAAATTACATATCACGAGTTGAACCGAAATCATTAAGATATGCTTTGAAAGAGGAACTAAATATGTGTGTGTTTTATATATAACGTTTTATAAAATTTTGAAGCAAACATGTACTCTGTTGTAATTTCATTTTATTGTAGGGCTACAGATTAATGTAATCTGATATACATTTCTGTCAGTAAATAACATCAAAGTAATGTTCACATACTTTAACTATAAGTAATATTACACTGGAATGTAGAGCTTTATTGTTGTTATGTAGATTTTATTGAGATAATAGTTTGTTATCATTTTATGTTAATGTTTGAAATCTGCATGTGATTTCTTCTAATGTTGACAATATAAATAAATAAAACTGTCCATTTGTGTTGTTGTTGGCTTCTTTACGGCAAGAATATGTAATATAATATGCATTACACAATAACCTAAATATGAACCTGTAGAAGATTACAAAATATCTGGTTTCTAGCTTAATACCTTAATGCATGGCATTAATTTTCAGATCATGTAGTTCATTTACATAGCCATGAATGTATTTTTCTTTCTGGATACCCTGTATTCTTCAGTAATCTATCAAATATTTTTTAAGACCTTATTATAATTTGCCCTGCTTGATCTAGACATTTGACAGCAGAATATGTAGAGGTTTTATATTCAACAGGGTGTGAATGAAACTTACATGCACCTTAATCTTCATGAGCCAATGAAATTATTCATTTGAAAAGTAACCATGTAATCGGCCAATAATATCACATGTGACACAACATCAGGCAATGAATGATTTAGCTTTCTGATGTCTTAGTTTTATATTTTTACAGCAAATCTTTTAGTAATAATCTAATATAGGACATATCGATGGGTAGCATTCATTCTATCCTGGTTTCTGTCTTCTAGATTCATAGATCAATATTATTATTAGAAGTTGTATCATTTCTACCTTCAAATGTACATATGTAATTAATAATACTATACTTTAAAATGTTAATAAATATAACCAACTGTATTTTTTTTTTAAATTATTTAAAGTGTTGCAAGGATTATAGTTATTGGTTATTTTATTTTATTTATTTACCTAGTATTTATTTATTTATTTATTTTATGATAGAAGATATCTGTCTGTTGTGATGACTTAAGTTTGTAACCTATCTTTTAAGTAATGTGTTATACAAATGACTGAGCAAATTTTCATTCTCACACTGTGTCAGCAAACATTTTATCTGCTTATTTATTAAGTCATTTATCTATGGGTTTTGTTATCTTGTTAAAGCATTATTTTGGTTTGACAAGCTATGACAATCTGTTGATTTGTGTCACATACTTTTTAATGCATTTTGTGAGTTTTTATAATAGATACCCTTTCTGTACGATGAACCATATTGATTTAACACATGATAATGATTTTTTATGAGAGATGTCTTTTCATTTTTGATGCATTTTAATATATTTCAGTGAATGTCTTTTTGTTTTGACATTTTTTTCAAAACAAGTTTATGACTTTTTATGAGAGTGTAATATTTTTCTGTTATTATTTCTCCCTCATACTTTGTGTTTACTAACCGCCATAACCAAATGTTGTCTTCAGTCCTCACAGTCAGTACTTGACCTTGCCAATCTCTAATGTTGTATATCAAAACTGTTTTATTATCATCATTATAAGAACTCTTGTGTGTGAGTTTCAGCAAAACTTGATGTGTTTCCATTAACCATTTATACAAGTTAAAGGTAAATCCCATCAATATAACATAAATACAAAAGTGTGTTAATTTTCAGATAAAAAAAAAAAATATTAATTTTGAATGATAATTAAATAATAAAACCATGTTTTAGGAACAGTGAAAATCAGTTTGTTTTTAATTGCATTACTATGTACCAAATAATTAATCACCTCTGTGTCAGAAGAGCTAAGTATGTTATAACATGATATTATTTAGTTATCAGTGCATGTTATATGCTGTAAAGGTTTTATTGTAGGTTTTAGCTGAACCATTTCGTTCTTTAAATAATATTTTGTTGTTTTATGTAGAAAATAAATCAATTTAGAATCATGAACAATAAATCTTTGTTGTCACATCAAGATAAATATCTTAACATTTTGTAATTAATCTTCCCAAGCTTTGAAAGTTGTAAGACCTTTTTTTAAATCAATACATTACATAACTATTTAGATATACTTAAATGTAATTGACTTTTAAGTTGTTTGTACATTAAAGAAATTCTCTAATGTAGGCAAATTAGATTAAAATTAGTTTTAAAAAAGAATTACAAGACGTTTCTTACATTACATAATTATTTGTGTATAAAGTGAATTTAATGACTTGCATTGCTGACACTTCAAAGGAAAAAACATCTGAGGTGTGTAGTTTGGATTAAAAAATATATTATTAAATGAATCAGTCCAAACATCAGAAATTATGTGATGTTTTTAGTTTTTCGTCATCTGTACATTACATTAGTATGAGCATTCATTCTGATTTCAGGACTTCAAAGTTGTTAAAAGAAGACATCTAATATGTAATTTTTTCTCTAAAAGCTTGTGAAAAAATAAATAAAAGTTAAAAAACAACAACAAAAACCCATTACTAGAAACAAGAAGAAGGAAAGCAGACATATGTTGAAACCTTAATTTCAGTCACTTCCCTCTAACAACCTAATTAATGTCTTCATCAGTTTACTTGAGATAAACATTAAAGTAATGATGTAAAACAGATTGTTAAAATGTACTAGTCTTGCTGCACTCTAAAGACCCAATTAATTGTAGGCTGTGAACATATTATGTATATAAATGTCATCAGGTGTAGCAGTGAGATAAGTAGACCACACAAGAGAGAACACAGATGTTAAACATTTCTCACATTTGTTCAATTTATACTGTATTCAAACTACAAAGAGCTTCTTTGAGCTAACTCGCAGGACTTATAATTGTACACACAAGACCTACAGTTGTACACTAAGGACGTTTAATTGTATACCAAATATCTACAGTTATACACAAAGGACCTTTAAGTAATTGTTCCCTAAAGATCTACAGTTGTACACAAAGGAGCTATAAAAATGCACCAAAATTCTGCCAAGGACCTGTAATTGAACACCATCAAAGACAGAGTAAGGACATATAATTATAAACAAAAGATCTACAGTTATACACTAAAAACCTTTAATTGTACGCCAAAGACCTAGTGCTATACACTAATGATTATACACTAAAGATCTACAGTTGTACACTTAGCACCTATAACTGTAAAACCAAAGATTTATAGTTGTACACTAAGGACCTATATTCTACAGTTGTATGCTACAGACCTATGTTGTATACCATAGTTGTATAAAAAGGTCTATATTGTGTATCAAATGTCTACAGTTGTTCTCTAAGAACCTATACTGCACATCAAAGACCCACCTGTAAAGAAAGGACCTATAACATACATCAAGAACCTGCAGATATAAACTTCTGAATCAGTCTTCTATGAAGGAAATATATATTATAGATTAATGTCCTTGTGTAAGCCTTTAATTAATGTTCAAAGTAAAGCTTCTTAACCAGACTAGAAATTAAGAGATTAAAACTGAACATTATTAACTATCAGATCTAATTTATATCTTTTCCTTTCCATACTGAATTCCAAGAGGACACCTGCTGTAACCTCTTTATCATTCAGCAGACAGGTTAATAAAGAGGAAAATCTAAAAACAACAATTTTTTGGTTGTTATAATGGAGGATGGTTAGGATAGGAGATACAACACTCAAAATTGATCAGGACATGTAATGTGTTTCAAGCATTTCTTAATAGCTTCAGCTTCTGTAATTACAACAACACTTAATAACAATTTACTATTTAAAGAATTTTCATTATATGACCTGTTTTAATAGTGAATCAGTTTCATTTACATAACAATATCTGTACTACATTAGTAACAATTTAGTAACAAATTCAGCCACTAGCTATTTTAAACATTAACTACTATTGTGTCTGATGAAAAATTATGTTTAGAGGAAAACAAATGAGCTCATTGTTAATAATTAAAACATACTTAAAACTAGATGGATCTTTATGTTAATTTTCCCAATCTGTCCTTCAAAATAGTTCTTATATCAATTCTCCCAATCTGGACATCCAGACTGAGTTGACCTAGTGACTTATCTCAAGATGTTTGTTCTGTATGTTGAACATTTGCAATTCATAACTCAATACAAATGTTTGCACTGACCCTTATCCTCCTAGTAGTGACCCCCTAGCATTTTCTACAGGATATCTCTCTGTAATGTGTTTACCAATTGTTTCCAGCCTCCAGCACTAAGCCACAAATTTCTGTTTGTAAACAGAAAGATATTACCATAGAGAAATAAAAATAATGTCATTTTTCCACCATGTGTCAGTATTACTTGTATAAATTATGAGTTCAGACATTTTTAAAATAATGTTTTTAAAAAGATAATGAATTTTCCATTTTTCTGAAATATAATCTCAAAAAAATAAATAAAATAAAATAAAAATAAGTGTTAATAGTTTTAACCATGAAGAAATATTTATGTGAAATATATGATTATACTGGTAGTTTAGCTCAGAATGTGTGTGTGTATAATACACACACAAAGTTATGCTTCCTGAAATATATTGTCAAGTGTAGTGTTCCTTCTGATATTGTTAATATATTGGTCTTTAAAAAATTAAAAATAAATAAACAACATTAATAAAAATTACAAAATTATCTGATTGTATTCATATACAAAATATTGGCAACTGTATATTAAAAAGAAATATTTGTTGTGCATACCAAAGGCGATAAAAAAAAAAATATTGGTAAAATTACCTAACTTAGTAATAATCAGTTAAAGCTGTATTATTTTAAAATAATATCTTAACATTACAAAAAGGGGAACAGAGGTATAAAAATCACTGGTGCAACTTAGTTACTTTTATTAATAACTTGTTTAGGTCTGTTTAGACTACATAAATAAAAGGTGTTTCAGGTGTTGTTGTTTTGTTTTATTTTCTATCATAAAATCTTTGTTTATGTAAGAGAAAATATCAGTAAAACCTAAAATAATAATCAAACATCCTATTACTTTTTTAATTTTTTATTTGCATTGGTTTATTGTAAAACAGATGAGAGAAAGGTAAAAAACGTTCTTAAATCAAGAGCCAAGTGCATCTTAAATGACACTTGAAGATAATAAATTACGCTGAGTTCATTCTGCAGATTAGAAATTATTAGATTAAAAAGGTTGTATGCATGATAGAGTGTAGTCAGTGATTGCAGACCTGCTGAGCGGGATGGTAGCTGATGTTTATTGAACAAACATAAGATTAAATGTTTAACTTTTTTTTGTATTACTGTGTACCAAATAATTAATTGTCTGTCAGAAGCTACAAGTAGTATGACATTATTTAGTTATTAACCATCAGTGGATGTTATAATTATTATGTGTAATATAATATATACATATGAGCAACATACCAAATGAAGATATATATATACATGCAGATACACAAATAACACTAACGTACATCCAAATGCACACACATACACACATGTTCATATTGGATTGTGTGCACATGCACTATAATCAGAATTATGTGATCAAAATTATATGGTGTTACAGGTCTGTTTCAACATAAACCACATAATATAAATAAAATGTGCTATTATAGTTTTGTTTTGGCTGGGAAATGCCAGCAAGCTGACTTGCAGATACAACAGTGTAACAAAAAACATATGGTTTTCATGTGAAATTTGTTATGACTAAAAATAATATAACAAAATACAAGTAGTCATTGCTCTTTCAGTGAAAAAGAAACTTCAGCTCTTTTAAAAAATATTCTGACTAAACATTCAGAGATTCATGATAGAATCACATCCTATTTTTATTCTATCTAAGGAAAGGTGTGTACAGAAGACACACTGCTAAAAATTGAAAAAGAACTGTCCATTTTCTGGTGTAATAATCTCATAATCTGTTTTGTGCACGTGTTACAGAAATATGTATAATTCCTGAAAATATCAGAATATATGTATAAAGGAAACTGGCATTACAATGGGTGCATGTAACTATTCCCCTGATTGCAATTGATGGATAAGTTCATGGGGGAGTCAAGATGTTAATAGGACAGTGCAGGCAACAACAGTGCCACAAATGGGGAACACTTAATTTTGGTGTGAAAGCTGGAGTTCTGAAACTGAACAAATTTGAGTCCAAAAGTCCATTCAGTTTCACTGTTATCTTCTAACCAATTATACTTATTTCCTGATAATATGTATTTCCTTTAACATATATAAATTAATTGTGTAATTATAATCAATGAGTTAAAACTGTGTGACTATAAATAAAAGTTCTTGCTAATCTAGCAAATATTGCACTGTTGATATTTTGCTTTATTTAAACAAATATTAACATAAAAATATTGAAAACAAAACATTAAAACACCTTTTATTCATGCAGGTATTTCCTAAACAGATCTAAATAAGTTATTAACAAAAATTACATGAGTTTTACACCCGTTTCAAATGTAATATTTTGTTATGGATCACTTGGATTAAATGTTGTTTGGAAGCAGGTTTCCTATCTCATTGTCTCTGTGCTCTTCTTAACTTCATACATTATGCTAAATGTTCACAATATTTTTAAGTATAATTTTAAATAATAATTTTAAAAAATCTTTTCTTTTTTCTTTAGTGATAAATATTAAATTTTGAATATTAAGATATGTTTTTGTTTTAAATGTTCTTTGCAAATGTTGGTGTATTTATTTACTTTCAAATATTTTTTCTCTTTTTAGCTGAATAAAAAAAAAAAAAAAAAAAAAAAAAAAAAAAAAAAAAATAATAATAATAATAATCAAAAGAAGAAAAATCAAGCTGGTTTTATTACTATAAATTAAAATTAAACTCACTTTGTTTCTGTTGATTACACTTCCATATTTATGCTTGTTCTTAATTTATATTTCCAATAAACTTAATGTTGTCAAACACACACCCCAAATTAAACATTTGTTTACAATTGGTTTAGAGGCACAATGCACCCAGCAATCTGGGTCAGGTGTTTGTGAAATGAGTCCAGTTTTTAACAAACCCTGAGATGTTTTGGGCCTAACCTGCTTCTATTAAAGGCAATTTCCCCAGAGTGTGAGCTAAATCACATCTGCATGTCATCTGAGAATTTTTCATCTGACAATTCACTAAATACAATTTGTAATGACCTCTTCCTTCTACAGGCACCATAGAATCCTCTTATAGTAACCAAATTATCATGGGAAAAATAAGTTTTTAATATTGAAAATTGTTTACCACTGATCTGAAGAAGTGGAAACTATTAAACTAAAGAAAAAACTTTTATGTCTGATCATATGGAAAGCAATGAACTTTTAAGAAGAAGAAAAAAAATTCACATTTTTATTTAATCAATCAATTAATCAAATTAAAACAAAACAGCAGCTAAAAAGATGTTTACAATAAAAAATTATTATAAAGATAATAAAATATATTTCAGAGATTATATAAACTGATTATTATATTTTCCTCATATGGAAAAGAAATAGTAATGAAATAAATGGACTAATTTACATCTTTTTTTCTTAGAATATTTTACAAAATAGATGGAATTAATCATTACCTTTTCGCACGTTTTCTTATGACAGAGTAATGAATATTTTACAAAATAAGTGTAATTAATCACTACAACGTTTTCAGACTTTTTTTATGACAATTATGATGAATAATTTACAAAATATTAACTTCTGAAACGTTTTCTGTTTTGCTTACGACAATAATTATAACGAATATTTTACAAACAAGTTTAATTGTTACTGTGTTTTTATACAAGCCTACATCGTTTGTTGTTAAAAAATGCATGTCAATGTCAGCATGTGTTTGTATTGTATTTATTTATATATTCATCAATGATAGATAACCTGTTATAACATGAAACCTTGAAGTCAAAAGACAGGAAGTTTCATCTTAGCAAATCCAGTGTCACTCGCATCATCGGAACTCTTTTTAAAAAAAGAAAGAAAAAAGGTTAAGACGTGATACGTGAGTCATCAAACGTATGCGCGATCTGTTAGCTGAGTAGCGAAGTCAAAGATAAACTCGTCTGCAGGTGAATCTCGCCATCAAAAGGCAACATCAATCACACACTGCAGTGGGAACAGATAATCAATTGTTGCTCTTTATCACCCTGCCTGAACTCTTTAGTTCCCCAAGTGTTGTCTGTCTCCATGAAACCGACACCATAGACATAAGTGGTTACTTCTCATTCATATTTTATTATCAAGAGATCATCACAGTGTACACGTCTTTTAGCACTCGAAACAGTCGTTTATTCTTTCTTTTCTTTTCTTACTATCTTTCTTTCTTTTTGTTTCCTTCTTTAGAATAAGTATTTTGTCTGAAACTGAATTTGTAAAATCTTTGACATATGATACATAACTTAAAAAATGCATCTGTTTTATTTTTATTTTATTTTTAATTATATTTTATTATTACTATTATTATCATTATTATTATTATTATTATTATTATTATTATTATTATTTATTTATTTATTTACTTTTTTAATGCTTAATGATGGTGTTTTACATAGGTATGTTTTGTAGATTTGTCATATTTTTTATAATGTTTATTATTTTCTAATCTGATTTTATACTGTTGTTTTTATTGGTATCAGACTTCCCAACACTTTCCTTTCTCAACTTCCCATCAAAAAGAAATAAAATTTGAATAAAATAAAAAATCAATTAACACCAGTCAAAAGAGTTATACTGAAAAGTGTAAAATATAAAAAGAAAATACACCAAAAATAACTTGTCAAAAATAATTAAATTAACTTGGAATGCAGATTAGATTTCACACAAACACACACACAAACAAAATTGTTTAAGTTACCATTAATGCTTAAATTAAAAAAAAATCAGTGAAATAAATACTATAAAAACAAGTTGTTAAAAACATTCTTTTTTATTTTCCTTTAATACTTGTTAAAATATATTTTTATTCATTTGTTTTCTTTTTCACTGTAAAGTATGTTAGTTTAAAGGAGTGTGTATATATTGCATTGACACTGATATACACTTGCTTGATACAGAACATTTTATATATAAATACTTTAACCGCTAATCAGTCAGAATAGTTTACATAATAAAATAATGATGTCATAATTTCAGTGCATTTATATAAAAAAGAAGTAATCTTAATACAATTTTTAACCTGATAACCATTCATTTTTCATTTTAATGCTTCATGTTAAATATTTATTTTTGTATACAAAATACAAATTAATAGTCTTATCCTATTTATTGTTTAAATGATTTCTGTATTCAGACACATGCACTCATACATATATACATACATACACATATATTCATTCATACTAAAACATACACTCAGAACACACACTAACACCAATATATCTGACAAAAAATAACAAACAAAAAAGACACCTTGTGGTGAAGAATGATTTAAAGTGTGGTATGGAGACTACACAGTGTAAAGGACTATTTACAAGAACATTACACATTATTAGTTGTCTTACCTACTGCTTATTTTAGCCGGAGTAGAAAATTTATGACAGCATGTCTCCATGAGAACACTGTCACTTTACAGATTTTACTGAATACATCATCTTGGGGACATTCACTTTAATACTGGTACCACTTTCCTTAACACTACTTCTTGGTCAGTGTTCACACCAGTCATAATGACAAAGCTATATTTAAAAATATAATTAAAAATAAACAAGCATATAATTATATTGTCAGTAACATGGTGGTTATGGTTTATATAGCCACTTTGTATTCAAAATAATAACTTAATGTTTATCCACTTGATTTCACTGAGACTGCAGTTAACTAACTATTATATGGCTCAGTATGATAAACACTTGTTGAATTGCTGTTTAAAACTAAAGTTTTACTGTCACTTTCTTTTTTTTCAATAATATAATTTAAGAATTTTATTATTATTTTTGTTATTATTTTTAAAGCTAGATTATAATATTTTTTATGAATGAAACTTAAAATTCAAACTTATTTATCAAATAATAATTATTTTAACTGCATTAATTTATATAATATCATTTAAACATGTCTAAAAATATTAAGACCACATACATATGTTCAACCTGTTTTAAAGATGGCAGAGAATATGTAACTCTGAATAAAACTACTTAACCTTAGATTAAGAGTTTTCCCAGCAGCCTAACATCTAAACAAAACCAACTGCATGCCATTTAATCTCCTTTCTTGTGTAAAATGTCACTTTGGGAGTTGCATCGAATATGTGTTTGTTCACAGTTCATACTGCAGTGTTAGATATGTGTGAGATTAAATATTTTCTCTCTGTGTAGCAGTGAGTTTATATTTGATGTCAAACATTCAGGTAAATATTTAATTATTTAGATTTTGGTGAATATTTTCAAATAAAGGATTATGTGTTTAAAAAAGTTTAATAAATAGTTTAAAATAAAGAAATATTTGTTTACTGACAACTTAGTAAATAATTTTAAATGAAAAAAAATATGTTTAAATATACTTCAGAAAAAATAAAGCTCAATTCAACAGTCACGTAAGTAATAAAGTTACACAGAAAATGATAATTTAAATTAATATAAATCTAAGTAAGTTAAAGCCTTTACTGCCTTGCTGCTCCATATTGAAATGTGGTAGACAGAGACAGCTATTAGTATCACAATATCCCAACTACCACAAACATGGAGCTATTATCTCCATAGATAATATTTGTTTTTTATTTTCATTTTATATGGGCAGGACAGAATCCTTTTTAAGAACTTGGAAATATTTGTAAAATTTATTTCCAGAAAAAAATATTACATGTTATTAGTGATGATGTCGTCTTTTGGGATTGGCTGACAGAATATATTTCTCATGGAAGGTTGACTTTGTGTTTATTACATGTTGTTATTATTACCTACAGAAGCTGTTGGTCTATTGTGAGCCACAACAAACACGCAGTGTGATCATTCACCAAGCCTCTGTTCATTGACAAAGTTTCTCAGACGGCTGTCACTGGTGCATGGCATGTTCCATTCATACTTCTTCATTCACAACTTTTTTATTTTTTTTTAACAATTGCCTTTCATAAATTCAGGTTGCCATCATTTGCATGCACCTGTATTTGTAATCATTTCTGCACAGTCTAGTAATGTCACAGTTTTAAAGCATTAGCCTCCTAGCTGGGTTTCTGTTGTTCAGATCTGTCACAGTGGTAACCTCATCAAACCTCTGGGTTTTTGGTAAAAACATTGCTGGACTCCTGAAAGCAGCAGGTAGCTGCAAGTAATAGAGTACACAATGTCACAGCATTACTCTCTGCTCCAAACACACTTCATTTATATATATTACTTCTATATCCCAGCTGAAAATTATAATGACAAAAACTTCATTCTGCTCCTTGTACTGGTTGAATAAAATTGTATATCAGTAAGTCTAGACCTGTTGTTAATAGTGATGAATTTAATGTTGGAAGCAATATACAGTTTATTGCTGAATTAAATTATTTCTGCATTTTAATTTGATAAATAAATATCTACTTCTGTCCTGAATATGATTATAAAGTGTTCAAAAAAATAATAATAATAAAAATATCCTTTCTCTGAAAATCTGATTTATAGGTCTTCATATTATTTTATACATCAGCAGTACCACCAGCAACATCATTATTATTATTAATATTCCATTTATGTATAATGTTATTTATTTTTATTTTCACTTTCAGATCTCTCTCTCATGTTCTTTTCTCAAAGATCATCATTCAAGGGAGATAAATGTGCAGGCACCAGGTAATTATTATTATCATCATTATTTCTGTTATTATCACTGTGGTTGTTGTTGTTATTATTGTTACTATTATTATTATTATTATTATTAATAGTAGTAGTAGAAGTAGTAGTAGTAGTAGTATTGACAAAAATAATTTGAAAATGCTCACATTGGTAGCTATTGTTGAAAAAATAATTCATTGTGCATCTGTCACTGCTGACTGGTAATAATCTGTCAAGTGAAGCGTGTCAACATCAAAACATATTTTAACAAGGAAATATTTGTTCACTTACCTGCAGTTTAAACCAAATACCAAGACATGTAAACTATAACAGTTTTACTGTCTGACTGTGCACATTTATCATCGTATCACTAGAATATCCATTTTTCATCTGATATATTTTAAGAAGATGAATGAAAATATGTCTTAGCAGTAACTTTAGTAAGATTAATGTCTCTGTATTCTTATTTTATCTCTGTGAAGAGTCAATCACCCATTACAACCTTTGTATAATACTCAATCACAAACGAAGAACTGTTATTAACATCACTGATTTAAATCTTTAAATAGCTCAATTAAGCACGTTGTTTCTGTTTTAGTCTCACTATTATCAGACTCATAACACAACTATGTTAAATAATCTGAATTTTCAGATATAGTAATGGTCTGGTACTGTATCACATGCTTTTAGACTGTAGTAGTAATGTTCTAATGTCTAAACTGTATACTGTAGTAAGGAAATAAATGTTTTAGTATCTGTATTCTATGCTTTAGGAAGTACTAATAATCTGGTAGCTGCATTCAGTTCTTCAGACTATAGTAATATTTGGTGTATGTATTGTATATTACAGTAAGAAAATCAACATCCTGGTATGCTTTAGGCAGCAGTAATAAACATAAATGTTTTAATAGTTATACCATATGCTTTAGTCTGTAGTAATGTTCTAATAACTGTATTGTATTCATTAGACTGTAGTAATGTTCTGATGGCTGTACTTATGTTGTAGGTATGAAAAATAAATGTTCTAATAGCTGTATGGTATCCTATAGGCTATAGTAGTGTTGTAATAGTTGTATTATATGCTATAGCTGCAGTAATATTCTAATAGCTGTATTATATGCTGTAGGCTGTAGTAATGTTCTAATTGCTGTATTATATACTATAGGCAGTATTAATGTTCTGATGGCTGTATTGTATACTATAGGCTGTAGTAAAGTTCTAATAGATGTATTGTACGCTATAGGCTGTAGTAATGTTCAAATAGCTGTATTGTATGCAGTAGGCTGTAGTAATGTTCTAATAGCTGTAACATACACTTTAGGCTGTAGTAATGTTCTGATGGCTGTATGTATGTAGTAGAAAAATAAATGTTCTAATAGCTGTATTGTGTACTATAGGCTGTAGTAATGTTCTAATAGGTGTATTGTGTGCTTTAGGCTGTAGTAATGTTCTGATGGTGTATTGTATGCTATAGGCTGTAGTAATGTTCTGATAGCTGTATTGTGTGCTTTAGGCTGTAGTAATGTTCTGATGGTGTATTGTATGCTATAGGCTGTAGTAATGTTGTAAAGGCTGTGCTTATGTTGTGTATATATATATATATTTTTTATTTTTTTTTGGAGCTTTATCATATACTTTAGACTAGTAATTTTCTGATGGCTCTGCCATATGTGGTAATAAGAAAAATAAATGTTCTGCTGGCTATATTGAATTGTGTAGTAAGGAAATCAGTACTGCCTGCTTTATGCACATTTGTCATGTAATTTCCCTCCTATCTCTGTCATGACACTGTGCTTTGATCTCACCTTACAACTAGTTCATTCAGTAATTGACGTGATAGGGGTTATCTCCTATTCACTCTCTAAGTGTCACTGGGTGCAGTTAAACGTGATTGCTTCATGTTGTTATTAACTAATATAAAATGTATTAGCACCCTATTCAGCAAGTTGGGCCTGGTGCAAAGACTACATTAAAAAATCAAATTAAAAAAGTCTTTATTATTGTTGTTGTTATTTTTGCACTGAATGACGCTTTGAAGGAGATGAATTATTTCCTTTCTATCAGCAGTTATCTCTTCATTTGTAAAGATGATTTCAGTCAGCTCCTCCGAGCTGTAATCAGATAAATAGGGTTATTTATACCTAAAGATATGATGCCAGAACAAAAACACTGGCTGCAAGTAGAGAAACATTGGGACACACTGCTGATTTAATTATTTTTGTTTTTAGGTTACACACCTGTTTGAAAGCATGCTAAAAACATATGGAATTGTTACTCCACAAATTTCTGTATAGATATATATATATATATATATTTTTGTTTTCTTCTTTGATTTGAGATATCCATTTAAAGAATGGAATGAACAATAGTAGTTCAAAAATTGGCCAATTATCTTTTTTTCCTATCTTTTTTATTATCTGGAAGGAATCTATGTTCAGTTGAATAAAAAACAATTTTCCTTTGGAATTCCTTTTTTTTTTTTTTTTTTTTGTCTCCTAAATACTTTGTTTCAAACACTGCATTTATTATTAACTTTAATTAAAGGTTTTATGTTAACGTCTTAATTTTAGAAATCAGCATACATTTTCTTACTATTAATATTTAAATATCTGGCAATTTCAGAATTATACCTTTTAAAGTTAAAAAGTTCTTTTCATACAAGTAAATTAGAAACTCACAAATACAAAATATAATAGTTATGTAATCAAGTTATTCCTCTGTTTTTAATGACAGCTAAATTATTAAAAAAAAGTTATAACCCACTATACTGATGTTAAATGGAGTGTGACATCAGATTTAATTTTAGACATGAGATAAACACTGACTGATTCATGGTATTTCCTCTCTGGAGGAAGCTATTATTTCAACCTATTCTTTGAGACCCTAACAGTATTTGTAAGTCTTCTTGATTGCCATGTGTTTTTCTTTTTTTGCCATGTGTTTTTCTTTTGAACTCTTCTGATGGGTAAATTTATCACATGCAGTCTGAAAAGCTTATGCCATTCCTATTTAATGATCTCAGCAATTTCCTGTTTTTCAAAATGTCTGCAGTTGAGATAAACATTTGTGGTCAGATGATTTTTATGTTTTTATCACATCCTATCTTGTAGTCAGTAGTTAAAACCAACTTTTATTACATGAACAAAGATATTTTATGATTATTTTCTTAACTTGGGCAAATCATACTGTTCCAGTAAGGGAATGTTTAGAACAAAATATTGTAAGTTCCAAGTTATTTTGTCTTGGGTGTAATATAGACTTTGGTTTTGTTTCTTTACAGGTATTAAACAAATTAAGGCAATAATGTAATTGCATTAAATAATACCCTATGACTATAATCATAATATTATTGTTATAGGCTACAAATTGAAAAGAAACTGTTAATATGTTATATAAAATCAGATGCCACTGACAGAAAAAAGGTTAATTTTAAACTTTTTCTAATATTTGAATTAAATAATTTTGGTTTCACGTAAAAGAAATGGTTTTAATATGGAATTAAAACAAATGAACTTGGAAACATTTAACATTCATGTTTTTGATTAAACAGGTTGATACCTGAATGAGTTACCTGTTATATAAAAAATTTGACATTTTCAACCAAAAACTGATAAAAGAAATGACCAAAAGGCTGCAGCTCATTCCTAGATGTTTGGTTTGTGATTGCTTACTAGATCAACTATTGTTGTTTCTACTCAATCTAGAAATGTGCAAACAAAAGACCAAATAAAAATATTGGTTGCCCATTGTGACTATTCAGAGATTTTCTCACTCATTATCTCTATGTTCTTACCAATATTATTGTCATTATATATGCTGTAGGTTAAAATCTGTTCAGAAAATCGTTAAATCATTTCTTCATTTTTAACCAACTGATGTGAATTTTGAAAATAAAATGAAAAAACCCAAACTGTTTGATGAACTTCATGGGTGTTTCTGTTGCCAGATGACTTCATCATCTCTGTTTTCTACTTCATCCTTGATGACCTTTAGTCTTGTTTATACACTGTGCATGTTCAGCTGCACTTGAAAGCAAGTATGTAGAGCTTAGTATTTTTATTAACATCAAACCAAATGTCTTCAAATATTCCATCTAAAAACAGATTAATATGCATTTAATTAAATGAGTTTAATTAAATGATACAGGGATGCATGTATGTATGGGTGTATGGTGTGGGTGTTTTGTGTGCGTGTGCGAGAGAGAGAGAGAGAGCATATGTGTGAGTATTGTGTGTTCTGTATAATTTATTAAAAATGATATATCAACCAACAGAAACATATTTGTGTATTTCTCTGTTTTGAAAGAAAGAAATACTTATTTAACGACACATTTTCATTGATAGGAAATCAAATTACCAGCTCTTGATAAATTAGTTTGGGTACTAGCTGGACTAGGAGGGTTGGTATAAATGTCTAACTGATTATTTATAAAATAAATGACATTCATGCATTTAATTAGTTTTAAAATAAACCAAAATTTATAGATCTTTTGAAATGAAACAAAAATATCAAGCTAAAGTTTATTTTGTTATATAAAATAAGTAATTCTGAATAATTTATCTAATTTGCCAATTTAGTTTTGGATCCAGTATTAGTAAAATGTTAAGTTATCTTATTTTATTTATTTCATGTGTAGAAGGATTTCAAAAAAAATACTATCAATATTTTGCTGTGTTTACTTGACAAGTGATAAAAGGAAGAGTGCCACTTTTTGTTACATATCCAAGACCTGAAAATGCTTTTAAGCACAATAGCCAACTCCTGCACTAACACAAAATAGCTTTCTCTTCAAAGAACTGTCCATCATTTCTCATGTTAACAGTAAGCTGTGAAAACATTATCTGATAACAAGGAAGTCTGCAGTCTGTCTGTCTGTTTGTCAGCTTGCAGTCTACTAGCCCAGAATAGTTGGAATCTGATGTAACTTTGTACAGGGCAGCTGTGTGTAGAAGTCACCTCTGATGTTAAGATGAATTATTCACTTTCTGCTGCATTGTTTTGAAGTGAATGCAAGATGTAATTATCTATCTTATACACCACTTATACTAACAATATCAGTTATTCAATTTCCACAGTGCTGTTTTGAAGAATATAATTAAATTACTATATATAGTTGTATCTGACTTGTTAAAGGCATATTTATTTTTCTTCAATTATCTTAATGTTTATTGCTGTGGATGTTGTTAATAAAATGTTCATGTCGCTCCTGAAGAATTCATAGAGAGACATACTTAACAAATAACCACGTTTTATACATTATTGTGCTTGTGTTATTAGATTATATTTGCAGAAAATGCTGCAGAAATTCCATTATTTTCACCACCCATCTTATTGGATACTAATATAAATCATACTGATTTGGCATACCTGGTTATCAGAATCTTTCTTTTTGGCACAGCCTACACAGTTGCAGCTTGCTTCTTATTATCATTTCACATAAGTGCACATTTCAAACATTCTTCTTGTAACTTGGAGCAAGCTGAGACTTGGAGTCAGTGTCTGACTTGTTACAAACACACTTGCTCGTGTAATTTCAGACATTTTGTAAATATTTCTTTAAAAACTTATCCTCTTCCAAGCATCTGGTATGAAAGATTTCTTCTTTTTTTTTCTTGAATTTTCTTTTAAACTTGTTTTTACAGTTTTTATCAAATATTAATAATCTCCATTTGGATTTAATTTATTTTTGATGATAGACTGCTGAAGTCTTTTTAAACAGTTTATTTGATGAGAAATACACATAATGAACTATTTGTTTGTTTTATTAAACTATGCCAGCTTAATTTTTAAATGTTATTTTAATTTTTTTTTTCCTCTTTTTTTCTTGTGACAGCAGAACTTTAATGTCACCAGCACAAATTAATGCAAAATGGTATGCTGATCTTGGTTCAAAAAAAAAAAATTTCCAATAAATCTTTGTGGTAGTGGAAATTTATGAAGAACTAGAGAGACCAAAGATTTAGATATTTGTTGTAAATAAAAGGTAAAAATTTCAGTAAAATGAACTTTATTTCAAGAAATCAGAGAGAAATCAGCTACACATGACAGTTGTCATAATAAATTTTAAAATGTATGTTTGAATTCTCTGCAAAACCAAAATGTGATAATTTACTGTTTGGTTTCTAGGAATTAGTTAAATGTGTTTCCAATAACTTATAGCTAGTATACGAATTACAAATCTATATCTTGTCTGAAATTAAATCTTGGCCAGTGATTCACAACATGGACAGTGGCATCCCTTTGTGATACAGGGCAGCAGTGACAGCTATATATTTATAAAGTATAAAAGATTAAAAAGAAACTACAGTTAACCTAGGTTCCACAACTTTAAAAATTATTTGAAATGGGTCACATAAAAATAAAAGGTTAAAATCTACTGATCTAGGCTAATTTACCTGGAATACAGAGAGCGATTATTTTATATTTGTCAACCAGATCTGGTTCAGTAGATATACAAAACCTGAACAAATAGATATAGACGATAATATCAAAGAACCACTTAAACTTTCACTTCTGAGTAAATACCTTTTATTTATCAATGTTCTCATAAGGTGTATGTAAACCTTTGATTTCTGATGTGTCTCTGCTGACCAGTTGTAAAATATTTCTGGCCTGTATGTTAAATGATTTACTTGTTCAGCAAATGGTTATATTACCATTTTATTCAAAGTTCATTTACTAAGTGTGTGAGTCAGCTGGCCAGTGCAGTGTTTAATCGGGATTTACAGGTAATCCAGTTGGGCAAAGCAATTTAAAATAATCCATGGATAAATAATAGTTTATTTATGATTCACAACTTGCTTTGATAGACTTTGGTAAGAAAAACCAAACATTTTTCCTCACTGGACACCACATTGATTATATTTGTTTAACAAATCTCAGGGTTTAACACACAATTTGTAAAATAAAACACCATGTGTTTTAGAACTTGTTCATTTGAGAAATATAATGTTGTACAGTTAAAAATAGGCAGAGTTACAGTTTTATTAAAAATATTTAAAAAAATTTAATATATATTGTGATGCATAAATTGTGAAATAAAATACGTGTTTGGAACATTTTCATTTTATAGAAATCAAAATATTTGAATATTTTCTGAAATCAGGAATGCATTTTTTTTTATTGTCATTTGAATAATGTGTTTTTAATAATGAATGTAAATATTGTATATGCAAATGATATATATTCTGTAGAATCTTATTAGATGATTGCTTGTAATTGCCTAATTGCTGCTTGATTACTCAAGATGCTAATATTTAATTAAAGAAAACTGGTACAAATAAAGTAGATCATTTTAGAATATGAACAGATTAACTATAGATGTTCAGTCAGAAGATTGAAATAAGGATTATGGAGATGATAAATCCATACACTGTTGCAAGATAAACAGTAGAAAAGAGAAAAGAACCTAATAATATTAAATCTTATTAAATATTAAAGTAAAAAGTGACATTTTAGTTATGAAAACCTCACAGACACACACAATGTAAAAACAAATTAAATGTTAAAGAAAAAGTGATCAGTTTTAGTTAGATGTAGAAATCTACACAGACACAAATGACTAATGCACAGGAAATTGTTGAGAGATCACACACAGTGTAAAATTACTAATATATTATACAATGATAAAAGATAAAAAAGACATAACTAAATGCACCGTGAACACCCAGCATCATAAATGATATTAAAATGTTGACCTTGGAATGCACACTATGATATAAGTATTAATGTTTCAAAAAGTGCATTGTAAATTAGTGTAGCAGTTTAATGATGTCGGGAAGGTGATAACTGATCCATGAAGATCATGTTTTTATTACAGGTGTTTCCTTCCCTGACTTTTCATATGAATGAATAGAAAGTTCCATTATGATAGAGGAACAGTTCACCAAGTACTGGTTATTATTCACACTCACTTTATCTGGCTTTTCCATCTCCAAACTATTTTATTTTTATTTTTTTATTTACCTCCACTATTCAAAATGTACATGCATATGAAGTAAAAGAATGCCAGAGACTGATCATATTAACTAGAATCTGAAACTAATTTGTTATATTTATTATCTGAATGAGAAAAATTACCTTTGTATTTATATAGATAGATAGAGAGACTCGCACACATATTTAATTATTATGTTTTCCAGACAATGTTAGAAAAAAATAACTGTCTTGGACACTCTTAGATTGAGCTGTTAATAGATTAATCAAAAAAGATTTGCACAGAAGCCTTCAGTTTCCAAGATAATTTTTGTGTCTGCTAGTGAGAATCTGACATTTATCCAATACAAAAACAATTCTAAAAATGTTTTGCTCATAAAACAATAACTGTAATTTGTAGCAATATTTTAATACTAAGCAAACTCTACCAGTCATTTTTCTTGTGCTCTGTATCATATCATAGATGGTGTGAGTGTGTATTTGTGAGTGTGTGTGTGTGTGTGTGTGTGTTTGAGAGAGCATGAAAGATTTGGGTGTGACTGAAAAAGAGAAGCAGTTGTTAATCACAAAGGTCCATGCTTATTTCAATGATAACTAACTAATTATTTGATTTGATTGCTCTCTTGTTTCTGTGGAATCAGTTGTCATCTTGTTGTTATTTAACAATAATTTAATTCTGAACAATATAAAAAAAACAAAAAAACAATTATACTTTGTTTATTTTATAATGGTGTTTTCAAAAATTAAGTATTTTCTTGAAATCAAAGAAAAAAATAAAATTGTAGATTTTGTCCATTACCTTAACCAATACAATGACTTCTTTGTAAAAAAAAACATTAAGAAAATTGGACATCATTATTATTTGTGTATACTGTCATCTGACAAGAAGTTTATGACAATAGTAAACCACAGTTGTCCAAAAACCAGCTGTCCATTACTCACAGAAGTGAACTGATTTGCCCCCATAATATGGACCATTTTACCTTTAGCCTTTCATATCAGTAGATCCTCTTGGTGGAGTACAGCTCTAACTGGTTATTAGACTTACTGCTTCACTGACAGTACATTTAAGATAATGCTAAAAATCTTTTATTCAAATAATTGAGCCTAAAATTTTGTCTCACTTAAATGGGCGACATTAGCATGGAAGACAGTGTCCTGCTGTATTTTATTGATGTGTTATGGTTATAGTTTTATAAAGGGTGCCATTCATTGACTTTGACTTGTACTGTTAAGGTAATCAGGTGGATGTGAGAGAACTCTTGTATTTTAAACAGTCCCAGGCTTACAAGAATGATTCATAATTTCTTGAAACTGATCTTTTCAGTGCAGTTAATGTTGCACAGAATTTGGTTTTTAATGTTAGTTTTTAAAATTATCTTTAAATCACTAATTTATGGGATCTGCAGTGTTAAAAATGAATATCAAGCAATGCAGACCTCTAACCAGTGTGAAGCAGTTTTTATTCATTTTTGAAAGAAACGGTTGTCATACAGCATGTAAGTAACAACTTGCTGTATTGAGAACAGTGAGTGGGGGAAAAGCAAGACATGTCAGCATGGGTTTAAAGTGGTTTTATGTAAGCTTTTCATAGGTTTCTTTTTTAAATGTTTTATTGCTCTAATGGCTGTATAACTATTTATAAGGTATCTAAAATACACATTACTGCACTATTATGTCATTTCTAAGTGGAAGAAGAGATTTTTGGTGCATTTATTCTATATGCTCTTGTCTCTCCTTATATACAGACATGATGTCAGCCTCTTTCAAAACACTGACCTCTATTAAGCACATTTCATCGAAAGCCACTTTTACATCAGTTCAAATGGATCATCAAAAGAAAGTAAATTGCTTTAATATGAACTTTTGAAAGATCATTGGGTGGTCCTAATACGTTAGGGAGGTTATCTTTTCATGCATTTTTGGGTGGTGACTTCAGATTCTCTGTCAATTTGTAAATCATTTATATGATATATCTTGTAAGTGTATAAAAGGGTATACTAAATTTTACAGAAATATATTGAATTCAGACTATCCTTTTTTATGGAGTATGATCTGACAAATTCAATCTACTCAGTATTATTAAGTACAATATAACAAATTCAATCTACTCAGTATTATTAAGTACAACATAACAAATTCAATCTACTCAGTTTTATAGAGTAAAATATAATGAATTCAGCCTACCTATGTTTGTAGCCCAGAATTTTGTATTGCAAACTGAATTTACACATTTTTACAGAGTAATCTAACAAATTGAATCTACTCAGTTTTATAGTGTAATCTAACAATTGAATCTACTAGGTTATAGAGTATAACCTAACAAAAACTCTAGTCAGTTTTATAGACTATAAAGAAACAAAATCAAACTGAACATAAGTCTTTCTTAGATAAGTGGCAATCAGTGACGCTATAACAGTAAAATTTGTGTTTATTTTCATCTCTTAACCTTTCATTTAAATAATGAAAACAGTTTAGATATGTTGTCATTCAGTTTGTTATTGATCAGATAACTTACCATAGACAGTCGTTCTGTCTCTATCTATGTATTTGTTATATTTATATTTATCTATGTATGTATAAATATATAAATAGATAGACAGTCCAGAATAAAAGTTTCTGATAAAACTATACATTACCTAGCAGTGAGGCTAGCTGAGTATTATTTTGCTTCTGAGTGTAATGGCACCCACCTTTTAACAGTAAAACCTTGTTAATCCTCACAGAAATGACCAATATCATTAGCTAGCTGTGTGATAAAGTTTCTCACATAGTATGTTAACATAGTATTACTGGTTTTCCTTCATCTCTTCATATTTCCCTTTGTCTAGGCCTGGACAATTTTCACACAATAAAATTAGGTACTAATGTGGGACTAGATGTCTTTCTGAGTAAATCCTGAAGCTAAACACAGTGGTCATTTTATTTATATATTTATTTATTTATTATTGTATCATTTTTTGGGATGTTCACAAAGATCATTTCTGATTATTATTGTTCAGCAGAATTATGTTCAGCAGAATTACATAGTATGTACAAGTATTTGATTTTAATCAGATTTATCATTTTTGCATATAATATAGGTTTCTAAAACCTATGAAAATAAGTTAATAATTAAATTATTAAACATATTATTTGTACTGCATAAATCAGGTTTAACAGAAAAAAATCAAATATTATACTCACCCAAAAAAGAAATGCAAAATGGTTCATTTCTTAGATAACTATTGTAAACTGATACAAACTATGAGTATATTGACATTTGGTGATTCAAACGTATAGCTTTTGTTACAGTCGCCAAAAAGCAGGTATCACAAAATAAAGGCTATGATCGTGTTTATTAGCCAAAATCTCCCTGCATGCAAACCACATTACCAGTGCATTTGAAATTTGAATACAAAGGTTATAAAAATGCAAGGTTTTTGAATACTTCTGTTCATTATTTTTGTTCTGACCCAACATCAAACAAATGCCACGACTGAGTGAACCACAACAAAACAACGCCATTGGCCGTTTACAAGCTGGTGAATCCTTGGCCGTGGCCCGGGTGTTCCATGTATCTCCAAGCACCATCTTGAGATTGTGGTACTGGTTCCAGCAATACCAAACAATACGTAACCGTCCCAGATCAGGTAGATGATGTGTAACCAACAGGGCCCAGGACTGCTATATATGGGTACTTCATCTACAGGAAAGAACTACCATGGCAACCTCTACTGCTTCAGCAATACCAGGTCTGTGCAGAATAGCTCAGACAGTGCGCAATTGTTTACACAAGGCAGGTATTCGAGCCAGATGGCCTGTAAGAAGAGTGGTTTTGACTCAACAACGTCGTGGACTACAACATCAGTGGTGTCAAGTGCACCGTGTCTGGCCTCGATTACAATGGAGAACTGTCTGGTTTAGTGACGAGGCTCGATTTCTGCTTTGTCGAGCTGATGGAAGAGTTTACAGACATAGAGGTGAATGTTTTGCTGCAAAGTGTATACAGGAAGTGGACAGGTTTGGCGGTGGTAGTGTGATGGTGTGGGCAGCAATCTCATATACTGGCAGGACCAACCTGGTTAACATCCAAGGCAACTTAACAGCACAGAGATACTGAGATGAAAGTTTGCAGCCACATGTCACTCCAATTATAAATAATGGTAATGCTGTATTCCAGTACGACAATGCAAGACCACATACAGCCAGACTCACAACAATGTACCTACAAAACAATAACATTCAGGTCCTCCCCTGGTCTTCTAAATCTCTGGATTTGAAACCTATGGGACGAGTTCGACAGACGACAGAGGCAGCATCAACCACAGCCACAGAATCGTGCGCAGTTGGCATTATTACTACAGACAGAGTGGGCCACCATTCCACAAGGTGTAATTCGTAATGTCATTACTGCCATGGGAAGGAGATGTTAGGCAGTTCTGGACTCCCATGGTGAGCACACAAGGTATTATACTGTTATAACCTTCAACTTTCACCTTTTCAATGTAATACCATCAATATTAATGAATTGCGAAAGTGTGTGTAAAATGTGAACATTCTGCTGCTTTCTGTTGATCCATTAGATAGATATTCGCAATAACAATAAAATCTACTTTAGCATTTCTTTTTTGTTAGATTATATTTTAATGTTTGATTATTTATCAATGTTAATTAAGCATAGATACAATATTCTTCTGTAATAAATTGAAACTTGCTCTTCAGCAGTATGAAACAGTTTAAATATTTATATACTAAAAGAGCCTTAAGATAACAACATTGTTTTATCATTGTCATTTATTATTATTATTATATTTATTATTAATAATATTATTTATTATTATTATATTATTATTATTATTATTATTGTTATTATTATTATTATAATTGTTATTATTATTATTATTATTTACTTGTTATTTTTACTGTTGGTTATTATTTTTAAAGTTATTAATTGCAAACACATGGTATATTATGTTTAAATATTCAGTAGTAGCCATTTTCATGTGTGGTCTCAGAATTAACAACACAAAAACATTTGTTTATTTACTAATTACCTACCAGGTGAGAAAAAAGTCACAAAAACTTCACACACAAAACAAACACAGATGTAAGTTGAAAAGCCACACACCATTTGGTCATTGGCACATTCTTTACACCATATCAACAACCAATGTGTTGGAATGGTTTAAGATTTTTGTCTTCATCAGTTTCACTTCATATTTTAGCAGTAATAGCATACCAGCACTTCTGCTAAATATACAGTGATGGATGGTATACTTTGTCAGGTGTAAAAAATACCAATATCTGATTTTGGCACCAACTTGCTACAAAAAGAGAAATTTTAGAATGCTTCATAAGTTCTTTTTCAAAGATAAGTGTTAATAATGTTAAGCAAGTCAGTGTTGTTGTTTTTGAGCTGCTACATAAAACCTGAAAATTTATAGTGAGCAGAACAAGTAACTTGGTTCAAATTGCATATGTGTTGGCACACATTGTATATTGGCAAAGATTACAGGCTTTCTCTTTTACTTCAGTGAGTGGATATAATTTATTTAATGGACAGATCATTGATTAGTGAAACCTGTAGTTAAAAGTTTTAGACAAATATCACAGGCATGCTTTAAAACTACAGTCAGGTGATTATAATTTATTTTAAATATGACTAATCCTTGATTTTCAAGACTATGTCTATTTCTGTTTTATTTAAATGAATGATTATAATTTATTTAAATATCAGATTGTTTGTGGGTATGAGTGTCTTTATGTGCATAAATTGGCATTATGTGTTTAGATGTGTGTATAATGCATGTGTGTGTTTGTAGTTGTATACATATGTACACGTGTGTGCTATTGTCACTTTGTGTGAATATGTGTATGTTTCTATATGTATATGTTTGTACATATATGTATTTAAATACAGTTCTTATATATGTACCTTCATGCTAATAAAAATCTCAGGTATCAAAAAAATAGCAGATGAAAAAAAACAAAAAACAATGGTGCATAGAGTCTAAAACCTGACAGAAAGCATCTTTTTGACATTTCCAACAGAGGTAATGTTACCTATATAATGCTTTAAACAGATTTTGTTGTGTTACAATCTCTGTCTGACCCAGCTCAGATTAGATTTAAAATTAAATTTAAAGTGATAAAAATCCACTTCTTGATCTTCATGCAATGCACTTCAAATTCAAATTCAGTGATTTCTTTTTTTTTTTTTTTTTATAGACATTATTACTATTATTATTATTTTATTACGACCACCCAGTATGGCTATAGGCATTACTGTTATTTAGTTATTAAAAGCTGTTTGTTGTTGAGGATATTAAAATTTAGGAAGTGAGATCTCTCTGATATAACCATATTATCCCAGTGATTGATTTGCATGTCTGCTTTTTTCTGTTTTTGATAAGTGTTTGTTTTCAAAATATAAATAAAAAAGAAATGGAAAAAAAAAGACAAAATAATTTTGTTAAGCTATACCAAGGGAAGACGTCATTAATGTAGTCTTTAATATAATGAATACACATTTTAATATTTACATAGTTTAAAAAAAAAGAAAAAAAGTTAAAAACAGTTAAAGTTGATAAAAAGACACAGAAGGTAATACATTCGTTTATTAAAATGTTACTGAAATCAGTGAAATGATTTTTCTTTTTGTTAGAAAAACTAAAAACAAAATATTTTCATTTGTAAACAGATAATAAAACTTACTCTGTTTTCTAGATTAAGCTAAAACACACACTTTAAATAATAATACATCATGTGCTGGTTTAAAAATGGATATATATATATATATATATATATATATATATATATATAATATTATATTTTATAAAGAGAATTAATATGTCTGACACATTACAAAGAGAAATCATACAGTTGATGAAATATTCTCTAGCTGAACATGTGCGTGTGAGCCACTTTAGAGGAAAAATATATATGAACATTTTTATGGTCTGCATGCTTGAATCTCATTAAAATAAATAGATCGAAATATGTCATTAGTATAAGTAGATCTGTCTATTTCAATATTAGTAGATCTGCATACATATCTCATTAGTATAAGTAGATCTGTATATCTCAGTATTAGTAGATCTGCGTACATATCTCATTAGTATAAATAGATCTAGATATCTCATTAGTATACACAGATCTAAAGGTAATTAGTTTAAGTAGATCTGTCTATCTCAGTAATAGTACATCTGCATACATATCTTATTAGTATAAGTAGATCTAAATATGTCATTAGTATAGGTAGATCAAAATATTTCATTAGTGTAAATAGATCTATATATGTCATAAGTACAAATATCTCATTTGTATAAGTAGATTATGAAATAACAGTAGTCTAGACCTGTGCTGCCACGTGTATGTATTGTTATTGTTGTTATCATTATTGTTATCATTATTGTTATTTTTATTGTTGTTAAATTTCTTCTTATTATTGTTTGTATTCATAATTTATTTAAACATCAGATTCATGGACTAATAATTTTATTAGTACTATTACTTACATTGTTATTGTTATTATTGAGTTATGTTTTATATTTCATGTCTTATTATTAATGGTGTTATTATTATTATTAACGGTTTTTTTTTTTTTTTTTTTTTAAATTAAAAAATAAAGTTAAGTTATATTTCTTAAGCAAAGACAATGGCAGATTGGCCAGGCTAAATCTGCTATGTTTTGTTAATATCTGATATTCTGTGTATATTATGTTGATTTTTTTCATGGATCAAACTAATGGATATAGTCCAAATTACAATTTACATTATCTTACATATTATTATTTCATTTCCATTAATTAAGATAATGAAATAAAGCATAGTAGAAAATATTCTAAGGATCTATAATCTACATTGTATTATAGTCTATAGTGTCATAAGCTAAGTAAGTTGTAAGTCAGAGGTGGTGAGTTTCTTATTTATACCCTTGACTTCAGTGTTTGCAACCACAATAATACAAAAAAAAAGAGAAGAAATAATAAAATAATAATAATAATAATAATAATGTAATAATAATATAAAAAATATAATTTAAAAACAAGGAAAAAACATGTATTTTTTAAAGAATTTATAAATGCACCAAAAATACTGTAAAATTAAGTTTGTGTTTATTTACAAATAAAATAAAATAAAAAGTAGTGAAGTTTTAAAAAAAATGTAAGATATATAACACTAGTTGTTTTGGTGAAAGCTGCTTATAAAACTATCAAAGGAGCTCATTATTTCACTGAGCAAATCCAGTTACCAAGGTCATGATAAAATATTACATTGACACTTTCTTGTATTCACTGTGGTATAACAGTATTTATAAAACATTCTTTTCAGTTTAAAAAAAAAAAATTTTTTTATTATTTCTCCATAGTGAATTTTAAAAGTAAGTTAGATTGTATAAATAAAGTTTAACACTTTTGCTGCAGGCCACATTACAGGTTGATAAGATGAACATTCACTGGCTTGTCAGATATAAAAGACATGAAAAATAAACACAACTGTCTATAGAAACTTACTTGTTTAACTAAACACTTTTCTTTGAAAATGTGGAACACATCATGGAGGTCTCAGATACATTTTTTTTTTTTTGTTTTGTTCCCACATTTTCTCTTTTAAATTTCAGTTTTTACAAACAAATATCTTGCCCCTTTTATTAATTGATTATAACTGTATAGTTACCTCAGGAATAAAGTACATGCAGCATTTTATTATTATTTATTATTTATTTATTTTCAATCAAAGATTACATATACAATAATTATGAAAATACAGAAATTCCCTTTAAAACATTAATGTGTACTGTAAATTTACAAATATTTTTCAATTTTTATGTGAATGGCTCATTGACATCATTTAAATTTGCAGTATATTTTAATTTTAGATTTCTCATGTTTCATGTTTTTTAACCAGTACGTTTATATGTGGTTAGACCCCCAAGGTTTGTAACAAAAAAAATGTTGATATTAAATATTTATTTATAGCAACAAAAGTTTTTGTTTCTTTTATCTTTTCAGATTTTCATATAGTCATTCCCTCTTTAGTTGATGTCAGTGGAAAATTTGTCACCCATGACTTAGATGCTGCAAACAGAAAGAAAAGAGATATATCTGGTCAGAGTGTAGTTCATATCAATGTTTCTGGGTTTGGTAAGAACTTCCACTTGGAACTGTCAGAAAACAAGAAACTGTTAGCACCAGGGTTCAAGGTGTATCGACGGAAGAACTTCAGCAATGTGACAGTACAGGTGGTTGATGAAACAGAAGATCTGCAAAACGACCTTCAGTGTCTGTACACAGGTCGTGTGAAAAATCACAATAACAGTTCAGTGGCCATCAACCTCTGTAATGGTGTGGTAAGTAAACTATATTTGTATCTCCTTTCTCTCATTGTACCCATGTAAAAGCAAAGGTTGAACTCTGTGCCTGCCGTATATTGATATATTTTCTTTGGTTGTTTGTTTAAATTTCAGTTTAATTGTTTTTGTTTAAATTTCATTTTAATTATTTGTTTTGTTCATTTTATTTTGTTTTAATTCCAGTCTATTTATTTATTGTTTTTATTATTTGAATTTCAGTCATTATGAGGTAAAAACAGCAGTATCTAATGTTTTGCACAGTAATATTTTTACTGTCATATTTTGTTATTAATGATAATAGATCACTCAGACTAGATAAAATAATATGTAACTATGAAGGATTTTTTTTGACAGCTTTTGACTGATTTATCAGAACGAAAAGTTACAAGTTTTTTCCACTCCATCCCTTGTCACTACTCTTCATTGTTTCACCTCTGTTATAAGAAAATTATTGCCATGTTCAGATGAAGTTAATATATTCAAAACTGAGTCTATTTTAACTGACACATAAAAATATTAGTCAGAAACTCCCAAGTATATTTCTTAAATTATTTTCTTCCATTTATCATTCTTCAGTTTATCCATTAATTTTTTTTTTTTTTACCTTGTTCCATGATAACTTTCATGTTTTATTGATTGTAATAATAGAAAATGTATCTCCAGTGATTAATAATATCAGGACATTTATTGTTGTTTTCCATTTTTGAATTTAAATAGATATCTTTAATTTAAAAAAGTAAAATTTATATAAAAATTAAGTGCCATTTTGCAAATGAGACAATAATTTGCACCAGTCCATTTATTCACTGTGTAAAGGTTCTGTAAGCAAATGAAACCATTGTCAATTGTTGTCTGATGTAAGCCTAGATGTGCTTGTACAAGAGTGTTACCTCAGTATAAACAAATGAACATTTTCATGATGCAAGTAATGACTCACCTGGGTGAGTGTCAGACAGTGGGAAGATTCCCCACAATGATGTTTTTGTGTAGACTGAAATAAATACACCAAATAATTTATCACTGCCCAGCCACGTCCTAGACTGAGTCTGCTCATAATAAATATATACTCCTCACATCAGACAGAAAAATAAATTAAAAAGAAAATATATATTCATTTGCTGTCATGTACAAAGAAACTATCCGTTGGTGTACTTGTCTAACAATATAAAAAAATATTTAATTGGAAAAGGAAAAAAAAACAATAAAAACAAAATAAAAAAGAAGAATCCATTAAAAATAAGAATAACACAAAATAGTTTATAAATGTCCTTGAATTTTAGTCCTAATGCACCTGAAACAAAAGCTAAACTGAAAAGATACAAATTAAAATGTTATAAAGTTTGTAAGATGAAAATGTGCAGTCAAGCTTCTTTATTACAGACTTGGTTGTCTTAATATAAAAGATAGAGTAACACAGTATTTTATTGTTTTGTATATCATTAATTAACATGTTTAAACAGTATTACCAACAAGTATACTTTATCTAATCACACCATCTAACACCTGTTATTAATGTTGTAAGTATTATTAATTGTAATGTTGATAATGATGTAAATTTAAATTGGAGATCAAAATTATACATAACTAAAAACATCATCAGACAATTTAGAACAACAAAACTTTTATTAATTTTTGTAAGACTCATAATAATAAAAAAAATTAAATAGGTGAATAAAATTATATTTTTAAGTAAATTGTGTTAAGTTTTTTGTAAGCTGGAGAAACTGTTTTGTATCTCTTAGTTATGTCTACTTCTTGGTTTTTCATTTTTGAATCACTGACAACTGAAAAAGGTTTTTCTTTTCTCATAATGAAAATGGATTTAGTTTTGACATTTAGACAATACTTTGTGTGTATTGGGTTGAACAGAAAACAGAATTAAAGATTTTGTTCTTACGAAAAAACAAAATGGGAAAGTTCAACAAGACTGAACATGCAACTAATTCTGTAGTATCTGTATTTGTTTTGACAAATAAAAAATAATAAAATCTTTAATGAAATGATAATACACTTTTTGAAGAAAGAAATAAAAAACAGTTTAGAGAAGAAGTAATGATTCCTATTCTGGAGTATTTGAATAGCATTTGAGAATTAACGGATGTGTAAAACTCCTTTGTGACACTCGGATAAGACAGAGTAGACTGTTGTATACATCACATTGAACATTCAGAGTGTACCTAGCACCCACACATACACTGTGAGAGAATACTGAGTATAAAAATATATGGAAAATATAATATTGTGTTAATTTAATAATATAAAATCTGAACAGACTAGACATTTGAGAAAAAAATATTGTATGCATAGACATCAGTGTGAATCAAAGTTTGTTGATTCTTTTGTTGTTATTCACTTTATACGGTATTTGTTAAATCTGCTTACTGCCACTTCCATGTTGACAATTTGAAAGTAATTGATTCCGGTGGGAAATAATGATTCGTGCCTATACTCAAACATATAAAAAAACCTTGTTTGTACTGAATAAAAACTGTATGGCTGTCAGTGTTAATGTATGTTTTATTGGAAAGCTCTTGACGATAGTCTTTATATATGATTTCCACACAATTTCCATGAATTGTGTATTTTCATCAATGAACATTAAGGACAGACACAGAGAAAACATATGTAATCTTCCCTTAAACAGTTTACTAACATGGGGACCAGACTTGTTATGAAAACCTTAGTCAGCCAGATTGTGTTTTACTACAGAGAAAACATAATCATCACTGGCTCGCTGTATGTTAGGTAAATAGGCCATTCAGCTGAGCATAATTAACAAGAATAAAACAAATTTGAGTAAGATACATACTATGAAAGAGAGAGGATGAGAGAGAGAAAAGGATACATTAAGAAATAAAATGAGAAAAATGTGAAATAAATTGTCTGAATTTCATTAAGTTTAGTGTTTGAGAACTAATTATGTTAGTAAGTTGGTAAAACTGAATGGTCACGTTTCTTTATTTTAGCTGTCATCTCTGAATGTCATCTCTGAATTGTATTGAATATCATAAAAGATGGTTTTTCACTGAGCAGTCTATTTTCATACTAATTATTTTAAACAGAATTATATCCAAAACATTTATTATAATTAGTAATATTTTGAGAGCCCCCTGTGTTGAGGATAAGTGAACATGCTAAATTATCTGTGCATGGAAAATGTATAAAAATATCACCATGAATAGTCATGCAGAATATTAGCTATGTAAAAACTGTATTTATACTGTATGCTGTAAGGTTCAGACAGAAAGTCAAGCTGTATAGAAATAATGTAACAGTACATTTTTTTAACACTTCCTATAGAAATTCCTATTCTGTCCTTATTATTATTCATTTATTTATTATTCATTTTTTTTCTTCTTTTTTTTCATTTTTAATAATACAGTTTATGCTTTCAGAATCATTTGGAATGTGTATTTAACTGTGAATGAATATTAATATCAACATGTTAAGATGACATGTGAACTGACATTCAGATACAAGTTTTTAAATGCATGAATTTTAAGTTGTTTGGCTGGTAGGACTGGGCATGAATGAAAAGTTATATCTGACAATTGGGTGTGAGTTCCCTTAATAATCTGTGGTTTATAATGCATGTTTTAATGAATTATTAAGGAAAATTATTTGTAATTTTATAATGGCTACAGTTTTGAAAGGTGTGAATAGTGAAAAATATTCTTTCATACAACTGTTGCAGTTGATTTTGTGACATTTTATATCACTTTTAGAACTTGTCAGCATGTTTCATTACTATATATTGTTTTTAAGTAACTTGTCAGTATGTTTCATTACTATATATCTTTCTAAAGTAATTTTCAGCGTGTTTCATTACTGTATAATGTTTTTAAAGTAACTTGTCGCATGTTTCATTAGTACATATATATATATTTTATATAACTTGTCAGCATGTTTCAGTACTATATAGTTTTCATTCTTTTAGTTTTCATAGTATTTTTTCTTGATGTTATTATTATTATATTGTATTATTTATTTAATTATTTATTTATTTATTTTTATTTAGTTATCTTTTTTTTTAAATATTTATCTGGCTAAAAGGAAAATTTTAAACAGATTATTTTGATTATAGCAAATGTCATTTTTGTTGGTGTAATTATTATAAGTGAAAAGTGAAAAAGCCAGCCTGTCTCTTAAATGGATGAATCATGCTTGTTTTTTTTAGGTCAGACATCATCAACAGTTTGATACAAAAGAATCTTGTTGATTTTAGTTTATGTAAGGCAATACCGCTGACATTTTAGGTGCAACACATTTTTGGAACTAATAATGGGACACATTTTTTCCTTGCTGGCTGTTAGTGCCTCAGATGGACTGCAAATAGAACAAGCCATGGCTGAAAATCATTTTTGTACTCAAGCATTATAAATTATACAAGGAGATAATGCTGCAGTTATAATAGTAATTTATTTTATTTGACTGCAAATCTCCAAAGTCAAGTTTACCAAATATAAATGGTTAGAATAGGAATTAAAGAGCTGATTTCAAGCAGATTTTAAGAAACACACACACACATACACAAACATATTCTTTACCAATAGGTATTAGCTACCAGTCATGTACTCTCTATCAGTATATATAAACTGTTTACCAGTATATGTAAACAGTCTACCAGTATATGTAAATAGTCTACCAGTAGAGGTAAATTGTTTACTAATATATGTTAACATACTACCAGCAAATGTATACAGACTACCAATAGATGTAAACTGTTTACAAGTAGGTGAAAACTGTAAACTATCTACTATACTACATAAACTTTCTTGTAATTTGTATTAGCTATTCTCTACTAATTCAGGACCAGATGTCATCAGATATTTATGGCAACATGACACTGAATGTTGTGAAATTCAATCTACACTTGACTGTTATCAAACTGAAGACATTTCATAACTTTGTCTATTACAGATTATTTCATCAGTTACCCAGAGTGAATAGATCTGACTCCAGTCTGTCCTCTCATCCTGTTATGTTATTAGCACACGTTATGTCAGCCACACTTAGTCTTCAGACATTCTTTAATTTTTGTTCAAACAAGGATTTGTTTGTATGTTTAAATCATAGCTAAATTTTAAAAAACAGAATGGTAGCTCTTTTCATGAAGGTTTATATACAGCTTTTAAAAATCTAAAACCATAGTGGGATTGTTTTTCAATGTTCAGAAACTAAGTAATCAATTATTTTATAGCAACCAATAGCTTCCAGACAACAGTGGTTTCTTTTAATTTACAGAAACTACGCAATCAAGCAATAGTGTTTGACTCATAATGCAACCATTAACATTTGTTTCTTTTTTGTTTCAAGTTTTTCTTCATTTATTTTTTCACTGACTTTGGTAATAACACGGACTGTTAGGTATCACATATCTTTCACTGTGACAGCCCCACCCCTCAATGAACTAATCCTGAAGAAATAAGATCCCAACCTCTGTTTCATAGTTCACTAACCAACTAACTTTTTAACCTGTGAGATATCAGGTAAAAAAATCTAAATTATATCAGAGATGTCCTTAGACATGAAAACTTGTTAGTGGTGAAATAAGTTAAATACATCAAATTTTGTTTCTTCTCTATTTGATACCAATACTTTTATTTATACATCAACAGAACCAATCCTGTTCCTTTTACCTATACATAATGATGGACTGGTCTTGCTTGTATTAACAGTACCAATCCTATTCTTTTTACCTGTAAAAAATAATGGCACTGGTCTTGTTTGTATCAATAACAGCAATCCTTTTTTTAAATCTATGCAGTATATAATACACTGGTCTTGTATCAACAGTACCAATTTTTATTATTAGTACTATTTTTACTATTCATTTACTATTATTATTACTACTAATTAATAAATGTATTTATTGGTAGAAAGGAGTGATTCGTACAGCTGAAGAGGACTACATCATTGAACCAGTAGAACATCACATTGTGGTAGAACTTGATCTAGACAATCACATAGGACAACCGCACAAACTCTACAAGAGATCAGTAATTGAGATAAAGCAGAGAATATTTGATGGCACCAAACCATCTGGTACTACATTCTCTTTGCCACTTTTTCAACCCAGTTGATGTTTTCTTAATTGTCTTTTATGCTTCTAAATGTAAATTATGAGTATCGAAATGACAGTCAGATAGGAAACCAGTTTTCTGCATTTATAAAAGAATAATGAAAAACTCCTCAGAATATTTTTAATTAATTAATTAAATGTATTTATTTATTTGTTTGTTTATAAATATATACATTATTTATTTATTTATTATTTTTATTATTATTGTTTTTATATAGCTTTTCCCAAAGCTTTTTATCATGCAGGAGAAAACAAACTTGATGACAGTAGTCCTCAGCGAAGATCTCCAGCCAAATGGAGGAAGATGAACGAAGAAGAGAAAACGGTTGAGACACTGGTAGTGGTTGACAAGGCCATGTTTCACAACCATGGGGACAAAAATATCACAACATACACACTCACACTTTTTAATATGGTGAGTACTCTTGAACTGAAATACAATACAGTTTGTATATTTTACAGATCCCATGCATTATGTAGCTTCTGTTAATATGTTTTCTTAGAAAGAAATAAGTATTTTATTTAATTCAGTACACTGAACATTCAGTTTATTTAATGTTTTATGACATCAGCATTATAGTTACAGACTGCACAAATAACCACTGCTTCTTCTTCGTGGATTACTTTTTTCTACTGAGCAGCAAGGGATTGTATATGTGCACCATCCCATAGACAGCACAGTACATACCACAATGTGTTTTTTAGACCAACTGCAGAGCACTGACTTTGACAAGAAATACTTACAAAGTGTTTTTCAACTGAAGTTTATTATTCTTTTTTCTTTTTAAATATTTTTGCTGTTTTCATTAAGTGAAACGTTTAATACAGTTTTGTTGATTATGTAAACACATTTTTTCAGGTATCCAAGTTGTTCCAAGATGCCAGTCTGGGTAACACCATCAACATCATTCTTGTAGGACTCATTCTTCTTGAAGGAGATGAAGTAAGTTCACTGAAGTTACAGCATATGTCACGTTTCATTACACATCTGAAATTGTTCAACAATACCAACAACCATTACAGTAAAATTAACTATAATGATAATATTATTAATAATAACAATAACACTAAAAATAATTAGTGTAACTAGTACTTCAAAAGCTATTACAACTAAAATCATAACAACCACACAAAAATTAAAGGTATTAAATTTACTTTAAAGTAGAAAAATGAATAAAACCAACAATCTAAAGTTGAGTTGGATGTAAGTCAACATCTATTTTTCATAGAATCCATACTTTGTTCTCTTTTTTAGAAAACCCTTTAATTAGTTTCACTTAAACAGTTTTGCACTCTAATGTGTTTACTACATAATATTAGTTACTATATGTCCACTGCCAGAGGTGAAGCTGTAAAACTGGTCTGCAGTATTTTCTTTATATACAGTATGTGGGGATCACACTGACTGGGTCTTTCTAGATATATTATGTTAAATGGATCCATTATAAAACTATTATCATTATTTTGGTTAAGTATAACAATTTTCTGTGTTTTATTTTGGTTAAATTTAACAATTATGTATCTTTCTTTTTGTGAAGTGTAACAATTTTATATTTTTGTTTTTGTTAATGGAATCATTATCTCATGTCTTTAGTGGTTATAAAGTGAATTCATTATAATTGTATATCTTTAGTTTTGTTAGGTGGAACAATTTTATATCTTTCTTTTTGTTAAGTATAACAATTTTATTTTTTTGATTTTGTGAATGGAATTATTATATTTCACCTTTGTAGGTGTTAAACAGATTTATTATAATTTTATATCTTTATTGTTATTAAGTACAATAAGCTGACATCTTTATTTTTGTTAATTGGTCTGAATGATGATGTATTCTGTTTAGTTGTGATGTTTGTCTTGTAGCCTGGTCTTGTGATAAATCATCATGCTGATCACACACTCAATAGTTTCTGTGCCTGGCAGTCTGTACTGGTGGGTGCCAATGGAAGACAACATGACCATGCCATTTTACTTACAGGAATGGATCTGTGTTCTTACAAGAATGCTCCATGTGATACTCTGGGTAAAAAGTTAATCCTAGAAGGTTCCATAGATAGTGCACTTAGCTAGCACTACTTTTCAGGAATTTCGGTGATCATTTATAAAAATTCAATATATTTGTCATTCAATAAATTAGTGAAAATCATATTTTTACAGCTGTCCAACTTTTTATCTAATGCAATCATTCAATAGAAATGTATGAGCCACATTTAAAAAAAATAAAAAATCAGTATGTGACTGACTCTCAAAGTGATAACAGTGAACTCTGTTATCTGCATCTTGATATGGTGTTTGTGTCCTGAAGGCAAATTCTGTAAACATTTAAAAATAATAATATTCAGATTTATTTAATGATAAATTTTGTGTTATCAGACTCATCTAGGTTTTTTAATTTTTGTATGGAATGTGTTTGTTAAATGAATTCTTGTGTTAAAGTATGTGAATTTAGTAATGTGTTTGAAAATACAGTGAGCCATTTTAAACTGAATATAAAAATAATCAACTTTAGACAGGTTAACTGTATATGAAATAAATTTAATATTATGTATAATTTAAATTATTCTTACTTTATATTATATCCTTGCAGTGTCATCAATTGTAATAAACATTTACCAGATACTAGTGTAGATGTGTGTTCAGGTCATTGTGTAGAGCAGATTTGTTAATGATTAGTAGAGAAATATTCATTGAAGCATTTATATCATTAAAGTAATGCATCACATTAAAAGTATGGTAATATATACAAATTTTAATCAATATCAAATTATCTTTAAAAATGTATTAAAAATGAAACTTGGTTAAATCAGTCGTATTTCAGTATATCTTTACATCTAAATGAATGCCATTAAATTCTGGATGATTTTGTATAAAAAATCATTGTCACACTGATTATACTAGCACTGTTTTATTAAAATAATCTTTATATTAGTGTTTCTAACATGACTCATTTTGTGCAGGTTTTGCGCCAATAGAAGGGATGTGTAACAGAATCAGAAGCTGTACTATCAATGAAGACAATGGCCTCGCTACAGCTCTGACAATTGCACATGAAATTGGACACAAGTTGGTTTATCAGTATTTTTTTTGTTTACTTTTAAATAGTATTTTTAATTCATTAAATTTATTTTATATATTTATTTAAAAACAATAATAATAAATAAATAAAAAATAATAAAATTCCAAATTTACAACAAAATAAAAATATTCATTTTTATTGTTTCAGTTTTGGCATGTTCCATGATGGGGAAGGAAACTATTGCACTCAGAGTGCTGGGTCTATAATGGCTCCCACCCTGGTTGGCAAAGATGGACTCTTCCAGTGGTCAGTTTGTAGCAGAGCCTATCTGATGAGATTTCTTAAGTATGTTTTCACACAAAGAGATATGAACATAAGTGTGCATGCATACATGAGTGACACTCACACAAACACATATACACATGCACAAACACACACACTCACACAAAAAGAAACACACACATAACGATCCAACAAACTAATATAACACGAAAAAGTATTTATGGGTCATTCCGTGTCAAATCACCCAAAAAAAAAAGAAATTTAAACCCGACCGTCTCAGATTTTTATGAAACTTGGTATACTTGTTGACTGGGATCCCACAGCACCAAATCTGAAATGTTAGCTCAATCAGACCAGTGGTGTGGGAGATACGGCCCACCGAATTTTGAGATTTTTGCCGAAAATGGGTGTGACCACCAACCTTAGAACCCTCATATCTCAGGAACTACTGGGCCAATCTTCATAAAATTGGTATTGTTAGAAAGGCAAAATGACAAGGATACCAAATCTGCCATTTTTGTTTAGTTTGGAAAATACTGGAGTACCTTGACCTTTTGACCTTTGCTATGACCTTGAAATTGACCGTGTGGATCACGTGATCTTGAGATAACCTTTATTGAAATGTAATCTCCCACATGTTAACTAAAACATATAAAAGTTTCCTGGGTGTAATATTTTTTGTTTAGCCACAATATAGATTTAAAAAATGCACATACATGAAAATAACACCTTTTCAGCCATTAACATCTGATTAACTAAAACCTGAATGATCAATTCTGGATGCTAGGGATCACCATCTTTCTTGATCATCGAGTAAGACATTGTAGGCCTACATGTATGCATAAAGTTCACATAAATTTGAGAGAACTAGGTGTTTCTGATGCTTAACCTTCTCACTATGTTTGTTTCAAATGCTCACTATATCCTTCATTCCCAGACACATTCTACTGTTCTCATCACTTTCATAAAATTGGATTATTTCCTCCTTCAATTCATTGTCCTTTCAATGGTAAAGGGTGACAAAATCAAGATTTGCACACGCTCTGGGTAGGATTCAGAATTAACATGTCATTTTAATGTTACTGTAGCTGATGCTAGTTTTTTTCTGTCCTTTCATTCATTTACTGGAATGTGCTAGAGAATGGAGTTTGACAGGAGTTTTTAGCCCTAAACTCGACAGAATAGAATTCAAATCAAAGTCCTTTTCTGGGGAAACAACAACCAGCGGTTTGTCTGGCAAGTTATCACCAAATTCTCCCATTGTAATACCACCATCCTAAACCCATCCTCTGCAGGACCTTTGATTTCTGAAGGGTAATCAGACAGTCACAGCACAACTTGTCTCCTGGCACTAGTGTCTTTGGAGGATTTACTAAGCATTTGTAAGTGCCCATGCTAACAATTCTTAAAGATCTAGTGCGTGCTTGCTCAGGGTGGTGATTAAGGGGATCACAACAGTTTTTCTGCAATGTTGAAAATTTGATGAAAAGTTCTTGTTCGTGATACTCTTGATGTCCCGATGTTTTGATCCCACTTCAAAGAGTGAGGAGTTCGACTTCCTCAGTTTTCCATACACTTCGCAACAACTCCTTTTTGATATGATGGTGTTGATAACACATATTTTCAGGAGAGTTAAAGCTGCAGTTAGCCCTGGACGAAATAAGGATTTTCAGTATTGGCCTGCACCTTCAATTCAATAGAACAAAGTCAGTGCTTTCCTAAATATTAAATTAAATCCTGAAACCCTTTCAGTAAAGTTAAGCAGGTCATAAAATGGCAGCAGAGTACATGTGTTATTGCCAAAGGCCCACAAGTCTTGGGCATTTATGTCAATCTTCTCAAGTATAAATCACAGTTTATTAAGGTGAAGTAGACCTTGTTCATACTCTGTGCGAAGACTGGGTGTACAAATACATTATGCAGTACATCACTTGATGACGTTTGATTTCAGACTGGGTTGTACTGTTGTTGACTGAAACCTTGTTCAAAGCCAATGGCAAGGCCCACATGACATGATAAAATTACTTAATAGGTTTTATGAAATAAAAATATTGTTTATATATCAACATCTGACATTGTGTCCAACTTAAAAGCTTCAGATTGTCAAAGAAATGCAGATGAAGAAACTTTTTGTCTTAAACTTCTAATTGCCATGTGCTCAATGGGGATTGCACCAGGGAATCTAAAGGAGTTCCTGACCTGTCTGAAGCATCACTTCCTGTTAACCCTTTGAGCCTGACTGTGTAGAACATGTCATGCCATTTGGCATCTTTTCATATCCTTCAGGCATTCCTTCAGACATGTCAGGTGGGTTTTAACTCCAAAGATAAGTTTTTTAGTCTCAGAGAAAATGTACATTGTAATGCATTGTATCAATCATCCATGCAGGTATGCATTTTTTAAATCTCTATTATGGCTAAACAAAAAATATTATACCCAGGAAACTTTTATATGTGAACTTTATGCATACATGTAGGCCTACAATGTCTTACTCGATGATCAAGAGAGATGGTGATTCCTAGCATCCAGAATTGATCATTCAGGTTTTAGTTAATCAGATGTTAATGGCTGAAAAGGTGTTATTTTCATGTATGTGCATTTTTTAAATCTATATTGTGGCTAAACAAAAAATATTACACCCAGGAAACTTTTATATGTTTTAGTTAACATGTGGGAGATTAAATTTCAATAAAGGTCATCTCAAGATCACGTGATCCACACGGTCAATTTCAAGGTCATAGCAAAGGTCAAAAGGTCAAGGTACTCCAATATTTTCCAAACTAAACAAAAATGGCAGATTTGGTATCCTTGTCATTTTGCCTTTCTAACAATACCAATTTTATGAAGATTGGCCCAGTAGTTCCTAAGATATGAGGGTTCTAAGGTTGGTGGTCACACCCATTTTTGGCAAAAATCTCAAAATTCGGTGGGCCGTATCTCCCACACCACTGGTCTGATTGAGCTAACATTTCAGATTTGGTGCTGTGGGATCCCAGTCAACAAGTATACCAAGTTTCATAAAAATCTGAGACGGTCGGGTTTAAACCATTGGGTGATTTGACACGGAATGACCCTTATATACTTACACAAGCATTCAGATATAGAGACAGACAGATATTATATAGATACGTAATATTAATACAATATAACCAGCCAAAGATGCCTTCTCATACAACATACATAACAGTAGTGCATTGAAGGTTTGGCACATACTTACCTAATTTTATAATTAGAAATGCTTTTGTATATAATTTCACAGCCTAGTACATTGTATGTTTTAGTACACCACAGTCTGACTGTCTGGATGACAAACCAAAGCATGTAGCAGAGTTAAAGTTTCCAGACAAACTACCTGGCGAGCTCTACAATGCTGACATTCAATGTAGATGGCAATTCGGACACAAAGCCAGGCTCTGCACATACGATTTTGGCAAGGTCAGTTAAATACAAAAGTACACCTTTTTGTACTCTTTTTATAAACTGGTTTCATTAAGGTAATTTTTTTGTTAATTCTGTTTATTCAGTTTTGATTTTTCTGTTGTTTGTTGTCGTTTCTTATATCATAAGTTTTAATTGGGTCACATTTTACTTTATCTTTCAAATTATGTAATGTTGTCTCAATATTAATATTAATCTGGGTTTCTGTACAAACTAGCACTATTTCAAAGTCACTTCCAACTATCATTAATCTGTTATGAACAAAACCTTGTCTAATCCAGATGCCATCGACTAAATTTCACAACAAAACAACAATTATACAGTAATTAGCTTTGTCAATAATTTTGCAAGTATGGCAGTTTGTATGTAATTAGACTACTGCATGAAATGAAATGATTGCACTTCTGTGAATAATAAATCATGATGCCAGTCTTCTTGTAGTTACTATTTGTAGATAGATGAACAAGATTATTTTAGTAATATTTATTTGGTTTTGCACCTTTTGCACTGTCTTATTGCATTCATCGTAATGGCAGAGCAACCAAAAATACAGTAACATATCAAACTTTCAATGCACTTTAAAGTGAAATGAACAGAATAGTTTTCATTAAACTGTGTAAACAGAAAGATTTATCTATGCAGTTTAAAACATAGTGACCATTACCAGCAACTGTGTGAAACTAAACATTTTGTCAGAGAGAAAATCAGTAATGACTAGCAAATTAAAAAACCTGAATGGATTGACAAAACACACAAACTTTTATACATTGAATGAACTTTTGTATAGTGAAGTTCTTAAAATGATAAAACAAATTAAATCATTTGCTGCTACTACTAAAAGCAGATTTTTGCAACTGATGTTAATGATGGAAGCAACATGACAGAATAATTTTTGCTTTGGAGAAAAATATGAATAAACAGACTATTTTTCAGCTGACTCTTGATAGTCCTCTAACTTATAATAAATTTTTAATAAAACATATTCCAATTTCATGTTTAATCTTTATAAACTGACATTCTTGTTATTAGTCTTAGAAAAAAAAAAAAAAATTATATTTCACCATATTTTTATAATCTGTTTAACTAATTTGAAATTAATATGCTTGGTTTTAAAATGATGTCCAATCTTGTTTCAGGACATATGCAAAGCCCTATGGTGTTACCGAGGCAACAAGCGATGTGAAACAAAATTCCTGCCAGCTGCTGAGGGTACATCATGTGGGCGAGGTATGGTAGGTAGGCACAGTGTTTATTTCACTTCATGGCATTAATTTACACAATTAAAGGCCAAAACGTTTAGATTAATTATTATAGAAATAATTGTTTAATCTGGATGTTAATAAATTTAAAATAATTTTATCAATGCCCTAAATATTATAATAAATAATAAAAGTGAACTTCTACTTCTTTTTAATGATGACCATGTTGACATATACACAAATACACACAAATATGTATAAAATTATATAATCCTTGAAAGAAATTTAAGATTCAGTTATACACATCAATATATAAAATAAAATAAATATATTTATAATTATATTCTTGACTGGAACACTAAATGGAAACTTCAGTCTAATTATTTAACTATTCAGTGGTGTCGCCAAGGAAATTGTGTAGAGTATGGCAGTAAAGGGCCAAAGCCAGTGAATGGAGACTGGTCGCATTGGTCTGAGTGGTCAAGATGTTCAAGAACTTGTGGTCAAGGTGTTTCCAAGAGATATAGAGATTGTACACAGCCACTGTGAGTTTAAATTTAAATCTGTGAAAAATAATTTACATTCAGTGAATCACCACCTGCAACTAACACATGTTTACAATCAAGTTTTCTTTACTTTTGTTGTTTGTACAATGATCATATTTGGAAGTATTGGTGATATATAATAACTGAAGAAAATACAGAAAAGAGTGGAAAATTTCCTTTAATTTTCCAGTTTTTATTTTTATTCACATTATTTATTCAAACATAATGTACCTTGACAAAACCAACATTAATATACTAAAATAGACAAGAAACCATGATGGTCACCCACACATAAAACCTGTGACTAGATAGATGTAAGAGTATACACATTTTCTCTACATTTTCTTAGTCATTCTTTTTTCACTCTTTTTTATCTTGTTTCTCCTTCAATTCCCCATTAATTTGCTGAGAATGAGAAGTAAAAAACCATGTGGTTAAAAAGCTAATGTGTCTGGCAGTTAATCCTGGCTGGTAAATAAAAACACAAAATGTGAAATCAGACTGCTTTTCTGTGTGAAAAGAAAGAAACCTAACTCTGCCGACTCTCATTGCTGTCAACAATCGGTCTTTGTCAAAGGCAGCCTTTGATTTTTCAAGCCAGCTAACCATACAATACAGTAACCGATTGTTGTCACAGCCCATACAAAACAATAACATAGCTGTTGTTACACTAATATAGTCACTGTCACAATGCCAAATAAGCTGTTGAGGTTGTGCCTATTTTTTCTGGTTCACAAGCGAAAGCTTGGGAATAAATTGTTTGTTTGCCAACAATGCTCCAACTAGCAAGATGGATCATCCTGTGACAAAACGTTTATTATGTCAATATCTCTACCACAGTTAAAGTGGCCAGTTATCTTGACAACGAGGTGTATAGTGAGGGGATTGCTTTTGTAACTGCCACAGGTCATAAACATTTCTGCAACTTGGCTTTTTATATTTTCACTTACACCTCAGCAGTCATTTTTTATTGTCATTCATCTGTGTAATCATGTCACAAAAGACACATAAAGTGTCCCATGTTGAGCTAAACACTTCAGGTTAGTGATGGTGGTGGTCCCTGGCACTGGAGCAGAAGACTGAATATTTCTTATTGTGAGATTTATATATTTTCTTCCTCACAATAACAGCTACTTAATCTCTTTATGAGTCACCTGTGTTGATTGATTAAACAGATAATATCATTGTCTCCTGTGTTACTTTCATGGCCCTGTCATAGTAACTAAGAAAGTTGTTGTCCTGTTTGATGATAAAAACATTGCTATGATTTGAAATAAAATGATAAAACACTGCAATAACTATTTAAAATATAATGATAAAAAAACAGCAATGACTAAGACATCTGTTAATTTATCATGAATTCCTGTCTTTTTTGTTACCTTGTTTTTCAGATTATTTTTAATCTGGTGGTTAAACCCACCATAAGTTAAAAGAGAAAGAAACCCAGAAAAAAAGAGATGCAAAGAAATAGCATAAATATACATGAGTGTGTGTGTGTGTGTGTGTGTGTGTGTGTGTTAAATCTCATTCTCAGCATCTGTTTTTTTTTATATTAAGCATTATTACATCACAATGTTCAATATCAAAAATGAACTGAAAAGGTAACAATGCTTTAAATATCCTGAATTAACATATTGATTAGCATGGAAATAATAAATGAACTGTCTTAACTTCAGTCCTCAGTATGGTGGCAGTGCTTGCAAAGGAAAAGTACATGATGTGAAAATCTGTAAAGTTCAGGTAGGAGAATTTTTTTTTTTGTACATATGTATAAATGTGTGTGTGTGTGGAAATAGGTGGTTTAAATTGTTATATTATAGATAGCTATATGTATTTAAATAGGTAGGTAGGTAGATTTAAATTGTTATATGTAGATACTGTATGTATGTATGTGTGTAGGTAGGTAGGTTTAAATTGCTATATATAGATAGCTATATGTATGTAGATAGGTAGGTCTAACTTGGTTTAAAGTTATTTTAATAAAGTACAACTTATTTCTCATTTATTACTGGGTTATTTATGGTTTTTTGTATTTAGGCAATATTTATTATTTAAATTTTAACTCAGTCAACTGATAAATAGCTGAGATTTCCTGCTGAGCAGCATATTTTAATAGGTGTGCACCTGCAAGAAAATTGCATTTTTCTAACAGTCGTGAACTTTTCACAAGTGTGTGTGTGTGTGTGTGTGTGTGTGTGTGTGAAATGGATGTGTGTCATCTACCAGGTTATCATCACAATTATGAAGTTTATGGAGTTTAATATCTGTAACAGTTGTTGGTATTATTGTAAATACATGTGTATAATAAGTTAAATCTTTTACAGGAATGTCCATATGGAGATGATTTTCATGCAGTACAATGTTCAAGATATGATCAAAAACCTTTCCGAGGCTGGTATCTTCAGTGGAAGCCTTACAAAAAACTCTTTGATGGTGGGTACAGACAACATCAGACTAGCAACAAAATATTTGTCATAGCCACCAATTTGTTTAATATCTTCAGAATCCACTAAACAGCTTAAAAATTACACAATTTTCTAGATTATTCCCTATTTTTTAAAACTTTTTATTAATATTTGTTTTTGGTAAACACTAGTATTGTGCATTTTAGAGATGTATGTAAATGTGTCATGCATGACTGCTGGAATAATCCAACTATGAATATTGCTGTCATGTGAATATCAGTATTAATGTGAATAATTATTTTAAAAAAGCACATTTGCATCTATTATTTTATACACAAATAAACAAACATTTTGTATCAATCATTGTTTTGTAATGTAAATTTTTTTTATTAAACTTCATATCAGTTTAAATATTAAAATTTCATTGAAGAAATTATTAAAGACAAAAATAGCAAATTTTTAATTTTATGTTTAATTAACAAACATAAAAACATTTTTTTGCATAATTAGACATATTAATTAATAATCAAGTTGGTTCATTAAATATTTTAGACATGAAAAATCAGATAAAAATCCATATTGATTTCCATTAGAAGCGACAATATTTTTGTTACGATAGTCTGGTGATATATTTTATATGTTTTACAGGGATTTTCTATATAATGTTACCAGTTAGTGGTTGGAATGTGGATAGATCAGTGGAGCTCTAGTCTGAATTTGATTGTAAATTAACATCTGAAAGTAAATTTCTGTGCCACTGGATTACATACAACAGAAACTGTTTTTGTACAAATATTACCTTTTATTTCTTTCATAAGCTTTCTTTCTTTTCTATGAGATTATAAATAATGTTATTTATATATAATTCTTACTTAAGATAATTTGTTAATCTTTTTTTTATTATTTCAGAACATGAACCTTGTCACTTGTACTGTGTTGCAGACACTTTCAGTTATGTGTTTACTATAAAACACAAAGCTGATGATGGGACAAAATGCAACAAAAATGGAGGCATTTGTGTAGACGAAACCTGTCAGGTATGTTGACTAAATATTTTATTATTATTTGTCTGGACTGTTGTATGTTCATACAATAGCACACACACACACACACACACACACACACACACACACACAACCACCAATACACAAAGTAAAGTTTCATATTAAATATTCATTTTTCTTGCTATCTTGAAGCAAGACATGGGTCACAAATGTTGACTGTTTGAACATGTATCAGTTTGTATCAGTTTGAATTTCAAAACTCAGGATTGAAATACATGTGCTATTTGGAATGTCATACTCAGTAACATGAACATTTTTTTAATTTTTTATATATGTATTGTACATTTTTCTGAAAGTTGAAGAAGACGCGCGTGTGTGTGTGTGTATGTACAGATATATATATATATATATATATATATATATATATATACGTGTTTGTGTTTGTGTGTGTGTGTGTGTGTTTGTGTGTTTGTGTGTTGGGTTGAGGAATAAGTCATTGTAGTTAAATTAAATTTCATAGAAAAAAACTTAAGCTTAACTGATAACAATAATGTATTCTCTATTGTTACTTACCACTTCTTTCCAATGGTTAAAAAGGTTTTCAGTGCCGCTGCAATAAATTTGAATGAATTATTAACCGCAAAGACTTATTCCTCAACCCAATATATACACCGAAATCACTGTAGTCCAGTGGACTAACCACCATCACCATAGTGAGCTATATTTAAGTTATAAAATCAAATTAGCATTTTTCAATTTCCAGACTTTCTTGTGTCTTGACCAGGTTTATCTACAGTGTGGTAAATGAGAATATTGCAGACATTTTAATAAACAATATTTGTTGTTGGTATGATATTTTATAGCAGTGGGAATGTATGTTTGTTCTAATGAAAGGAATAACACAACATTATAAGACAATATTTTTGCTACAGGTCTGACTTATTTACATACCTTTCAGGAAAAACAATCTCTTTGAATCAATTCACTGATATGTGCCAAAATTAAATTTCCATTTATTAAAATAACGATAAAACAAAGCTTTTCCTTTAAGAAGGAGATTATGATTATTTTTAATAATTAATTTAATTATTTTTTGATGACAATGATAATTTGGTAATAATAACAAAAGAAATAATTGTTTTGTTTGTTGTTATATCTTTTTATTTTTGTGGATTTTGTTTTTCTTTCTGTAGTCTGTTGGCTGTGACAGGATTGTGGGGTCTACTGCTAAGAATGACATCTGTGGTAAATGCAATGGAGACAACTCTACATGTAAACTGATCACTGGAGAGTACATACAACATCCCAAGTTAAACAGTGAGTTTGTGATGGTTATGTAAAATATGCTAAGCAGATCTGGGTTTGGTCAAACTAGAAAATATGACCATATAACTCTGTTTACTAATAAAAATGATATTTTTTTTTTTTTTTTTTTTTTGCAAAATATTTTTAAATTTTAAAGCTTTTGAGCAGAAAATATATATTTCAATCAGTAGTTGTCTGAACACTTTAGTACCAGATTTCACCATAATGAAATTTTTTATTATTATTCACTACTACAAAACACATTATAATAAACAATGTATATATATGTTTTGTTGTTCTTTATAATTTTTTTTTTTCACCAGCCTATTTTCCAATAGCTGTTCTTCCCAAGTCTGCCCGCTTTGTGAGAGTGAGCGAAAAAAGGATTTCATCCAACTACTTGGCAATAAGGAATATCTATGGACGGTACTATTTGAATGGAGACAGGCGTGTAGCTTGGCCTGGTGTTTACAGACTGGGGGGTGCTGACTTTTCTTACAAGAGACCTTACAATGAACCAGAGTCTCTAGAAACTGATGGACCTCTGGGAGAAGATCTTATTCTTGAGGTAAATGATAGCTAATTATAAGTAATAATAATATTGATGTTATCTTGTAACAGTTCCAAACGCATTAAGAATAGTAATAGCTGACATAATATTATCGTTCAACATTTCCATATTGAATCCTTAGAATACAACTCTGATATATCCAAAATTGACATGACATGTGATGTTCTTGCATTGAATATTCTACACAAAAGGGTCCACAAATTTTGTTAGTTGTTTTTTTTTTTTTTTTTTAAATCACATAACAGATACATTTCAGTATAAATTTTATATTTGCTAAGTATGTAAATGTTCAAAATGTTTCATTCCTAATGATGTTTGTAACATATTCAGATGTAAGTTTGCACTCATTTCTCCACAGTACCATCATGTAGTAAACCATGCAGTGATCATGTTATGTCTCTCCTGTCTTTGGGAAGGTTCTTATAAAAGATGATCACTACTAACTGAAAAGGTGTAAGATCCTTATAGAACATTCTTGTCATTATTTCTATTTTCCTTAATGTGCATATGATTATGCCAAATAAATGTAGTTTTGAAATCTGTTGATTTGGTATTAATTAAAACATTTGTTCTTTATGTGTCATCATTTCATTACTTACTGTTTTGTTTTTTGTTCAGATGCTTGTACAAGACAGAAACCCAGGGATAAAATATCAATATACTATTCCTAAAACTAGTGAAGAAATGTCACCCACATCATCTCCTGTCAAATACACTTGGAGTGTAGCAGTGTCTTCATGTAGTGAGCCTTGTGCTGGAGGTGAGCTTGTTACATCTTCATATTATCTAATAGATTATTTAATAAAGATAAATGAGCACTGTTTAAAAGCTTGAAATTAAGAGTTTAAATAACCCTCTTTAACTAGAGATCTAAATTGCATAGCAAAACAGAATGTAATTTCCACAGAATACAGGATATATTTCCTTACTCTCTACTGTGAAGTAAAGTCATCACTTTCAGTCATCTAAACATTGAATGGCTGTCAGTCAACTGTTATGTGTAACTGGTATTCTCTGCTGTACAGGTCAGAAAACTGTGTCAGCTTTGTGTCATCGTAACCTGCAAGAGGAGGTTGATGCTAAGTTCTGCAATACAGACAACAAACCAGAGACTGGAGTATTTCCTTGTAATGAGCAGCCCTGTCCTCCCAGGTACATTCACTTACCTGTCATTATTTTAGTATTTCATTTCCTTATACATCCATGCATGCATGTACATACCCCACATACATATCCCCAGTATTTTTTTAACATATTATTATTTTAGTAGACCTCTTTCTTATACATGTATGTGTACGCACACACAAGCACACTCTCTAACTCATTCACAAACTCTTAACTTTATACTCAGACACAGACTTACAGAACAGTGTCCAAAACTGGGTTTTTTAATATGTGTTCATCTGTGTTTTTGTTTGTGTGTGTGTGTGTGAATGTATGAGAGAGAAAGTGTGTGTGTGTGTGTGTGTGTGTGTGTGTGTGTGTGTGTGTGTGTGTGTGTGTGTGTGTGTGATAAAATTCAATAAGCTGTAATCTGTAGTGGATATTCTCTTTTAGGTAACTGTAGTGTGGCTCCTGTGTCTCAATGTTAGAACATGAAAGAATTATTTTTTACACACTTAAAATGTTAGACGAGATTGTTTTATTACTAAAATATTTGCCTTGTTTAGATGGGTTCCAGAACAATGGCACAAATGTACAAAGACTTGTGGAGGTGGGAAACAAAGGAGACACATTTCATGTAAACAGAAATATTCAGTGAACAAGGAGAGGAAAATAAAACGTCGTTTTTGCAAGCATCTTCCAAAACCTGCAAAGAAACGTCGATGTAATAACCACGAGTGTCCTCCAGCATGGCATGTAGGGAAGTGGTCAAAGGTAGTTTTCTTATTGCATTAGAAATGTTGTATATGAGAGTGTGTGTGTGTGTGTGTGTGTGTGTGTGTGTGTGTGTGTGTGTGTGTGTGTGTGTGTGTGAGAGAGAGAGAGAGAGAGAGAGAGGACATTCAGGTTTAAATGTTAATTTTAAAATATTAAAAGAAAACATTTAAGTCAGAATGTGAAATTATAACTTAGTTATACTTTTATCTGAAATAAATAAATTTACTTTATTAAAATGCCATTTAAAAATCATTCATTTTATCAAAAAAAGAAAGAAAACAACGATCCACTGTTATAAAGGTTTTCTACAAGTATCTAATAAAACTGAGAAAATTTACTTAATTTGTTAAATATTTTATTGTATTTCAATAAACTTTTATACTTGTTCAATTATAAGTATCTACTATTTATAAAACAAAACAGAAAGTTTACTTTGTTTGTATAAGTTTAAATATTTTAATACATTCAGTGCTCAGTAACGTGTGGTAAAGGAGCCCAGCGCCGACGTGTGTTGTGTCGTAGTCGTAACAAACGCGGCATGCGTGTTCTCTCTGACAACATGTGTAACAGTAAGCACAAGCCCAACTCCACCATTACCTGCCACAGAGACCCTTGCAAGGAGCAATATGATTGGCTGATTTCTCCATGGGGACCTGTGAGTTGGTTTATAGTTTTATATATATATATATATTTATTTATTTATTTTTAGATGAAAATGGAATAAATAAATTAAAAATATGAAAGGTTTTAAATGATTTAAAAAAAAAAAAATAATAATAATAATAGTAATAATTGAAAAATAATCAAAATGATTTATCTTTATTCTAGATATGAATGAATGAATGAATAATTTATTTATTTGTTTATTATTATTATAATTATTTTTATTTTATTTATTCATTTATTTATTTATTTATTTTATTTTATTTTTATTTATTTTATTTTAGTTATTCTTTATCAATTTTATTCAGTAGAAACAATAGAAAATATAACTGATTCATCATGTTTAAGGAAATGATTTCATCTCATTAATTGTTCATTATAGATTCATTCCTTGCATTGTGTCTGTTGAAAGAAAAAAGAATTAAACTAATAAAAAATTTTTAACCTGTAGTTCTAGCATGCTAATACTGCTACTTACACATTCTAGGCATTAGACTGTTTTCAGTGTTAGCGTTTTTGTTTCAGTTAGATTTTGTTAAAAATTCATGGTTTGTTAATCTGTTTAGTAAAATAGGCTTGAAGATTGCAGTTAGAGATTTGGGATTAATTGTTTAGCATCATTATTATTATTTAATTTTTTATTTTATCCTTTTTATTTAAACAATTTTGTACAATATTCTTCAAGCCTGTTTGGAATTTCTTAGTAATACTTTTTTTCACAAAAACAAAAAGTTTTCAGTATACAGAAAACTGTATAACTGCTTAAAGTATCTTGTTTTTCACAAAAAAAACTAAAAATAAATAAATAAATAAATGAAAGTAATAATAATTTTAAAAAAAACACAACATTTTAAATCCAAAGATCTCACTCTGTTTTGAAAGACAAAGGTAACAACTACAATAAGGTTGGATACAGAAGTCTCATTCAAAGAAGAAAAACAATGATATGTGTTACTGGGTATAGTTTGATGAATATCTGCTAATGGGTATGTGATAATGGTACATCTTAATAAATAAATCATAATGGGAGTATCTTAATATGCATGTTATAATGGATATAGTTTACTGGGTATTCTTTATTGAATATGTCTTAATGGGTATATGCTAAAGGTTCATTTTTTAATGGCTATGTCTTAATTTGTATATATATATATTTCTTAATGAGTACTTTTTAATGGATATACTTTAAAGAATATAGCTAAATGGATCTCTTAAATGGTATATCTTAATGGATATATCTTAATTGCGTGTGTTTAATTGGCATATATCTTAATTGGTATGTGTTTTAATTAGTTGATATATCTTAACTGGTATATCTTAATTGGTATGTGTTAATGTTAAGTGAAGTATCTTAACTGGTATATCTTAATGGGTATGTGTTAATGGATGTATCTATTGGTATATCTTAATGGGTGTATATTTATTGGTATATTTTAGTAGGTATGTATTAATGTATGTATTAATGGATGTATATTTATTGGTATATCTTAATGGGTATATATTAATGGGTTTATATTCATTGGTTTATTTTAGTAGGTATGTGTTAATGGATGTATATTTATTGGTATATATTAATGGGTATTTGTTAATGGATGTATCTTTACTGGTATATCTTAATGGGTATGCTTTGGTTCTTACCAGTGCTCCAGAACATGTGGCAAAGGTATGCGATCCCGTTACCTCAAGTGCAACGCAGTAGATGCACTCGGCAAGCATGCCCCAGCCGAGGACCACAGATGTAATCTCCTCATCCGTCCCAAAGTAGCGATGGAGGAGACATGCTGGCTTGTAGCCTGTCCACAGGCTCTGCGCACATACCAACACCCATTCTGGCACGTGGCAAACTGGTCTCAGGTGTGCATGCATGGTAATGTGACAGAAGTATATCCAGCTAATGGAAGGGTGCAGGCTATTTGTGAAACTAGGCTTAATGTTCTAAAAGGTGTACTAAGCTATCTAAAACTAATAACTACTTTGTGTTTCTTTTCAATATTATCTTTATCTTAAAAAAAAAAAAAAAATATTTTCCTTTTTAAACAAATTTATATATAAATAGTAGAGAGACTGCAAAAGATTTGTTGATACTTTAGACATTTTTCACATATATAATCATGGTCCTTAACTGTGTTTATAAAATTGTTTTCAGAATGCAGAAAATAATTAAATATACTCAGTACTGAATATATCTGATTGTTTCTAATCATTAAACACATTTTACTGACTTCACTAATTTGGAATATTTTCATTATATCAGATTATGAACTTTTATGTTCTGTTGTGCTGGATATGCTCTTGGAACATGTTTTGCCTAAACTGCTATGAAATAAAGTTATTTATTTATATAATTCTGATATTTTATTTATTATTGATTGGTATTGTTATATTATTACTATCCTTTATTATTATTATTATTTTTATTATTATTATTATTATTATTATAAATATTATTATTATTATCTGCTTTGTGTGTGCTCTTTATATGCTTTAATATATAGCAGATTTTGATACTTAATCAAATTTTCATAATATGAAGTTATTAAAAAGTATCAGATATTCTGTTTTACTGAAATTACAATTAGTTTTAACTAATCAGATTTTTGAATAGGAATTAAAAGTGACAATTCTAAGGCTGATGAGGACTCTTTGTGGACCTGTTAAATTATAAATAAAATAAAAATTTTCTACTAAAATCTAGAAGATAAAATATTCAAAAAATCCAGTGAAATATATGAAATTTTTATATGTATATATATAGATATAGATTTCATATCTATATTAAAATTCTAAAAAAAATATTCCCCATTGTCTAAAAAATTCAATAATTTGAAAAAAACTAGATATTCCTACCTTTTTTTTCTAAACAAATCCTCTTCCGTAAGATTATTGCTAAAATACTATCAAAAATGTAAAACTGAGAAATGGATATAGTAATATTACTTTTTTTGTTTGTTTGTTTTCTTATTCTTACCAGTAGATGCTTATACATAATAGACTAGAAGTAAAGTTAATCACAGGCTTGTACTAGTTGCCTCTACTAATTGAGATGAAACAAATATTCTGTAATTCCTGGATTTTTGCTGCTTTCAGGTCTCATGTTTAAACTGAACAAGATACAACTTAGAAATTTTTACTATTTTCCATAGCTGAAGACAACATCTTATCCCAACATCTTATCCCACCCTACCTGCATTCCTTTTTATCCAGCATCATCAACATTGTCATCATCATTATCATCATAATTGTCATTGTTACCATTATTTCAAAATATCAGTCTTAAACGATAAATCGGATAAACAGAGGGAAATATGTGTGTGTGTGTGTGTATGTTTGTATGTATATATATATGCACACATACACACACACACATATATTCATATTCTTCTTTTCTCCTTTTTCATTAATGTTTTTTATTTATTTAAGATGTTTTATGCTGTAATTTTTTCAACAAGTGAATATTTGTTGATGCTGTTTATTTTTTACTGTGTGGTTTTATGCAAAGATGGTTCAGATTTGTACTTTATGTGTTTGTGAGTGTAAAATAATTTTAAATATTTCTTTATTTTTTTATTATTATATTTGTATGACCCTACTTTTGACAGTTATGGCTGTATGAACATCAGTTAGTCTGATTAACAAATTAATGTGGTACTAAAGATACATTTCATTCCGTCTGGAAATACTTAACCATATTTTCTTAAAATTCCTTATATCCTGAATTATAATAAGAAGAACACTTTTATCATTAATTGTTGGTCAGAATTTCTTTTCACAATTTTGAACAATACATTTTTCTTTCAAGGTTGATAAAGAAATTAAGAAAACAAAACTGACATTTTTCTTCAGTTAGTTCTTAATAATGTAGTGATCATGTGATCCTAATCTGTCTTGGTGTAATTAGTTTGTGTGTGTGAGAGAGGGAGAATGATCTATCTATTTATTTATCTATATATTTAATATATTTTTCAGTAGAGCATATTTGACAACAAATAATGTTTTAAAAAAGATTATATAATAAATATATAATTAAAAGTGAAAATCTGCTGACAGATTTATGTAACATTTCAGTGCTCAGTAACGTGTGGAAAGGGAGTTCAAGGTCGCAGAGTGAAATGCATTGGTGGATCACAAGGAAATGTATACACAGCTAGAGGCTGCAAGTTACGTAACAAACCCATTACATCAAGAGAGTGTGACACAGGACCATGTCCAGCTCAAGATGGTCATTATATGTACTTTTAAAATGAAAATTTAATCATGCTCCACTGAGTGTGCACATGTGTATGTGTGTGTGTGTGTGTGTGTGTGTCTGTACATGTATATATAGACACTAGTACATATATACACACACACACACATACATACAGACAAACACATATACACATTTTAAAAGATTAATTTAATCACTAAACATGAACAAGGATAATAAAACAAAATGCTGTATTGGCTCTACTGTAATTACATTGTAGGAAAGCATGTTTACTTTCATTTAAAAATCCTTGAAGACATTTGTCATTTACTGTCCATTTCCAATATTTGCTAACCTTTGCTCAACTGGTATTTAAATATCTATGGTGTTGTTATTTATTTTTATTTATTTATTTATTTATTTTTATTTACTTATTATTAATTTTAATTTTAACATATTTATTTACTTTGATTTTTTTCAGTATTTTATTTTAATTTTTTTTCTCTATGCTTTTCTTCAATTTATATATAAGAATTGGCAGCAAGGATCTTTTATTTCCACTTACACAATATTAGAACAGATATACTTCACTGATATCTGTGTGTGTGTGTGTGTGTGTGTGTGTGTGTGTGTGTGGTATTAGATAATAAAAATTAACATTTGTACATGTATGAATTAATTAATTTAAATTTTTTAGCTCCAGCTCCATGTGAAGATAGAGAAAAATGGTGTCACCTTGTTAAACATCACAAGGCATGTGGAAGGCGGTACTACCGCAGAAGTTGCTGTGCTACTTGCAGTGGAAGTTGAAGTCACCATGACAACTAGATCAGAACTTAAAAACAGCCACAATACCTCTGGATCTCAGCAATGGTTGTGATTGAATAATCTGTATTTATTAAAAAAAATAATTATTATTTTCTTTTTTGTCATCTTTACCTTATTATTTTGTACTCATGAATCCTTTTTTACATTGATATAGACATAATTATTCTGAAAAGAAAACTTTCTTGTTGAAAATATTTTTCTTTTTCAGGTTTATATCATTTATGAGTATGTTATTTACCTCACTTGTAGTTATTCGTCTTTTTATTAATTTACAGTTTGCTAGGTTTTTTTTTTTTTTTTTTCTTTTCTTTTTTTTTTCTTTTTCTTTATATTTTTATTTTTCATTTTTGTTTGTTTGGCTGAAAAAGGTAATTTGAGTTGTTACACATGTTGATGTTATTTATAATTTGTTTTATTTCTTCTGCATTAGCTATGTCTGTTAAATTAATTTTTTTAAAGTAATCTTGTAAATTATCTCTACTGTGCTTGTGCCTTACTGAATCTGTAATTGTCTGTTTATTCCTTACTATGCTTGTAATTATCTATCTTACTATTTTTGTAATTTTCTACCTCTTGTTCATTTGACATTGTATATCTCTATTAATTTGTAATTGTCTATTTTTAAAACAATTATAGTTGTATATATAACTCATTAGAGATGTAGCTTTATCTGTGTCTGTTAGTTAAATGTTTCATTTTTATTTTAACATATTCTACTGTTATTATCTGTCTTTTCTTTCTTACTTTTATAATTTGATTTATTTTTATCATTATCACTACTTTTTATTTTTTAAATGTAGATATTTATTTTTGTTTTATCATGTTATCCTATAAATGTTTTAAAAATAAAACAAAATATTTTAAAATTTATTAATTTCCATGCATACATATATAATCTTTTTTTTTATTTTTTTATTGACCTTTTTAAAGAATGGGTAAGAAAATGTTTATGTAATGTAGTATCATAAAATTTAAGCAAATAATAATAAAAATCCAGAAATATGCTGAGTTAAAAATTTAGTAATTTATTTTAGTGTGAGAACAAAGCTTTGATATTATTTTGTTATAATTCCATTTATCAGTCATTTGAGTGAAAATGTTAAAAGTCTGTAACCATTCATCCTTTTAAATTATCTTACTTATATTTTTTAATTTGTAAAATAGCAAATTAAAAAAAGAAAAGAAAACACCTAATAAATAGAAAAATCATTAAAGGTGTCCCTTTTGCCTTCTATGTCTACATTTTTTCATGTGTATAACATGTTCATTGACTTGCATTTTATAATTAATTTCATTGACTTGTATGTACATAGCAGTTTGAGTGCAATTACATTTTGTGTGAAGTTTATATATATTTTTTTGTAAATAGAACTAAGAGTGTAGTGTTAGACAATATTTTGTGCACAAAGATTTTTTTAACTTCTTGTTTAATGTAATCATTATCAAATACTATAATAATTATAAATGATGTTAAGTAAACAATTTTTTCTATTATTACTTTATCAATCTTTGAAAAAAATTGCACAGTTCCATTATTACAAATATAAAAAGTAGTTATAGTATGGTTAAAAAATTATTGTAAGAAAAGTTTAAATAAATGTAGTCTTCAGATGTCTAATAAGTATATATTTACCAACACAACATACCAAAATTGTTGATGATATAGTTTCTTTTTTAAAAATTAAAAGCAGTTAATTATTATTTAGTTGTTGTAATTATAAACATTAATTTAGTATTACAACTCACTATGGTTTTTGGATCTCAAGCTGCTGTTTGCACATTTGCTATGATTTACATAAACACATATAATTATGTACATTCTCACACGTGCAAAATCAATAAATTTGAGCCTTTTTTTATTTGAGTTGGGTGGAAGTCATTCAATCATCCAAAATTAATGTCTTTATCTGTAAATTTATTTTATTAATGTTTCAAATTTAAAAAATATTTTTTATGGAGTTCTGTAATTTAATCTCTGGTGGAGAAGTGAACAGAACCTTAAAAATGAAATTAAGGCTTTGATCCAGTGTAGTAGGTGTTCCCTGAGACACAGAATGATTTCACATTGGTCCTTGACAAGGAAAAGGATTCTGAGAGCTACTGATCCCTGATCAAATTGAGATTAGAAATGTGAGTGATGTAGAGCTTGAAATACATTTTGGTTAATAATAACTATACAGTAGAGAGTGTTTCTGAGAGTATTTTGGAATTTGGCATAGTTTGGTAAATAGATAAAAATATAGTTTTCCTTTCTTTTTTTTTTTTTAATAAAAAAAAAATCAAAGAAGAATTTTGTTGTTTTGTATCTTTATTAAAATTTAATAAAACTTGGAATAAATGTGAATATAATGAAATTATTTCTAATGGTGATGTGTACATATTATTTGATGAGAATATAAATTTACGATGTCAACATACAAATGACATTATTTTACAATGTGATGTATTAATATTAAGATTACCTCATGTTTTGTTTCATTATCATCAACATCAGTATAACAAAATTACTTTTTTAACTTATGCTATATAATCTCACACAGCTTTTGACATAACAATAGAAAATTTAAAAAAAACAATGTTTTTCAAAATATGTTTCTTTCTAGTCAAGTAGGACGTATTGTATAATGAAATCAACATGATAATAACCATCTTTATTCACTCATTATTCAGTAAATGATATTAACTATTAACTTAAATAATTTGTAATTGAACTTTTTAAAATATATTTCAGCAGTTAACAACATATTCCTTTTATACACATGCACATAAATACTGCACATATGTAAAAGACACATGAATAGCATAATAATGTACACCAATGAATATTTTCATATCAGTATGTTTATAATGAGAGTAATCAAGTGACAATAAATATATTTCACAACTGATTAACAGACAAGTTTATCTGTATTAAGCAAAACCAAGTTTTTAATTCTAATTTATTCATTGTGAATGCTTATTTCTCTCTTTAGTCCTGCATCCAGTGCCTTTTATCTTTGATTCAGTGAATTTTTAAAATTAAAATGAATGTTTTTTTCTAAAATACTGAAAGGTCACTGAAGAGAATAATAACAAAAACTGTAACAACTAAATTGACAGGTATGAATAAGCTGGGATGACAGAATGATTATTTATAAACAGTTTGCTTGCATATCTTTCAGTACTGAAACTCGTTACAGTGGTCATTATTTACAAATACTCATGTTAATGACTTTCACTTCCAATATTCATTTTCCTGTGCACAAATAACAAATACAGATTACACTAGTTAGGTAATTTTTGGTTCTAAAAAAGTAATGAATAGAGATTTAAAAAAATATATCTTAGTGGCTAATTGATTTCTGTACCAGTAGGGATTTTTTCTTCATAATTTGTTTTTAGTATTTTGCTTTTTTTGCTTTTATTTGTATTATTATAATTATTACTGTAATTCTGACAGAAAAATGAACAGTAACATCAGTCTGAATGAGCCTTACATTTTGTATGAGATTACACATATTAACTTTCTTTTTCCAAACACCTGTAAATTATTAATAAATATTTTTTAATTAAAACTGTGTTTTTGTTTTATATCTACTTTGTAAATATTTGTGTTTCATTTTCTTGTTCAAAAGAAAGGATTTGCTGTTTAAATGTTTAAACTTCTTGAATAAAGTTTAATTCAACATTTTAAAATACTGATGGCAGAGAAATAAATTTTCATAGTTTTATCAAACCAGAATAATCTGGAGGTAAATGTTATAATTAGTATTCACATGTTAAAAATATGATCCAAATTTAATGAAATATTTTCATTTATTTTTAATTTTCAATTTTTAATTCATTTTTTTAAATTATTGCATTATCAACCTATGAAATGACATATTAAAGTTAAAATAGTTTATTCAATTTCAGCTGACTTGATTCTATCTTGTATAAATTTGAAAATATTAATAAAACCAAGGACTGTACACATGTCCAGTTTGATCCTTTTCACAGCAGTCTCACAGAATTTGTTGCCTTATAAAAAAGAAAGACAACTTTATCAAATCAGAATAAAATAGACAACAAATCTTTAAATAAGTTTTATTTTCAAAAATGTAAACCTTTATTACACATTACAGAGAATTATTGCATTAACAGTCTTGTAAAATAATGTTAATTTAAATACATATCAAAACGTTCATACATTCAAACTGTAAAAAAACAGTATACTACATGGTAAACAAGCCTGTTCAGCTATTTGGTTTTATTAGTTGGCCATTTCACATTTTTCTGTGAAAATGAATACACCACTGGCAGTGTAGAATGTACATCAGAGGTAAAAATAGTAAACTACCAAAAATTATAAATGTTTATGAAAACATTGTCATACATAAATAACCAAAGTTGTTTTTATATCAACATAGAATACACTTCCAGATGTCATTTACATTACGACTAAATAACAACAAGTTTTTGTTTATCAAAGTGGTCTACATTTTCAAATTGTTATTAATGTTATTACTGGAAAATAATTTACAAATAACGCTAACAAGTTTTTCAAAATCAATACGCTTACAGAAATGTTCATTTCTTGTAACCAAACAAATTATACTTTACACCAAATATAAAATGTTTTAGTGTGATATCACCTTTACCTATTTATTTCAATACTGTTAAATTTAACTTCAGTATTTTTTCTAGAAAAACCCCAAATGACTCAAAATATTAATTAATATGGGAATATATCAGTTCTTGATGAATGGTAAAGAGTAGTAGCAGTGTGTTTCTGATTTATGCAGACTGTTCTACTTACAACTTGGGTACACTGATGTATCAGACTTTATTTAATTTTCTTACATTTCTGTTTCAAATGATAATTACCCAGTGTTTTCTAGTTCTCTTATGATGTAGCACAGTGCTGAATGAGGATTTTTCACAATGTTAAATTCACCTTTAAAACAAAACTAATGATTAATCACAACAAATTGTCACAACAAAAACGTTTCACAGAAAGAGGTAGTTAGTCAAAATACAATAATACATTAAATCAAATCATTCAGCAAATGATTTCACAAGCATATATTTCTGTATAAGTCAGAGGTTAAAAACAATTTTTTTTTCTAAATTTTGTTGACATATATAACGTCAAAAATATCAAAATAATTTATGAATAAATTCTCTTTTACACTAAAAGAAAAATGATTTTAGTCTCTCTCTCTCTCTCTCTCTCTCTCTCTCTCTCTCTCTCTCTCTCTCTCTCTCTCTCTCTCTCTCTCTCTCTCTCTCTCTCTCTCTCATATAATTAATAATATGTTTTTTTAGAAAATACATTTATGATTTTGGCAAATTCAATATTTAATTATAATTCTATAATAAAAATAACAAATAAATGTTTTTAATATATAGTAATTCCAATTTTAATAACTGAATAACCCATCTGTGTCATTGATTCTCCAGTGTTTTTGTCATAATTTATGTATTTAAATATCAGACAGAATCAGTAATAAATAAATTAAACTCATTATTCCAAGAACATTTAAAAAAAAATTGTTATACTATATCTCAGTATTAAATACATTTCAGTTTAGAGTTTAAAATAAATATCTTAACCAATTCACATTATTTGAATGCACAAAACAGTTTCTTGTTGTTGTTGTTATTATGATGGAATACTAGACACTAAATTTAGAGATCAAATGGGTAAACTGAAACTTATAAACTTCTTTTGTGCAGGTGTTAAAAATATTTTATATAACTGACTGTGGTGTCTGTTTGTTTTTTTGTTTTTTTAATGTATTTGTTAAATATTATGTACAGACAATGTGTCAGAAATCAAACTGGATTCATGGAAACAAAAAACTGATTCCTTCAAAGAAACCAAATTAAATATGTATGAAATATATGTTTATTTGTCTAAAACACAAAACATATACTTTTTCAAACATTAATTTGTTTAATTATACTGGAGTAACTAAAACTATAACAGTTAAAAAAGTCTTAATAAATGGCAGGCTGAAACTTAAACTATACGTGCAATGCAAAATAAATTTACTGAATTGACTTAAGAATAACATATTTGTGATTAGCAGTTAATATTTTAGTAGTCGACTATCATAATAACAGACTATAGAGAGATACAAAAATAAATAATAATAATCTTAAATATAATTAACATTCAAATTGAAAAATTGAAAAAAATATTTAAACATAACCTATATTTAACATATGCTGCCAACCAGTTTAAAGATTATTAACATGAAATTGTTTGTTATAGTTTTTTATTTTTTTAACAAATTATATTCAGATCAAAGAACACGAATTATGCAGTTAAAGAACAAAAGCATATATTTAATATTTCTTTCAAATTTTCTGTTTTATTTGATTCTTATAACCAGTTATTACTAATAATACATTTTTAGTTTATCTTTAACTAGTTCTGTATAATTTAAAAACTATTAGTTAAACTGGCAATTATGAAAAATGAAGTCATAACTTAACAACATAATGAATGAAAATGATTAATTAAAAAAAAAAAATATATATTTTTTAAATTTATGATGTGAAAAACTCTAAAGAGTGCTTCAACATACAAAACTGAGATCAGTTGTTGTTTTTCCCAGTTAGTTTCCTGTTATCTTCCATGACATGACTGACAACATTTAGTTCCATAGAACTTGTGATGACAGACACTGTAAAGTGGCACATTTCTACACCAGTCAAATTCATCTCGACACTGGGGATCTGAACAGAAACAATTAACTTGTAATTATATAACTTTAAACATTTGACAATTATTTCTCTATTATGTCTTAGAGAATGTGGTTACAGAGACAAACAACACCACACACCCACCCACCCACACACACACACACACACACACACACAATTAAATATATATATGTGTGTTGTTGTTGTTGTTATTGTGGTGTGTGTTTATATGTGTTCATGTGTAAATAAAAAAAATAATAATAAAAACAAACAATTACCAAATATAAAAAATTTGAAAAGCCCCATGCTGCTAAACACTGAATCTTTACATGGAGTTATTGTTAAATAATAATCCAGTTTTTATTTTAATAACACACATTTATTTAATGCTTTATTTTATTTTTGCATTCAACTGAAGTTTGAGAACCATATTAATAGTTATCATGTGACAAAGAAAGCAAATAATCTTATCTTTGTATTTGTTATATTAATAGGTATTGCATATTATAAACACTGGAGCATGTTGAAACTGGAAATTAAACAGTTTACTGTTGTGCCACAATGGATACACTTATCTTTATTTATATTTTTAACAGAAGCACAATCACTGACTTGGAACATCAGTTGATATTGGAAATTAAAACAGTTTACTGCAGTACTACAATAAATATTTCTTTATTTTTTAATAAGCATCACAAATACTGACTGTAAAATATGGGTTCATACTTGAAATTAATAGTTTACTTCAATGAATATTTCTACTTTTTTAATTCCTTCTTTTTATAATAAATATCAAATTATTGATTGTAAAACATGGGTTGGAACTTAAAATTAAAACATTTAATGCAATGCCACAACGAATATCTCTTAATTTTATTTTTTAAATATACAAATACTGACTCTGAAACATGGTTTGGAATGGAATAATCAGAAAGTGTTGTTATGAAATGTCTTACTGGACACACCTGGAGTTGGACACTCGGACAGGTGACACAACTCTCGGTCAGCTGGTTTTAACTGAGGATCACATCCAGTGGACAGTTGGTGTTGTTTGCGGTCAATACAGTGGACAAGACGTGACCTCTCACCAAACCCACAAGTGACAGAACACTGAAAACAGTAAAAATACTGTGGCTGAACAAAAGTAACAGAAGAAAGAAAGAATGAACAAATGAAAGAAAAAGAAAATTTGGAATATTTGCAAGAAGGATACAAAATAATAAATGACTGAATTTAAATGAAATAGCAATAAAAACTGCAACTTAAAAGAAAGTGAGAAAAGGAAGAAAAAATGAAGAAAGAATGTTTTTCAAGAAATAAAAAAGTATCAAAAGAACAAATAGAAAAATAAAATACATTCAAATAAATTATTAAGTGAAATTAAAAGAAAAATATGAAATAATTATAAATGTTAACTACAAATAATAATATTTCACCGACTCTGGCTCTAGTGTCAAGCTGAAATAACATACTGTGTATAGAAGTAATACCAATATGTGACTAACCCTTGCCCACGGAGAGGTGTACCACTCAGGGTATTTCACCAGACATGGCTCTTTGTCACATTTCTCTTTTAGTGACATCTTTGGATGTCTCACTCTTGAACAATTCTGGTGATGTGTTGTCACCCAGAGTCCAGTCTTGTCCCTTTTCATGCATATTAAAGTACGTGACTTGTGACCTTGACCACAGGTCACTGAGCACTGAAAAATATAATATTAAGCTACAACTTTGTAAATGTGGATAATAATGTTAAACTGACACTTACACAGTAAGCTATCTCCTGTAACTCAATGAATAGTTCTTTTGAAAGTATTTGACATTATATGCACTGGCAGTTAAAATTCAAGAGATAAAAAAATATGTTTTACACCAATATTTTCTTATAATTATATATAAATTATTATTGTTGTAGCTATTAGTATATTTAATTACACACAATAAATTATGTGTTTCCATTTTTATGATAGAAGGATAATTTTCAAATATTTTGTATAATTTTACCAAATATTTTTTTTTTTTAAATATCTTTAAAAGATTATCTTTCAGTTCTTAAAATTGCCAGCAGGTCTAAAGAGTTTCTAAATAAAATCCAGTCACATGACTAACACACCTGACCCCAAGCAGACACCCCCCACTGGAAGTGAAGTTTAAAGCATGGCTTGCCTCTACAAGGTCTGAACTTTCGAGGCTGAGGCTGAGGTTGACACATGCTGTCAGGTAACACAATCTGGCCATGTTGTGTCTTGCTTCGACAAGTTACCTCTCTTGATTTTGTTCCCTTACCACAGCTAACTGAACACTGAGAGGGAGAATATTTTGTTATTTACATAACAAATCTAACAAAACACAAACATCAAAACAAGTATCATTCTCACACACCTATACACATACACTTACACTCACCCAAAATATAATATTAAAATAATATAATTTAATTATGGATGCAGTAATTACCTCTAAAATTCTACAGATCATATATATTGAAATACTTAACTAATCAACTTACATTTAACATGTATCTGTTTTCAAGAACAGGCCATTACTAATAAAAAAAACATTATCTTCACAGTTTGTATTTTATTATCTGAGAACAGTTTCATGATCTACATTTAGCTGAAGTTAATTAACACTCACAAACGACCACTTTGCAGTGTGCCAGCGTGGTGGACATTCTTGTGTGTTGCACTGATGTTGTTTACTTGGGCGAATCAAGTGACGACAGTATTTGCGACGTACTTTCTTGTCAAAGTCTGCTGACATTTTCTGTTTACAAATAACTTTTCTTTTTTGTTTTCCTCCTCCACATGTTTTAGAACATCTCTTCCAGGGCTCCACTTCCCATCTGACAAGAAAAACATCATTGTATTATTCTATTATAAAGGAAATAAATATTAATTTCAACATTCTTATTGCTAAGTAGACAAAATTGTAAACTTTATTTAAATGGGACCCACCTGGGCTTACAAGGTCTTTTGTTACAAGCAAAGATTCCAGTTTTTGGTTGAGTTTTGGGATTACAGAATAGAGGGTCAACTTCCTCACCATCATCTTGTTTACAGTGTGCTGATGACATCTGCTCCCCTGGTATATATAAATAAATAAAAAACATAAATATAAATATAAATTATAAGACAGACAGATAGATAGACAGTAGATAAGTAGATAAGTAAATACACAAATGTGTAATAAATAGACTTTTTATGACAAATAAATATGATTATCCTTTCTATGTACAGTAAATATATATTTATATATGTATGTATGTATATATAATTATGCATTGCTAGCGAACATTAAACTTAGAGAATATAAATATTGACTATAGTGTTATTTTACAGTGTTATTATTTTCATGCACACACCTCCAGCACAGTCTGCACTGCATGATGACAAAACAACAGTCCAGGTAAAAGTGTTCCAGGTGGGAAAAGGTGTGGTATATTCAGCTAGCTTTGGTACTGTGTATTCATAAATAATACCTGGATTATGACCTTGTACTAAAAGCTGAAAATAAAAAATATAGCTTTAAAACAGAACATTTAAAAAATAAAATGAATGAAACAGACATAACTAAGTGAAGATAATTTTTTTTTTATCATAATAATTTATGAGGATGAACAACACTTCTTTTTCAACTAATGGACTGATATTTAACTCAAAATGTAATTAATAATAAAACCATTACTAGTTTAAACACACATACAAACACAAAGACATACAGACAGCTTGACATGGGCACATACTCATGCAAACATCCCCATATTGAAATAATTATAGGTATTCAGTTATGTATAATATATTTTAAGCAAATTACCTCCAGCACAAGATCTTCGTGTAAAGGCCCCTCACTGAAAAGGGATTCAGGTTTGTCAAACAATCTTTTGTAAACAAATCTTACTCCATTAACATTAAACACCCCACCCCAGTCCAGTCGCCAGTTGCCATTCAGATAATACTTTCCATACACATTTTTTAACGAGAGGTAGTTTGGTGCCACAGATCTCTCACGAATGTAAATACTCCGGGCCCCTTTTGGCAATCTCACCACAGGAAACGAAGCTGTAAAAATAAAGATAATGAGATTAAAATAAATACATGACTGCAATATAAATATTATTTTTAGTAACAGAACAGAATTTTGTGTTACTTAGAGATGAATGTTATATTTAAAATATAAATCTAAAGCAAATGTATGTAACTGCTTTCAGCATATTTCTCCATCTTTCTTTTCTCATAAAATAAAAAGGATAATACTCATGTACTGTAATTACAGAAGTCAAAAAACTAACAATGGGAGAAAAACATTTATTTTTTAACAATTGTCCATCTTCTTTCACAAAAAAAAAAAAAATATAAAATTTAATCATATTTATATCTCACACATTTTTCTGAGTTATTTATATTAAAAGTGTTACAACAATAACAATATTAACTGTTATGAATAGCTTGTTCTGTAAAAGTCCCATTTATGAAATCACAGGTAGAGTTATCTCCCATGCACACACCACACTGATCTTTTCTGGCAAGTGACTCAACAATAAGATCACAACCAGCTCTCTGTAAACATGAAAAACACCGATTTATAACAGACAGAACATGTACGCCAGTGAAACAATGCTAAAATCAAGAAACATGGAACTCTTTGATATCAGTTTCCGAAATGTTAAAAAGAAATTTCATTTAATATTATATAAATTAATCAGCTGAAGATATTTAAAAATAATTTATCATGAAGTATAGTCTTACATTACAAGAACCTTTAATACAGATATTGTTAATACATTTTGTTTTTTAAATAATTTTTTAACATGGTCTAATGAATTAACTATATCAACATTTACCTTACAAGATCCTTTAATACAAGTATCATCAATAATGTATTTAGGAAATAACTGTTTGTCTAATAAGATAACATAGGTTTTACCTACCATTATGTGCTTACTTACCTTAACAGAACCTTTAATGAAGATACCATTAATACATCTTTTACAATAATTATTCATGGAATATAGTCTAACATGACCACGCTTACCTTACAAGAACCTTTAATGCAGATATCATCAGAATCCTCATTACAAAGTGTTCCATCTTTGACCTCATTGCTCAGAGCAAAGAAGAAATTGTAGTTTTCAGCCTGGCAGTACAGCTTGCACTGTTCTTCCTCTACAACAATTAGTTAGTTCACAACATTGCTTTTTATTACATTATAATGTACTATTAGTCTAAATGTAGGAAAAATAGGGATTAAATTATAATCAAAAAAAAAAAAAAAAAAAAAAAAAAAACTCATCTAAAAATTGTTAAGAGATTGTTTTGTTAATTGAAAACAGGATGAGGTAACAAAAAGTTGAATACTAAATAAAAGTAATTCTTTGTACCCTTTTGTCATAAAGTGGATAGTTTGGGAATATCTGATTTTATCTTAAATGTATGTTGACTGATTTAACATAGCTAAATAATCAATATAATAATATAATACATAAAAATAGTGTAATCAACCTCAATGTAATGCAGAATATAAAATACAAAATATTAATAAAATGAAATGTAATATAATATAATCTATTACTAAAATAATATAGCATAACATATCATAAATATAATAAATATATAATAAAAAAATATAATATATATTGTAAAAACCATCTTCGATTTCTCTGTAAGGTTTCCACTTGTAATGCCAGCCACGGAAAGGTTTCTTGTTAAACTCTGCACACTGCTCACTGCGGAAATCTAAACTTCCTCTTGGACAGTCCTGTAAGAACACACATACATTTTACTTTGTTTTTCTCTGTTGTTCAAGTAAAGAAGTCATTATATGTGCTTCATCATCAAAACCTTTTAGTATGGATAAATGTCGCACACACACACACACACACACACACACACACACACACACATACATATTTGGCTTAAAACAAAAAATGTTCAATAGGTTAAGTTTGAATATGTAGTTACATTTCTTTAGTTACTGAGTAATATGACATATATACATAATTTTAAAGAAGAACAAAATGACATATGGTTTAACAAATAAATCTATGTATGAATATCTAAATATTTCTTTGAATTTCATTTTAAAAAATACTGTGAATTTTTGTTCCAGTGCAATACTTCTGATTTTTATTTATAACAGATTTGATTTCAGTAAAACATTTTTGTTAAATATTTTATTTTATTGTGTCTTTAATAAATGATTCAGGATTAATCAAGGGAGATAACCTGCAAACAACAAAGTTTCTGCATCACTGCTTTCCCTTGACATGGCTTCCCTCCATACTGAGGTCTGGAAAAGAAGAAACTATTTTAACTTGATTGTTAATATTAGTAAGGCTGCCGCTAATGTTTGAAATGGAGGTCAAAGATTAAAATAGCAATATTAGATTACATTATTAGAAAATTATTAAACTCAGATAAAATGTATAGAGATGAGAAGTTATTTAAATAAATGCAAGGTTGACTTACACTGAAAGTAAGCAACAACAGCATGGCATTTCTTTTACACTGGACCACCACAGTAAACAACCTGGTTTTTATTACATTATCTTCCAAGAAAATTATATATGTACATCACATACGTCAGACAGCCATGTTGATACTTACACTGGACTACCACAGTAACGTGTACGTTGTTTTACTCCCGTACCACAACTACGTGTACACAACGTCCATGATGACCACTGAGACCACTTCCCATCTATAGGTCTGGGTCCTTCATGACCATATTTGACACACTGGCCATGATGGCACCACTGAAATAAAGTTATAAACAATTTACAGTTAATAAATGATTTTTTCTTCGCAGAACAATGAATATTTATTGCAGAAACGTTGACTGTGTAAATTACATGCATAAAAAAATCAAGCAGACATAAACACTAATAAACACCCACACCCAAACATACTCAGAAAAACACATATGTGCACACACCAACACACATACGCAGTGACATAAACACAGATATACAAACATATATAAAACATTCAAATTGCTTCAAAAATTATAAATTTTATAAAGATTATAAATATTAAGGAACCACTGTAAATTGGTTTGTATTTAAATATACTGTACTGCAGTTCAAAACGAATAAATATTTAATATTAGAAATTGACTGTGACTGTGATTTGATTACTTTGCTAGGTCCACATGACGTTCCTTCTGCAGCAGGAAGAAACTTAGTTTCACAGAGTCGATTTCCTTTAAAACACCACAAACTCTGACACAACTCAGTCTGAAAGAAAACTTCTAAAATTACAACATTCTCAACCAGAGTTCAAACACTTTCAATAATTTAAACACATCTGTGGAAGATAGCCAGTGAAATTTTTTCTTGACTAAATCAGCCAATCAAATTTCAATATTTACTAAGTCAGCCAATCACATCTCATCTTCACTAATTCAGCCAGTCATACTTCATCTTAGCTAAGCCAACAGTATTTCACATCTTTGTTTAGTCACCCAACTGCAAATGAAATTCATTAAGTCAGCCAATCAAATTTCATTTTAATTAAGTCATACAATCAAATAGTTTTTATTATGACCTCAGTGAAATATAAAACCAATTAACTGCTCTTTCATATTATATTATAATCTTGTCATACCCTTCCAAATTCAAAAGTGCACACTCTAGCCTTTCTGCCAAACTGCAGCTTGCACTGAATGTCAGCATCAAACAGTTGCCCTGGTAACTTGTCAGGAAACTTGAGTTCTGCAACTCGATGAGGCTGATCTGAGAGACATTCTGATTGGATAGAACTGAAATACATTCCTGATGCAATATTCATAAATGAATTTTGAATGTAAACACTTCTATGCATTTAATCTACTACATGTTTTTATAGTTCAGAATACATAAATTAATAATTATCTAAAATAAATTTTAAGATATTAAAAAAAGCAAAAATATACAAAAAAATGTTCCATGCATTTTTTATCTTATATATTTTCATACATTCAGAATAACAATGTGATGAAAATTTGAAGATATTCAGATGTACTTATTTTATTAAAAGATAAAAAAAAAAAATTCTTTTCCCAGACAACTTTTTCAACACATAACTAACTTTATGTAACAATAAATACATTAAAATTGCATAATAATTGTTAGCAGAGTGTTAAACATTTAATATGTTATTTGTACAATAAAACAGGTTTATTGAGAAATGAAAAAAAGATAACAATAACATTGTTTTTAAGTTTTCTTACTTCAGAAATTTATAAAGGTAATTGTTGCTACAGGATGACCACCTGAAACGTCCATTTTGACCGGTCAGTGTAGGTGACATGATGTTACCTGCATCCATCTTGCAGAAATTACCCTCCCCATCATGAAACATGCCAAAACTGGAAGAGTAATTAAAACACAAAAACATTTCAGTAACTAATTTATTATAATTAACGACCCATTTAAATTATTTTATTTTATGTTTTATATCCCCATGAACAAATATACTGAAAAATTGCTGGTTTCTTTTGTCTGAAAAAAATTAAAAATTGTGATTGTTAAGCAAATTCTAAAAGTTAACTGAGAGTATACTTATATACTTAATTTTAGAAAACAGTTATAACTAAAATGTCTTTTGAATGATTATATTACATCAGCATGAGATCTTTCTTCATGGCAACTAATATCAGAATAAATCAGCCACAGTTACAACAAATATTTTTAATTTAAACATTACCAGGTAACACAGATATCCTATATTTATAAGGTTTCTTAACTGATTATTTATTTCAATTTATTATTACATTGTATTTAGTATCATAAAATTATAAAGAACACAAATCTGTTAATTTCCCTCAATCATAAAGCTGATTTCCAAGAAATTAGCAACTTTTGGAATTTAATGCATGAAGCAGGAAAAGTTTAAACTATTTGACTTCTGTTCTGTTTGACATATTTGAGACCAAAAACTGTTCACTTCCCAGAAACTAGAAATAATTAGAATTTATGATAAAGGAAAAGCTGGTACTGACCAAAAATAAACTAATTTTCCAGAAACTAGCAGTAGCTAGAATTTAATCAATGATTTCTGTTCTAGTCAATTCCCCAAAACTGGCAACAATTACAATTTAATGTAAGAGAAAAGAAAACATGGGACTGTATTTGACTTACTTGTGACCAATTTCATGAGCAATGGTGAAAGCTGTTGCTAACCCTGTGTCTTCATTAACAATACAACTCCTTACTGGGTTGCACATGCCTTTAATGGGAGCAAACCCTAAAAACAAAATAATTACCTAATAACATTTTATAAAATCGGTATTTTAATGATAGAAACAAATGTAATAACAAAACTCTTTTATTTGTTTTGTTTCTATAACAATTTATGTTTACTAAATAACAAAAATTCACATTTGAAGTAACTGAAAAAAAAAAAAATTCTAAATGAATCATTCATAAGAAATTTAAATAATTTATTGTATATTTATAACTGTAAATAGCAGTTTGGAAATATATCATTTCCTTTCAATGTATTATTTAGTGAAAGCAGTTAAAATGTAAATCAAATGTTTTGTATAATAATATGATTCTAGATTGTATGTAAATTTCTATGATGTTGTGTGTGTTTGCTGCATGTTGTATATGTGCATGTGTTTTGTATTTCTGTTGTGTGTGTTTCCTGTGTTGAATGTGTTAGTAAGTGTTTTTACAATTTGTTCTGCTAACTGTTGTAATAAAATAAAAATATTTTAACTTTATCAGATCACTTTACCCAGGGTATCACAGGGAGAATTTTTATAAGAACATATATCAAGTCCTGTCAGCAGAATGGCATGGTCATGTTGTTTGCCACTGGAATCACTCAGAACTGACTGCCACTGGCAGAAACTGTTCAATGTGTGATCGGCATGGTAACCAATTTCCAAACCAGGCTGCAAATGAAAACCCCCCAGATATAACACAAAGAACTATCACTGATCTTAGATATTTTAACTGATCTTACCACTTCATAAACTAGATTTCTACACAGATGAAATATTTTTATTTATATAGAAAAAAATAATTGAAACAGAAATAAATATAACTTCAGAAAAAAACATGGTTTATCAACAGAGTGAAATAAAAATGCACAAGTATAATGTTCACGACAGAATTTTTTCTTAATCTGATTTCTTAGCTGCATTTGGCTTTTTTATTTTAAATGAAGCCGTCTTGTTAGAAAAATTATGAAATATAGAAAGACTAAATCAAATATTTGTATTATTTTTACAGGTACATTTATTATATATTGTAAATGAAACATGATTAACAAACTACAAAACACACAAGATTAAACACTACCAGTATGATCTGCTACATACTTAATAACACTACAAGCATGATTTGTTACATACTTTATAAGATTAATAACACCACAAGTATGATGTGTTACATACTTCACAAGATTAAACACTACCAGTACGATGTGCTGCATACTTCATAAGATTAAACATTACAAGTATGATGTGTTACATACTTCATAATATACAATATGATGTGTTACATACTTCATAAGATTAAACATCACAAGTATGATGTGTTACATACTTCATAAGATTAAACATTACAAGAACAATGTGATACATACTTCATAAGAATAAACACCATAAGTATGATGTATTACATAATTCATAAGATTAAACATTACAAGTATGATGTATTACAGACTTCATAAGATTAAACATTACAAGTATGGTGGTATGTTATATACTTTATAATATTAAAATTTTGACTGATTCATTCTGAATGTCACATTATTAACTACAAAATTACCTCATCTCCTTCTAAGAGAACAAGACCAACAAGCACAATCTCTATCTGATGACCAATACTGCTGTCCTGAAATAACTGAGATACCTGCAAAAATTCCATGTGAGTATAACACATGCAATATATAATAAAATATGAATAGAAATAACTGTGTCCCGAAACAGAATATTTCAGTTTAATTAAATATATTTTGTGTACGATAGGTAGATATAAATGTGATAACTGAGACAGTAAGCTGAATAATATATATGTTTTGAGGAAATCGATATGTCAGTATATGTATATAATATTAGCACAAAATAAGAGCAATACTTGGAGCATATAATGTAAAATACAATAACAGAAATAAACAATAAATAACTATATCTAATAAAGATAAATTTATCAGAAATGTGCTCTCTTTTTGATTCACATTCATGAAATCTTGAAATATCTGTAATATTAATTTAAATTCAGTGAAAATAAATAATCAGTTAAAATTATATTTGTTTGTGCTGACCTAAAACAGTATTTTTAAGAACTGTTAATAATAATTGATATTCCATACATTCAGTATTATAGAATATTAATTAGTTATAAAAATTAATGAGAATTGTTTATTAACTTACAATATTAAAAATGCTAAGTATGTACATAGTTATGTTCGGTTCTCCGTGGTCCCAGTACATAGTTTTATCAACAACAACCAAAGTCTCCACAGTCTGAGCACTGCCATGGTGATAAGTGTGGGCAGAGCGACGGCCTCGTGAGTCAATCTTGGTTGGGTTGAAATCTGACATATCTGTGTCTGAAACAAAAAAGTGAATACTGAAAGTCTGACGTATCTGTGTCTGAAACAAAAAAGTGAATACTGAAAGTCTGACGATCTGTGTCTGAAACCAAAAAGTGAATACTGAAAGTCTGACGTATCTGTGTCTGAAACCAAAAAGTGAATACTGAAAGTCTGACGTATCTGTGTCTGAAACCAAAAAGTGAATACTGAAAGTCTGACGTATCTGTGTCTGAAACCAAAAAGTGAATACTGAAAGTCTGACGTATCTGTGTCTGAAACCAAAAAGTGAATACTGAAAGTCTGACGTATCTGTGTCTGAAACCAAAAAGTGAATACTGAAAGTTTGATGTTATATAAAAAAAGTTGTTTATAGAATGAATATTCATCTATCTACAGAGAATAAAAAAGTAATGCTTGTTTTTGAGAGTTATTATGATTAAATATTTATTTTAATTTTCTGCAGTATTTGTATTAATTGTAAAAATAATTTGGCATCAGATATAACAGAAATGAGCTTTGGTAATGGTGTTTAGAAAAAAATCAGACTGACCTGTAAAGTTTACAAATTATATATTTGTTATTAATTACAGTACTATTACCTTATCTATTTTTATTTATTATTTATTATTTTAAAAACCATATTGATTTAATAGTATTAATAAATATATTAATTAAATATGAAAAGGAATTTTCAATAATTTTATATTTATTTTCATAATACTGATAATTTTAACAATAGTTATATTAATGAAAAAACAAACTTACAATCTTTGGCTTCGTATTTGTGAATGTTTTGTTTATTCAGAGCCATACTAGAGTAAATAATGTGAGGAATGCCAAGATGGCTGTCATGAGGTGTTATTTGCATCTGGGCAGGTAATGGCTCGACTACATAGTCCTCATCTGGTAGCCGAAGTATTCCTGTCTACAATGTACAATTATTTTTTTACAAACTTTTGTTATTTATCAAAGTATTCAGGTATATACAACAATAATAATGATCATGATGATGATGATGATACTGATAAGAATAATGATGATAATGGTGATGATAAGAATAATGATGATGATGGTGATGATGATGATTATGATGATACTGATGACAATAGTGGTGAGAATAATAGTGATGATGTTCATGACAATGATGATAATAATGATGGTGATAACCTGATGATGATGATTATTATTATAATAATAGTGATAATGATGATGATGATAATTCAGTGGTTTCACCTTTAAATGACAGCAATAATAAAAAAAATGTTTATTAATGATATTTCAAGATATTTCCATCAAGAAAGTGAAAGATATGGTGACAACAAATATATAAACTGACCACAAAATAAGTGGCATGCTTGGTACTGTAAGTGAGTAAGATGTATAAAAGTTTGTGACACTCTCAGTAAAAAGCAATTACATTAATGTAACAGAATTTATTTATCTTAGCTATGTACCTAAGATAGCATATTTAAATTTTAGATGAAAATAAACACATTAAAACCCACATCTTCAAAGAAAAAAATAACATTGGTGGGAAACTCTTTATCATTAATGGTATAAAGAGATAGAATGGTTTAGTTGTACATGGCTATGTGGTCAGTCTGTGGGTTACTGCAGTCTGTGGGTTACTGCAGTCTGTGCGTTACTGCAGTCTGTGGGTTACTGTTGTCTGTGGGTTACTGCAGTCTGTGGGTGACTGCAATCTGTGGGTTACTGTTGTCTGTGGGTTACTGCAGTCTGTGGGTTACTGTTGTCTGTGGGTTACTGTTGTCTGTGGGTGACTGCAGTCTGTGGGTGACTGCAATCTGTGGGTTACTGTTGTCTGTGCGTTACTGCAGTCTGTGCATTACTGCAGTCTGTGGGTTACTGTTGTCTGTGGGTTACTGCAGTCTGTGCGTTACTGCAGTCTATGGGTGACTGCAATCTGTGCGTTACTGCAGTCTGTGGGTTACTGCTGTCTGTGGGTTACTGCAGTCTGTGCGTTACTGCAGTCTGTGGGTGACTGCAATCTGTGGGTTACTGCAGTCTGTGGGTGACTGCTGTCTGTGGGTGACTGCAGTCTGTGGGTTACTGCTGTCTGTGGGTGACTGCAGTCTGTGTCTTTTACCTGAACCTGCTGTAAATACTGTCATTATGTCCACTTGTACTTCAGATAATAAAACAGCTGATGATACTGAGTTAAATAAAGTTTATGTTTAAAACCAGACCACATTGCTTCACGTCTGGACTGTACCATCCAGGTGTTGTTTTATACCAAATTACAATGATAGTGTTTGGTTTGCAACATCTGGAGATATCCACTTCATTTCTCATATTCATTTCTACATGCATTTGTTACATTTTTATATTATTTCTCATATTATTAAAATATTTTATTTATTAATTATTATGTATTTAGTTTTAAATAATCTTTAAAAAAAAAAAAAAATGTCTATGGCATATATATATTTTTTTTATTTCTTTTTATTATGAAATGGTTTTGTTATTATTTAATATTAATTTTGTATTCATTTCAGTAAAAAGAAGATAATCTCTGTGTTATTTCTGATTCAAATTCTTTATATCATTTTATTATGCACTTATGTTGGATTACTTATACTAATTATGACTTTAAATCAAAAATAAAATATAGTACAAGTTATTTGACTCATGTGTTTTTGCTTTACATAAATTTCTGATCATTAGTTTCCAGATTAAAAGAATATATGTATTACAAAATGTAATTTATCTTTTTTTTTTTTCTTTTTATTCATCAGTGCAAAAATTATGTTATGCTAATTAAAATAACTTTTTTTCATAGACTGATATCTTCTTTTACATCTGTATAATCAATGAGGAGGTCACAGGCTGAAAACTATTTGACCTCTTCTCAGCCCTTGGAAATTAAGATCCACAGTGTATATAACATTATCAAGTAACATCAACTTTGATTCATTACAAGTGATGAACTAAGTATTTCTCCCACTACTCAAATGATCATTGTGGTCATTAGAGTAGTCTGTATATCCTCCTGTCATCTTGTATCATCATTACAAATCAGAGACAGTGAAACAGTTGGATGAAATCAAACACTGTCTTAATGACTGGTAATAAGTAACACTTTTCTTTGTATTCACCTTTATCAACATTTTAGACTTTTACAAAACAACATATATTAAATCTGGCATAAAATTAAAGCAGATAACAAACTTTAGTAAAAACAAATTCTTAACTTTGAAAAGACTTAATGAAATTAAAAAAAAACGTAACAAAATGGTTATAAAACTAATCAATGAAATAAAAGACAAAAGAAAAGGAAGAATTCCTTACACTCTGAATCACAATTATGAACAAAATTGAGTCCAGACAAAACTGTTTTATAAACAAATATTCCTTTGTACACTTTCTTCTTTTATTATCTGTCAAATAATGAAATTGTAATCTTTATCTCTACTTTTAACACTTTTACCACACCTCTTACTGTAACACATCAGAGATGAATGACAGTTGACTGACAATCAAATATCACAGAAAAATGTCACCCAACAGTTAGAAACCTATCAAGGTGCAAAGAGATATTTAAAGATTTGTCAATTATAGCATTGCCAAAAAAACCTGTTTAAACATTTCTGACTAAAATGTACACTAAAATTAAAAATAAAATTTTAAATAAAAATTAAAATAAAATTTTAAATAAAATTTAAAATAAATTTATAATAAAACTTAAAATAAATTATTGCAGTGTGTTTTTTGTTTTCTAGCAATACCTGTCGACTGGTGGTATAAAAGTAAATTTGCATTTCAGAACCTTTTATGAAATTAACAATAAAATAGTGTTTAGTTTAATGCCTGATATTTTTTTATACACATCTTTACAGACATATGAAATCTTTTATGAAAAATGAAGTGTTTGTAATAAATTGGATATGAAATGAAAACAGGTGACAAATATTAAAAATGTTATTATTTTGTGAAGTCAAGTTAGTAAATATAAATTCCTAACTGTGAAAAGAATTTAAAAAAAACAATAAAATAAAAAAACAACAAAAGAAAGTAAAAGAAAAAAACAACAATAGAAACAAGGCTTTAAAAATAATCAAACAATTATTTTGTTTTCTTCACTTTTTTTTGTCTTTCTTTTTTTAATTTTTCCTTCCTTTTGATTCTTGTACTGAATATGAAAGGCATAATAAATGAAAAGAGAAATTCTATACAAACTGATCTTTGTCTGCTTCAAGTTATGGTGGTTATAAAACTTAAACAGATATCCATACATACTAAAACATCCATTTTTATCTGTTTCCATACCATGAAAAATAAATGTGGAAACAGGTATTTTAATAAATTATTGTTAATGTTAGTATTTAATTACACTGTTGTTTGGAGCAAACCCTGTGCTATCTTTCTTTTCTTTGATTGTTTTTTTTTTTATCACACACAAACACACACACACACACACACACACACACACACACACACAGTATGATTAGCTTTCTACTTTGTTGTTAAAAGTAAAGACCTGAAAGGTTTAAGCTATAATGAAGTTGTTTGGCTGGTTTAAGTAAATACACTTTTGATAATTATAAAATAAAATGTATGTATGTATATAGACAAGACTATTTGTTGCATTTAATATTAAAAAGTAGAATATTTTGCAAAGTGAGAAAACTGACTTGAAGAGGATTATTATAAAACAATAAAAGTATCTGTTTTTAAAATTTGTTTTCAATTTACCACATTAATTTACCAAATTCACATTGTACTATTTGGGAAAACTACTTCAAAAAGATACAATATAATAACAAAACTTGATTTTAAAAAGAAATAACAAATATTTTCTTGTCAGTTTCAATTTTTATTTAACGTTAAAAAAAATAACAGAAAATTTTACAATATGGAAAATCCAATTTTAATATACAGTATATTTAGTTTTCAGTTTTTGTTTAGCACTATAATAAAACAGCTAAAATTATTTATCATCCCAAATATTACATTAAAAGGATAATATAATATAACAACAGTATTAGTTTTTAAAACGAAATGTGTTAAGTTTTCTATCCTAATCTAACACTTAGAAGTCACATAATCTATGGAAAAACTAACATTAATAGGATCAAAACAAAATAACAACAGTATTTGTTCTTAAAAGGAAATATAAAACGTTTTGAATTTTAGAGACCACAATGTTATTATTTCAGCCATTTCTCTTTTATGAGTAATGTGCATAAAAGTGAAAAGAAGCAGACATAAAAGAACAGTGATTTCTGTGTAAGGTGAGATGTCACTGCAGTGTAAGTGTCAGCATCACAACAAACTAGGTGGTCTAACTCCACGTTTAACACCACACACGTCTCTGTATACCTGTACTACAGTCAGCTGTCTGTGGTCTCACTCCATATTTAACACAACACACCTCTCTCTATACCTGTACTACAGTCCATGTTTAACACCACACACCTCTCTCTATACCTGTACTACAGTCCATGTTTAACACCACACACCTCTCTCTATACCTGTACTACAGTCCACATTTAACACCACACACCTCTCTCTATACCTGTACTACACTCCACGTTTAATACCACACCTATCTCTATACCTGTACTACAGTCAGCTCTCTGTGGTCTCACTCCACATTCAACACCACACCTCTCTCTATACCTGTACTACAGTCAGCTCTCTGTGGTCAAACTCCATGTTTAACACCACACAACTCTCTCTATACATGTACTACAGTCCATGTTTAACACCACACACCTCTCTCTATACCTGTACTACAGTCAGCTCTCTGTGGTTAAACTCCATGTTTAACACCACACAACTCTCTCTATACATGTACTACAGTCCATGTTTAACACCACACACCTCTCTCTATACCTGTACTACAGTCCATGTTTCACAGAACACACCTCTCTCTATACCTGTACTACAGTCCATATTTAACACCACACACCTCTCTCTATACCTGTACAACACTCCACCTTTAACACCACACACCTATCTCTATACCTGTACTACAGTCAGCTGTCTGTGGTCTCACTCCATGTTTAACACCACACATCTCTCTCTATACCTGTACTACAGTCAGCTGCCTGTGGTCTCACTCCATGTTTAACACCACACACCTCTCTGTATACCTGTACTACACTAGACGTTTAACACCACACACCTCTCTCTATACCTGTAATACACTCCACGTTTAACACCACACCTCTCTCTATACCTGTACTATACTCCATGTTTAACACCACACACCTCTCTCTATACCTGTAATACACTCCATGTTTAACACCACACACCTCTCTCTATACCTGTACTACACTCCATGTTTAACACCACACACCTCTCTCTATACCTGTACTACACTCCATGTTTAACACCACACATGTCTCTCTATACCTGTACTACACTCCATGTTTAACACCACACATCTCTCTCTATACCTGTACTACACTCCACGTTTAACCACACACACCTCTCTATACCTGTACTACACTCCATGTTTAACACCACACACCTCTCTCTATACCTGTACTACACTCCACGTTTAACACCACACACCTCTCTCTATACCTGTACTACACTCCATGTTTAACACCACACACCTCTCTCTATACCTGTACTACACTCCATGTTTAACACCACACAACTCTCTCTATACCTGTACTACAGTCCATGTTTAACACCACACACCTCTCTCTATACCTATACTACAGTCCATGTTTAACACCACACGCCTCTCTCTATACCTGTACTACACTCCATGTTTAACACAACACGCCTCTCTCTATACCTGTACTAAACTCCACGTTTAACACCACACACCTCTCTATATACCTGTACTACAGTCAGATCTCTGTAGTCTCACTCCATGTTTAACACCACACACCTCTCTCTATACCTGTACTACAGTCAGCTCTCTGTGGTCTCACTCCACATTTAACACAACACACCTCTCTCTATACCTGTACTACAGTCAGCTCTCTGTGGTCTCACTCCATGATTAACACCACACACCTCTCTCTATACCTATACTAGAGTCCATGTTTAACACCACACACCTCTCTCTATACCTGTACTACACTCCATGTTTAACACGACACATCTCTCACTATACATGTACTACAGTCAGCTGTCTTTGGTGTCACTCCACGTTTAACACCATACACCTCTCTCTATACCTGTAATACACTCCACGTTTAACACCACACACCTCTCTCTATACCTGTACTACACTCCATGTTTAACACCACACACCTCTCTCTATACCTGTACTACACTCCACGTTTAACACCACACATGTCTCTCTATACCTGTACTACAGTCCATGTTTAACACCACACACCTCTCTGTATACCTGTACTACAGTCAGCTCTGTGGTCTCACTCCACGTTTAACACCACACAGCTCTCTCTATACTTGTACTACAGTCGATGTTTAACACCACACACCTCTCTGTATACCTGTACTACAGTCAGCTCTGTGGTCTCACTCCATGTTTGACACCACACACCTCTCTCTATACCTATACCACACCCGGCTATCTGTGGTCTCACTCCACGTTTAACACCGCACACCTCTCTCTTTATTTGTACTACAGCCAGCTGTCTGGTGTCACTCCACGTTTAACATCACACACCTCTCTCTATACATGTACTACAGTCAACTGTCTCTGGTGTCACTCCACGTTTAACACCACACACCTCTCTCTATACCTGTTCTAATCTCCACGTTTAACACAACACACCTATCTCTATACCTGTACTACACTCCATGTTTAACACCACACACCTCTCTCTATACCTGTTCTACACTCCACGTTTAACACCACACACCTATCTCTATACCTGTACTACAGTCTCACTCCATGTTTAACACCACACATCTCTCTCTATACCTGTACTACAGTCAGCTGTCTGTGGTCTCACTCCATGTTTAACACCACACACCTCTCTCTCTGTACCCATGTAACACCACACTCTCTCTATCACCTGTACTACAGTCCATGTTTAACACCACACACACACCTCTCTCTATACCTGTACTACACTCCATGTTTAACACCACCTCTCTCTGTACTACACTCCATGTTTAACACCACACACCTCTCTATACCTGTACTACAGTCCATGTTTAACACCACACACCTCTCTCTATACCTGTACTACAGTCCATGTTTAACACCACACACCTCTCTCTATACCTGTACTACAGTCCATGTTTAACACCACACACCTCTCTCTATACCTGTACTACACTCCATGTTTAACACCACACACCTCTCTATACCTGTACTACAGTCCATGTTTAACACCACACACCCTCTCTATACTACTGTGGTACACTCCATGTTTAACACCACACACCTCTCTCTATACCTGTACTACAGTCCATGTTTAACACCACACACCTCTCTCTATACCTGTACTACACTCCATGTTTAACACACACACACCTCTCTATCTATACCTGTACACCACACACACACACCCTCTATGTTTACACACACTCCATACATGTTTAACACCACATGTCTTTAACACACACATACCTGTACCTGTAGTACACTCCATGTTTAACACCAGTCTCTCTCTATACCTGTGGTACACTCCATGTTTAACACCACACACCTCTCTATACCTGTACTACAGTCCACGTTTAACACCACACACCTACATACCTGTACTCAGTCCATGTTTAACACCACACACACCTCTCTATACCTGTACACAGTCCATGTTTAACACCACACACCTCTCTCTATACCTGTACTACAGTCCATGTTTAACACCACACACACACCTCCTATACCTGTACTGTCCATGTTTGGTGTCTATACCTGTACTACAGTCCTGTTTAACACCACACACCTCTCTCTATACCTGTACTCCACACACCACACACCTCTCTATACCTGTGGTACACTCCATGTTTAACTCCCACACACCACACACCTCTCTCTATACCTGTACTACAGTCCCGTTTAACACCACACACCCTCTCTCTATACCTGTACTACAGTCCATGTTTAACACCACACACTACTCCATGTTTAACACCACACACCTCTCTATACCACACAGTCCATGACTCCATGTTTAACACCACACACCTCTCTCTACACCACACACCTTTCTATACCTGTGTACTACACTCCATGTTTAACACCACACACACACCTCTCTATACCTGTACTACAGTCCATGTTTAACACCACACACCTCTCTCTCTATACCTGTTTAGTCCATGTTTAACACCACACACCTCTCTCTATACCTGTACTCACCACACAGCTCTATGTGGTGTACTACAGTCCATGTTTAACACCACACACCTCTCTCTATACCTGTACTACAGTCCATGTTTAACACCACACACACCTGTACTACAGTCCATGTTTAACACCACACACCTGTACTACAGTCCATGTTTTAACACACACACTCTCTCTATACCTGTACTACAGTCCTATGTGGTCTGACTCCATGTTTAACACCACACACCTCTATACCTGTACTACAGTCCATGTTTAACACCACACACCACACACCTCTATCTACAGTCCTGTTTACTCTATGGTCTGTACTACAGTCCATGTTTAACACCACACACCTCTATCTATACCTGTACTACAGTCCATGTTTAACACCACACACCTCTGTCTATACCTGTACTACAGTCCATCCATGTTTAACACCACACACACACCTCTCTATCTGTACTACAGTCCACGTTTAACACCACACACCTCTCTATCTGTACTACAGTCCATGTTTAACACCACACACCTCTGTATCTGTATACCTGTACTACATCCTCTGTACTACAGTCCATGTTTAACACCACACACCTCTCTCTATCTGTACTACAGTCCATGTTTAACACCACACACCTCCTCTATACCTGTACTACAGTCCACGTTTAACACCACACAGTATCTCTATGTGGTCTACAGTCCATGTTTAACCACATGTCTATACCTGTTTACAGTCCACGTTTAACACCACACACACCTCTCTATACCTGTACTACAGTCCATGTTTAACACCACACACACACACCTCTCTGTACTACAGTCCATGTTTAACACCACACACCTCTCTATACCTGTACTACAGTCCATGTTTAACACCACACACACCTCTATATACTGTACTACAGTCCATGTTTAACACCACACACCCTCTATACCTGTACTACAGTCCACGTTAACACCACACACCACACACCTACACTACAGTCCACGTTTAACACCACACACCTCTGTCTATACCTGTACTACAGTCCATGTTTAACACACACACCTCTCTCTATACCTGTAACACAGTCCATGTTTAACACCACACACCTCTATCTATCTACACTCAGTCCATGTTTAACACCACACACACCTCTCTCTCTATACCTGTACTACAGTCCACGTTTAACACCACACACCTCTCTATATCTGTACTACAGTCCATGTTTAACACCACACACCTCTGTCTATACCTGTACTACAGTCCACGTTTAACACCACACACCTCTATACCTGTACTACAGTCCATGTTTAACACCACACACCTCTCTATACCTGTACTACAGTCCATGTTTAACACCACACACCTCTCTCTATACCTGTATCCTGTACTACACTCCATGTTTAACACCACACACCTGTATCTGTACTACAGTCCATGTTTACCACACACCTCTCTATACCTGTACTACAGTCCATGTTTAACACCACACACACCTCTCTATACCTGTACTACAGTCCATGTTTAACTCTGTACTACAGTCCATGTTTAACACCACACCACACACCTGTACTGTATATCTGTGTACTACAGTCCATGTTTAACACCACACACCTCTCTCTATACCTGTACTACAGTCCATGTTTAACACCACACACCTCTCTCTATACCTGTACTACAGTCCATGTTTAACACCACACACCTCTCTCTCTATACCTGTACTACAGTCCATGTTTAACACCACACACTCTCTCTATACCTGTACTACAGTCCATGTTTAACACCACACACCTCTCTATACCTGTACTACAGTCCATGTTTAACACCACACACCTCTCTCTATACCTACACAGTCCATGTTTAACACATGTTTAACACACACCTCTCTCTATACCTGTACTACAGTCCATGTTTAACACCACACACCTCTGTCTATACCTGTACTCACAGTCCATGTTTAACACCACACACCTCTCTATACCTGTACTACAGTCCATGTTTGTACACAGCTCTGTGGTCTCACTCCATGTTTAACACCACACACCTCTCTATACCTGTACTACAGTCCATGTTTAACACCACACACCTCTCTCTATATACCTGTACTACACAGTCCATGTTTAACACCACACACCTCTCTCTATACCTGTACTACACTCCATGTTTAACACCACACACCACTCTACACCTGTACTACAGTCCATGTTTGTCTACCTGTACTACACTCCATGTTTAACACCACACACCTCTCTCTATACCTGTACTACAGTCTCACTCCATGTTTAACACCACACATCTCTCTCTATACCTGTACTACAGTCAGCTGTCTGTGGTCTCACTCCATGTTTAACACCACACACCTCTCTCTATACCTGTACTACAGTCCATGTTTAACACCACACACCTCTCTCTATACCTGTACTACAGTCCACGTTTAACACCACACACCCTCTCTATACCTGTTTACCACACACACCTGTCCATGTTTAACACCACACACCTCTCTCTATACCTGTACTACAGTACAGTCCATGTTTAACACCACACACCTCTGTCTATACCTGTACTACAGTCCATGTTTAACACCACACACCTCTCTATACCTGTACTACAGTCCACATGTTTAACACACACACCCTCTGTATACCTGTACTACAGTCCATGTTTAACACCACACACCTCTCTCTATACCTGTACTACAGTCCACGTTTAACACCACACACCTCTGTATCTGTACTACAGTCCACGTTTAACACCACACACCCTCTCTATACCTGTACTACAGTCCACGTTTAACACCACACACCTCTCTCTATACCTGTACTACAGTCCACGTTTAACACCACACACCTCTGTCTATACCTGTACTACAGTCCATGTTTAACACCACACACCTCTCTCTATACCTGTACTACAGTCCACGTTTAACACCACACACCTCTGTCTATACCTGTACTACACTCCACGTTTAACACCACACACCTCTGTCTATACCTGTACTACAGTCCACGTTTAACACCACACACCTCTCTCTATACCTGTACTACACTCCACGTTTAACACCACACACCTCTGTCTATACCTGTACTACACTCCACGTTTAACACCGCACACCTCTGTCTATACCTGTACTACACTCCACGTTTAACACCGCACACACCTCTGTATACCTGTACTACAGTCCATGTTTAACACCACACACCTCTCTCTATACCTGTACTACAGTCCACGTTTAACACCACACACCTCTCTCTATACCTGTACTACACTCCATGTTTAACACCACACACCTCTGTCTATACCTGTACTACACTCCATGTTTAACACCACACACCTCTCTCTATACCTGTACTACAGTCCACGTTTAACACCGCACACCTCTGTCTATACCTGTACTACAGTCCACGTTTAACACCACACACCTCTGTCTATACCTGTACTACAGTCAGCTCTATGTGGTCTGACTCCATGTTTAACACCACACACCTCTGTATCTGTACTACAGTCCACGTTTAACACCGCACACCTCTGTATCTGTACTACAGTCCACGTTTAACACCACACACCTCTGTCTATACCTGTACTACAGTCCATGTTTAACACCACACACCTCTCTCTATATCTGTACTACAGTCCACGTTTAACACCACACACCTCTGTATCTGTACTACAGTCCATGTTTAACACCACACACCTCTGTATCTGTACTACAGTCCATGTTTAACACCACACACCTCTCTCTATATCTGTACTACAGTCCATGTTTAACACCACACACCTCTGTATCTGTACTACAGTCCACGTTTAACACCACACACCTCTGTATCTGTACTACAGTCCATGTTTAACACCACACACCTCTGTATCTGTACTACAGTCCATGTTTAACACCACACACCTCTAACACCACACACCTCTGTCTATCTGTACTACAGTCCATGTTTAACACCACACACCTCTGTATCTGTACTACAGTCCACGTTTAACACCACACACCTCTGTATCTGTACTACAGTCCACGTTTAACACCACACACCTCTGTATCTGTACTACAGTCCACGTTTAACACCACACACCTCTGTATCTGTACTACAGTCCATGTTTAACACCACACACCTCTCTATACCTGTACTACAGTCCACGTTTAACACCACACACCTCTGTATCTGTACTACAGTCCATGTTTAACACCACACACCTCTGTCTATACCTGTACTACACTCCATGTTTAACACCACACACCTCTCTCTATACCTGTACTACAGTCCATGTTTAACACCACACACCTCTCTCTATACCTGTACTACAGTCCATGTTTAACACCACACACCTCTGTCTATACCTGTACTACACTCCATGTTTAACACCACACACCTCTCTCTATACCTGTACTACAGTCCATGTTTAACACCACACACCTCTGTCTATACCTGTACTACAGTCCACGTTTAACACCACACACCTCTGTCTATACCTGTACTACACTCCACGTTTAACACAACACACCTCTCTCTATACCTGTACTACAGTCAGCTCTATGTGGTCTGACTCCATGTTTAACACCACACACCTCTCTCTATATCTGTACTACAGTCCACGTTTAACACCGCACACCTCTGTCTATACCTGTACTACAGTCAGCTCTATGTGGTCTGACTCCATGTTTAACACCACACACCTCTATCTACACCTGTACTACAGTCAGCTGTCTTTGGTCTAACTCCATGTTTAACACCACACACCTCTCTCTATACCTGTACAACAGTCAATGTTTAACACCACACATCTCTCTCTATAAATGTACTACAGTCACCTGTCTGTGGTCTCACTCCATGTTTAATACAACACATCTCTCACTATACCTGTACTACAGTCCATGTGTAACACCACTTACCTCTCTCTATACATGTACTACAGTCCATGTTTAACACCACACATCTCTCTATACCTGTACTACAGTCAGCTGTGTGTGGTGTCACTCCACGTTTAACACAACATACCTCTCTCTATACCTGTACTACAGTCTCACTCCATGTTTAACACCACACACCTCTTTCTATACCTGTACTAGAGTCCATGTTTAACACCACACACCTCTCTCTATACCTGTACTACAGTCAGCTGTGTTTGGTCTCACTCCACGATTAACACCACACACGTCTCTCTATACGTGTACTACAGACAGCTGTATGTGGTGTCACTCCACGTTTAACACAACATACCTCTCTCTATACCTGTACTACAGTCTCACTCCATGTTTAACACCACACACCTCTTTCTATACCTGTACTAGAGTCCATGTTTAACACCACACACCTCTCTATACCTGTACTACAGTCAGCTGTCTTTGGTCTCACTCCACGAGTAACACCACACACCTCTCTCTATACCTGTACTACAGTCAGCTGTCTGTGGTGTCACTGCGCGTTTAACACCACACACCTCTCTCTATACCTGTACTACAGTCAGCTGTCTGTGGTGTCACTGCACGTTTAACACCACACACCTCTATCTATACATGTACTATAGCCAGCTGTCTTTGGTCTAACTCCATGTTTAACACCACACATCTCTCTCTATATGTTTCCTATGTCCACGTTTAACACCAAACACCTCTCTCTATACCTGTACTACAGTCCATGTTTAACACCACACATCTCTCTCTATACCTGTATTACAGTCCATGTTTAACACCACACACCTCTCTATATCTGTACTACAGTCCATGTTTAACACCACACACATCTCTCTATACCTGTACAACAGTCCATGTTTAACACCACACACATCTCTCTATACCTGTACTACAGTCCATGTTTAACACCACACACATCTCTCTGTACCTGTACTAGTCAGCTGTCTGTGGTCTCACTCCACCTTTAATACCACACACCTCTCTCTATACCTGTACTACAGTCGGCTGTCTGTGGTCTCACTCCATGTTTAACACCACACATCTCTCTCTATACCTGTACTACAGTCGGCTGTCTGTGGTGTCACTCCACGTTTAACACCACACACCTCTCTCTATACCTGTACTACAGTCACCTGTCTGTGGTCTCACTCCATGTTTAACACCACACACCTCTCTCTATACCTGTACTACACTCCATGTTTAACCCCACACACCTCTCTCTATACCTGTACTACAGTCAGGTGTCTGTGGTCTCACTCCACTTTTAACACCACACACCTTTTTTTTTTAAAAATTTTCTGCAGATTCATTAGGTGATATGTACTCTTGTCTCTTGTAGTACAGTACAAATCAAAATTAAAACACTTGTCTGCTACTTCAGTACAAAAGAACATTAAAACACTTGTCTGCTACTTCAGTACAAAACAACATTAAAACACTTTTCTGCTACTTCAATACAAAACAACAATAAAAAGACTTTTCTGCTACTACAATACAAAAGTACATTTTTCTTTCACTAATCCCTCTCTCACAATCTTATTAAAACAGAGCAAAGAAAACAACACCTCTTTAAAGAGATGTTTCCTTATATCTTGTTTCAATAAAGATCTGATAGCAACACAAATAAACCTGTGTGTTGCTGATTAAAGTGAGTGCTGACAGTGGGAGACAGATCTGTGAGAAAATGATACAACACCGCATCAGAAAGGTTGTTGTTTTATGAACGTTTCTGTTGTTATTATTATTATTAATTTTACTAATACTGTTATTATTTTATTATTAAATTTATTGATACTGTTGTTGTTGTTGTTATTGTATTATTAGTTCTCTTTGTTATTGTTATTATTATTAATTTTACTGTTATTATTATTAATTTTACTGTTATTATTTTATTATTCTGTATATAAGATAATGGTAAAACCTGATAGCAGTATGGCACTTTAGTACTTCAGTGTGTTTTGATTATATCACACAGGCAGATAGAAATCACAGATAGATAACAACAGATTTCACACACACACACACACTTCCTGCATCATGGATAATATGAATATAGTAAGCTTTAAATCAGAATTAACAAACATTTTTTTTTTCATTTTTTTTTGTTTTTGGTTTGTTTGTTTGTATGAATGTTTATATTTTATATATGGAATTTATTAGAGATAGCTAATTTCAACATTGAGACTAAAGGTGGATTAGGAAATTGTGTTTCTCTGAAATGAAATATTGCCTACACTGGGGACAACACTTATCGTGTAGTGAATGTTTGAGATCACAAAGACATGATAATATTGATGAAGTGAAAATATTCCACACCTGCTTTACACAGAAACTAGAAAAATAAAACACTGAAAGAGCAAGTGTGTGTATGTGTGTGTGTGTGTGAGTGTGTTTGTGTGGGTGTGTGTGTGTGAGTGTGTGAGTGTTTGCAGTTACTATAGTTCAGCCTCTAAAATTGTGTTGCTTGTTACTAGCAAACACTAATTATAAAAAAAATATATATATATATATATTATGTCTATATATATATACACATAAATAAATTAAATGACATTTAAAATCTATTTGTGAGGGTTAATGAAGTAATAGACTAGAAACATTTTGTTCTTCTTTAGCTGTGGTTCTATATATATATATATATATATATATAGGGACTAGTGAAACAACAGCTAAAGAACAACAAAATGTTTCTAGTCTATTACTTCATTAACCCTCACAAATAGATTTTAAATGTCATTTAATTTATTTATTTACTTCTCAAGTAATCATGATTTTAAAACTTTCACTTCTGTCAAACCTGTGTCTTTCATCTTTCCTTGTGGATTGTCAGGCAAAGCACCTTTGTTTTTATCACATCATATTATCTCTTTGAGCTATCTCATTAAGTGGTATCTGAGATAACATCTATCAGAGAAAAGAGCTATAACTGTCCATGCATACAAGTGTTTCACAGATAAAAACAGCTTTACCTGACAGAACTGCTCAGTCTAGTGTGTGTGACTTTCATGTGGTGAGCTGCTTGTACAGATGTTACCACTATTACTGACATGTCTGACCTCATGATGCTCATTATATTGAAAAGCTATGTGTAACATATAACATATATATGTATGTATATATGTATCTATGTATGTATGTCACACACACACACACACACACACACACACACAAACACACACCTGTCTGCTCTTTTAATGTTTATATATATATATATACCAAGAATAAAAACTACTGAAATTAATTAAAAATAACTAAAGAAACAACTTCATAGTTAGGGCTAGCTTAAGGTAATGTACTATATGGTATAAAGAGGCCTAAATAAAATTTTAAAAATACTGTTAAAGATTATTTAGTTTCATAGTAAAGTGATTAGTATTTTTTGCTGCACAGCTCATAATAAGACCAGTATGTAACAGTATTACTTTATTAGGTGTAGATATGAGTTATCAATTTCAAATGTACAGTCTCAAAGCTACAATGTATGTTATATTTACTAAATGTAGCTCAGCAAATTTCTATAAAGCTGGAAATGTCTGTATCATGAAAGGTTTTTCTTCACTGAAGTGAGACTGTCAGTGGTATTAAAACACTAATCCAGTAATATCTACAAACTTCTAACCATCTCTTTCTGTTCAACATGATGACTAATTCAAACTGTTGTATAAACTGCCAGATATCTGCCACTTCAACTAGAACTCTTCAGTGTTTTATTTATGATTCTTCTGAAATAAAAGTGTTATGAGTGACAAACTATTCTTGGACATTTCCAAAAAGAATGTGTTTATTATCAGAGATAACAAAAGACCAGTCTTATGACAGAACTGTTATAAAACACACACAGCTGTGTGAATTACACAGGGAAGTCAACATTTATCTTGAAAGATGATAATTAGACAGGACTACGGCTTAAATCTTTTGCTTTTAAGATTTTATCATTTTTGAGTCATGAAGTTTAATCTGTGTTGGACTCTTCACAAGCAGCAATGGGAACTGGTTAACCACTGTTATCTTCTTCAGTTGGTTTGTTCCATGAGAGATCACATAATTTTTTTTAAATTAACCTAGACATTTCCTGGATTAGGGGCCATGAAACTTAAGATTCATTAGGCTAATAATACATGTGCCACTGATTTTATAAGCAAAATGAAGTTCAGTAATAGATGTTGGCTCAGTATGTGATATTTCAGATCAGTCACTCATGGTGGACACTCCAAGCTATTTCTCAATCCAGCCAATGCTCTGTAACTGGTTTAATGAAAATCTGCTGCCTATAAAAAAGATCAGTTGCTGCTAATCATGAAGAGTAAGTTATGATGTATAAATATAAATAAAAAGTGCTGAGTTTATCATGCATTTCCTCCCTTTCTTTATAAAACAAATGAAAAGGAAAGCACACACACACTATATCTTTGATGTACTGTACTGAATTGTTTATAAATTAGAAAATATTCATTACATATTTCAGTTCATCTAACTTAGCTTCATGAATGATTGCAAAGATGATGATGTATGTTTGGGAAAAATAAATAATCAGCTGTTTCTGACAAAAGTAAGTGATAATCATAATTATTCAAAATGATATATTTAACCAATTATTACTGATTAAAAAAAAAAGAGAATGTAAGTGTAATAAAAAAATGTAAACATCTGTATGTTCCTGTTCACATCCACAAGAAACAAGTGTAAGAACACAGCAGGGAAGCCTGCCAGTGTGTTGAAATGTTACAGGAGAAATAACATTGAGTAACAGCAGTGACAACAATGTAACACAATAGTGATACACTGTTCACAACATCAAAGCTGACAGTTTCATCCCTCAAACAAAGACCACATGTTGACCTTTTAAGAGTGTGTGTACCAAGGTAACAACATCACTTACAAATTACATTCACACACAAACCAAGTATCAGCCACAAGTGTCACTCAGTTTTATAAAAGGCACAAAAAGTCTTGAAGAGATTTTCTTGTTGTAGACATTACAAAGAAATTATATCCATTTTATTAAATTTTGTTATTTTTAAAAAAATGTTGTCCTTTTTTCAAATGATTAATGATAATGGAAAAATACAAAGTAATATGTAAATTATTTATTTTTATTATTATTGTTATTGTTGTTGTTCCTATTATTACTACTCTTACTAAAACTCTGATATAAATCCACATTTAACATACTCACACAAATTATATTTTAACATCTTGAACAGCTTGTAAATTTTGTAATTTAAAAAACTAGAAGAATTTATTTGATACCATACATTATAATACATTATTTCAAATTAATTCCTTGAATAATTATTAAATAAATAATACTGTTGTTTTGTTTATGTTTTTTATATTAAATATTAAAAGTAGTATCCTTTTAGGGTCATTGAATTCTCTATAATGAGTTGTTCCAGGTAAAAAAAAATATATATAATAATAATAATAATGATAATAATAATAATAATAATAATAAATAAAGAAAGAAAGAAAGAAAGAATAAAACATTTATTACAAAATAATCTTATTAAATGCCTAAGCAATATCAGTGTCCAGTTTCTATATAAATAAAAAAAATAAGTTACAGATGAATACCTCCCTCTGTCTATGTACATCAATTTCAAATGTAGAATGTCTCAAAGCTACAATGTATAGTTATATTTACTAAATGTAGCTCAGCTACAGATGAATACCTCCCTCTGTCTATGTACATATGAACAGACAACAGCAAATAATCCATCATGGATGAAACTATCATTAGAAAAAGTGACATCAAAGAATTTCAAAATAATTCCCATAACTAAAATAAAGTGAACAAACAGATAACAATTACTGTGTGCAAAAGCACTGATCACAAACAGTGGCTATCTAGTGGTCAGTAGATGCCACCCACAGTGGACAGTGATGACACTGGGAGGACAATACATTCCACAGACTGGATCAATCATCATGCTTGCCGGAACGGCTTAGTCCCATTTGGTAGAATCCCATTTCATAGAAAGGCTAAATGTGGTTCAGTGGTCTTATTGACATGTTTGGTTTTACCTCAGTCATTTTAATGAACTGCTCCAGATTATTTGGAAAGCGATTATTATTGTATAAATACAGTAACATCTCGCTTAACGATACCACGCTTTAACAATCTTTCTTCTTTACAAATTATATAAATAGAAATTTAATTTAATAGTTAATTGCTCGAAATAAATGATACAAATGTATACAGTGCATGTTTTTAAGTCCTTTTTCTTTAATTTTTCGTTCATTCACGAGCTTCTCTCAGTTGTGTTGATCAGTTGACACGTCATATGTGCATCTGATATTCTGATTCTCTTTTGTCTTCTGCTTCGATTTAGACTTAAACTTGTTTGTAATTTACCCTTCCAATATGTCAAAACGAATAACAGTATACCGGCAAATGCTGATGATAAAAGAAACGGAAGATAATAACTTTAGAAACAAAATACATTATCTTAAATGAAACCAAAACCCACAATGAGCGGCATATACTTATTTCTTAATGTATTTGTATAAATTGATTTGTAAATGATTTACTGTTTATTTAATATCTACAATCTATTAAATCATTTATGTCTAAACTGCCGTTTTATTTCTCCTTATTTCACCTCTTTTTTTTATGTCAGATCTCATCAGCGAGAAAGTAACCACTGCTTTTAACCTTAATTCAATGTAAATTAGTCTCCCGTTTACCTCACTTAGTTATTGGAAGTTTTGGAACCAATTACATCTTTAATCTGAGGTATTATTGTAGTATGGATATTGCTTATCGCATAAAGTATGCAAATATGACAAATATCGAAATGATCTATGTATCGAATATAGTGAATGTAAATAATTAAAAAAGAAGGTATTTATCTAAAAGTATTCCCAATGATTTGGTCCTTCGTATAAACTTTTTCAGTCATAGCCAAAGTATTTGCAGGTCATAATATCTTTAGTGTACACACTATTAATATACTATGTCACATGTATTGTATAATATGTGCACAATCTGAATATGTATGTGTGCATAACGTAAATATGATCAGTAACAGATATCTTGTACATGTTTAAGCTGAATACGGTTGAATTCGAAAAGTTAATGATAAATGTAACGTTCAAATACTCTATTTACTGAATATAAGTAAATTACTCATATGTAAAATATGTTTTGTTAAAAATTATATTTGCTGAATTAGTTATTTATAATATTTTTGTCGAAAGAAACCAGATGTATGCACAGGCCAAGTTCATTATATACAGAGGTAATCAGGTATTGCAGTAAACCAGGTTTTTCTACGAAATGGGAATTATACGAACTGGGAATCTACCAAATGGGAAGACACCGCTGGAACACCAAGCTGTTTGTGTAATTAAGTTGTAAACACTACTGAATGGTTCTTTTCATATCTGACTTTTCAAAATGTTTTCTTTTGTCAGTGGTAAAATTTAGTTATAACTGTTATAAATTTGTGATTAACAAATAGTAAAAATAATCTGAAATGTTAGAGAAAATACTTTGCAATTGTTATATTTGTTTGGTAACATTGATAATGCTGTGTGTGTTTCTCTCTCACTGTCTCTCTGTCTCTCTTTGTGAGTTTGTATTGTATGTATGTTTATGTGTGTATGATTGCTTTAAGTGTTAGATAATAGATGTGAAATCACATTAGAAATTAGAATGAAACAACAGAGCAAATTACATACAGGCACACATATGTAAACACAGACACATAAACATTTACATGCACACGTATGTACAGACAGACAGACATACACACATATATACATATATATATAAATACATAAATAAATAAACACAAGAGAAACATATTTATTATAAGATATAAGTTAGTGTTAATTTTACAAACATATTTATAATACTTGTTAAACCACTATTATAATTATTTCAATAGTATCAAAATTAGTGTATTTGGCAAGTGTTTTGAAGTAATATGTTATTTAATTCCAGTAAAATAAATAGAGTTATTTACAATCTTTATTTGTTACAGGACATTAAAATCCAGCTTTTGATGTTTTAAACAAGTGATAAATTAAACACAAACATGAAGGAAGTAAACAGTGATAAATCTTGTTACTACTACTACTACTACTAAATGCTCATCAGCAACACCTGCATGTCAGTGTGTAAATATTTTATTATGTCATTTGTAGTTTTTATTCCACCATAAAAACAAACATTAAGACTGGTTGAAAAATGTTGAGAAGAGATTTAGCTGTAAAAGTGTTGAGTTGAGAGGAATGTCATCTTCTACAAGTGTTTCTCAACACTGACATCTGATGACAGAAATCTCATAAATACTATGTAAAGTGACAAAACAAAGCTTTAATGTTAAAACAACAGTTTTTTCTATTTAACTTGTTTACTTTTTCAAGTGTAAAGTTATATTTAAAAGAAGATTTTTTTAAAAATTTTGTTTATTTAGCTATGTACTTTACCCAAATGTAAAGTTATTTTTAAAACATTTACTTTTTATTTCATCATTGTTCAGTTTACGCTATATTTTCTCTAAGGGGAACATTATCTTTAAATGAATATAATTTTTGTTTAACTAGTTTATTATTTCTCCAAGTATAAAGTTATCTTTAAAACACCATACTTCATATTTAACTTGTTTATTTTGCAATATATTTTCTCCAAGTGTTAAGTTATCTTTAAAACAACAATTTGTTGGGGGTTTTTAACTTTATTATTTTATATAATTTACTACATACTTTTTCCAAGTTAATGTGAACATAAATTAAAAAAAACCCACATGTTTCTTTATTTCATCATTGTTCAGTTTGCTATATATTTTCCTAAAGAGTAAAGTTATCATTGAAACAGTGGGGTTTTATTTCATAATTGTTTAATTCACTATCTTGAAGTCTGAAGTTATCTTTAAAAGGTGATATTCAGATGGGAGTGGTTTTATGTGTGATAAGATGAAGTATGTGATATAACAGCAGTAAAAAAAAAGATAATCAAAGCAAAATGTAATGTTAAAATATCAGCCAAAGAGATTAATTTGTCATAAATTTCAGAAAAAAAAAGAAAAAAAAACATCAGTAAGATTAAAAACTTGTTTTATCTTTGAACTTAATCTTAATAATGTTCCTAATACTAATACAATTATTAATAATGATGATATTGATCTTGATATAGATGATGAGCCAAAATAAAATATGGTCAATTTAAATTAAACTTATCTTAAAACTATTAAATGAAATTTCTGGATAAAATAAAAAATAATAAATTTATACTTACCAGGCTGTGGCAGTTGGAAAACGATGCTTTGGAGTAATTGTGTGATAAGACTTGTCCAGTGTAGATGCAGTCCATGATATCCTGGTCAGGTTGGTTAGTTGATGTTTGCTGTGGAATGGTACTAGAGTTGCCATGGTGACGATGATAAATTTTAAAACCTGGAGCCAAAAGATTTTTGTTTGGTGACAGTCTCAGATGGAAGTGAAGACTTTTGCCAGTGATGTTCATAAAAATGTCTTCTTCCAGTCCTGCATTTCGCCGACTGCGATGATGTTGTTTTATCTGATCATGAGGTACTACAATGCCATTGATGTCTAAGTATGATGTGAATACAACTTGATAATCTAAAATGAATTACAAATATTTATAAAAATTATATTTCCAATAATAAAAAATCCCATTTTGTTAATAAATTAAACATTTCTAAATTAGTTGTCATCTGTTCACACACACACACACACACACACACACACACACACACACACAAACATTTATATGATAAATATTTATAATCATTATTAAAATGTCCTAAATATTATTATTTAATTTTATCTTTTTTGTTTTTAATTTTTATGTGTCTTAATATTTTGTTTTATTATTTCCTTTTTTAAATAAATATGATACTTCATTTTTACTTCTGGTTTGCCAAGCTACATATGTGAATATAGTGTACTAATTATCTAGCAGCAGTGTAATAACAGTGTGTTTAATAAATCACACGTATTAACGTTTGTCAAGACCACACACATTGGAAACATTTCTCATTATCATAACACTGACCCAGTCACACTTAGCTTATTCTGTTTCATCCGCGATGCTCTTCAAATTTGGGGTGACGTACTTCAAACAGAACAGAGAAAAGTGCCTGTTATTTGCCCATTTTTCACTGCGACCGAAATGCCAAAAAAATGTACAACATGAATTGAAAAGGTGCACTGTTAATTATAAGGTGTTTCTACCTTTTTATAAAGAGCACAATGAGCTTACTTGGTCTGTAATTTTTTATTTTTGTTATTATAATCTTGGGTAGCTACATCTCATGTTGAAACGTTTTGGGTATAACGTACAATTATGTAATAACGCAATGTACTGGTTCTTCTATAACCAGTCGCAAAACACAAAAAGCCTTATCTGTTGTTTATATACTCCAGTCGTTTGTATAAAAACATTCGAATACAGCCATAATTTCAAACAAAAATGTCCCCAGAGTTTGTTCTTTTATTTTTATTTATTTATTTATTTTTAGAACCCATAACATGGAATAAACCAGGATATTTAATTATTTTGGCAGCAGTTAAAATTTATCATTTATTTTGTAAATTAGGTAAATACTAAAAACAACTTCACAATACTATGTCTTCCCCAAACCCCCATTTATGTCCAACTCCCATAGAGCAAAGCAATAACGATCAAGTGGATAGGAGACATTCTGTTAGTAGTTTAATGTTTAACTTATCAGAAGTGCAAAACAACAAGTAAATCCAACGTGAGTGTGTAATGCAGAAGTTAAAAAGAATTGTGATTTAAAATTAGATGCACAAGAGTAGTTAAAACTTGTTAAGTCTGCAATGTTATTAGTATAGTTTATTTTTAAAATTTTGAAATTTTATAATATGTGTCATAATTTTACCAAAATATTTGATATTTAATAATGTCAATACATTAATCAGAATGTGTCATTGTTACATTTATAAATCAACGTAAAAAAAACCCCCAAAAAACCATTATTTAATTAAATCAGTTTTGTCATTAATAACTTAATTTTTATTTACAAAATTACAAATTAAAAATAAATTTTCCTCTGTACTGAATAACTTTAGCATTATAAAACATTTTTAGACATTTCCTGGAACCATTTTGTGTCTTTTGGAAATACTTTATCCTTTCCTCTTTATTTCAAATTTTAGTTAACAGTATCTTTATTCTGCATGGCAACTATCCTCTGCATTTCCAAACGTCTTTATGGGAACCTTTTCCAATAAACAACCGTGAACTAGTTTCAAAGCAGAAACACAAAGATGCCTGCTTGAAACTGAGCTTTTCTTACCATAATATTATATTGCAACTTTAATATTGTGATCATTTAAATAAAAATTATTTTTAATTATTGCCTCAGAATGTGTTTTTCTATTGTAATATTAATATGATAAATGGAGAATATTTTAGACATAAAATGTACCTAGAAAACAAAACCAGCTTAGCATTATTATTATAATTTATGTCTAAAACAGTTCTAACTGAATAATAAATATTTAGCATTACTGTTAAATAAAGTTAAAAAAAAATACAAGTAATTTTGGAAATATATTTCATGTAAAAAGAAGGGCAATTAATTTAATTTATATCAATTAAAAAATAACATTTTCTTTATCAATACAAATATAATAATATTTTATTTACTTTTTCATTTATTTCTTTTTTGTCAAGGTTGCTGTTGTTTAAAAATGATTAATATATATATATATATATATATATACAAAAATTAAATATACTTACCATCAGGAAACTGTTGGCATACTTTACAGGAAAGTGGTATGAGAGGGCAAACCTGAAATAATTTAAATGTAATACTGAAGAATGCAAAGATTTATTTTAAGTCCATGTAACTAAAATAAAAAAAAATAATCTGAAATGATAATTAAAATAGTTTGCTATTCTGTTTTCTTAATTAAATATATTGATTTAAGTCAAATAATAAATCAACAGCAATAACATGTACATTAAAGGAAAATTCAAATTTATCCAAAGACATGTTATTAAATGATATTTAATCTAGTTAATATAGTTAAAGACTAAACTTTAACAGAACGAAGTTATTCTACTCTAAATCAGTCTGTCTGCCTTAATCAAATTTTCAACTTGGCTTGTCTTTCTACTATTTTTGATTTTTTGTTTAAAGTGTGAACATTTTGGAGAAGATAAATTTTAATGGTTACGTATAAAACAACGTCTTTTAGATTTTTAATCTTGGATAAAACAGTGGTCTGTCAAGGTAACAGACACAATTCACAAAAATTGCAAAATCATTGACTAAATACTAAATATTTTCATCTAAGATGTGGATGCTGTTTTCATTCATCAATTTTGTTAAAGAACATGGTTTAGAAGATGACTGCAGGGTCCTCCAGAGCTTATCACTAGCTGCAGTCCACGATGTTCTTGTTTCCTCATTTCTAACACAACACTATAGGAAATATTGTTATGTGAACTTGATAAAAGAACAATTTTTAAAGATACTTTAACTGATTCACATAATTCATTTAAATTATTTTCCTTCTGACAGTATTTGAGCAAATTTAGCATATAGCAATAGTGTATATTTCTTTACAGCAAATATAAACACAGTTTTACAAACTTTAAATAGAAACAGACAATGACTGATCAAAATACACAGCTCAGTTCAGTTACATTTGGTTTTATACTTTAGACCAAATAAGGAAAAAAATCAAATGTTTTGAGATATTTTTAATGTATTTTCTTATTCACATTTATTTTACACTAGCATGCACACACATATACAAATACAAAATATATATTTCACACATATACACACACACACACAAACACACATGCCACAATTATAAATAAATAAGTAAATAATAATATATCATTTTATTAGAGATTGTATGTAATATATGATTTTAAAATAAGGATTTTATAAATCCAGTTAAGAATATAAATATCAAACTATTTCAAGAATGATGAAAATATTTTCTCCATACAGGTCAGTATCATGTAAGATATGTTTAATTATTAAGTTATACATACACACATGCACTCACACACACACACATGCACGCACACACACACAAAACCATACGTCAGTAGTTTGTGGGTGATATTTAACATTAAGAATGTAATTAACTGATATTATTTATATACAAACCTGTAATAAAGGGATGTATATAAAATTATTTACAGGTTTATTATATTGACATTACACCTATTGCCAAGCTTTGATTGAGACAAGGAGGTTTTATATATATTTGACTAGTATTAGTGTTAATGAAGAAGAAATTTGTTTTATTAAATATTTTCTTTAATTGAAACCACACAGCACACTTCGTTGTGTTTAATAATACATTTTAGCATGTACACAGAAAGGTTTTTGAAACATCACCATTTTCCAAAGTTTTCTGTTTATATGAACAATATTTAAAATAACTAATATTGTTAAATGCTAATTTTATATGAACTATATATTTTTTTCAGGATAATGTTTAGAATGGGAAAAATCATGCAGAGAAATATGTTCTGTAACTCAGAATATCTGAAATAGTTATAATCTCAAAAAGTTATTGTTTCATGTTTTGTGTGTGGATAGTGATTGGAACAGAAGGATATGTAATATGACTGTCGGCTCACTTGTCTTTTATTTTAAAACAAACCTCTTTTATGTCTCATGATTATTTTTTCTTCTTTTTAATTTTTTAATTTTTATTGTCTTCCATTTACCTTTTTTAAATTAATTTTTTAAAAAATTACTTGTTTACCTTACCTAATCTATAAAAACAGCAACAAAAAACAACAAAACACCTCAGTAGTTTATTTTACAAACAGATAATCTGTTCTCTGTTTTTTGTTATTGCCTGTTTTATTTATTGTTGATAAGGTAGTGCAATCAGACATAATTTAGATGAAGTGTTTATTGTCTCATTCAATTTCACCTGCTTTGTAGGTTCTTTCTTCTTGATCTTTTCTTGCACTGCAATTTGCAAAAGGCAATATAAATGCCAGCATAAAGTATTATTAGCTTAAAAGTAATATAAATGTCTTCTCACGTAACAGCTTTTGTGTTAGGATACAAAAGAAAATAAAAGTATTTTGAGATATTTTTCTTTTTTTTTGTGCCTCATTGTGTATTTTTCTGTCTAACTATTATTGTTTTTGTACTGTCTGCATTTCTAATTATGTGTCATTACTTCTGTGTATTGTTGAATTTGTTTATGTGTCTTTGACTATATGTCACATTGTGTGTGTCTCAGTCTATGTCATTGTGTGAGTTGTCTATGGCACATTACCTGTGTCTTTGTCTACATGTCACACTGCATCTTTTTGTATATTTCAACTTGTGTTTCTATGCCACATAATGTCTCTGTCTATATGTCACAGGTATGTTACAGTTGTATGTTTCTATCAACACTGTATCATCATATATACATCACACAATGCATCTGTCTATATGTCAGTTCATATATATTTGTCTCTGTCACAGTCTTTGTATAACACTCTGATTCTTTGTCTATATGTTACACTGTGTCATTGTCTACAGGGTGTCCCAAAAGTAACCGAACTGCAAACTTAAATAAAATTAGATATTAAAAACAACAAATTTAATCTGTATATTTAGTATTTACAAATGTTCAAAATGTCTACCTTGAACTTCAGTACAATCACGACACCTTTTGACAACACTGTGACATACTTTTTGGCAAGTTTGCAAAGTCAAACCATGGAGAATCCAGTAGTGCGAGCTGAATAAGAATCGAGCTATGATGTAGGAACAAAACCAATAAGACCAGCGAAAAGATTCAGGTGTAACGTCTGCCTTTATTGCAGTACAGAAAGCAACTGTCCGGAGAGTGAGCTGCAAGAGAAAGAACATGGAATGCCTAGGAGAACATGAACAGTATTAAAAGACCGTGTGATAGATGTCTGCGTTGTTGCAGTAAAACAGAAGTCTTGATCACGAAGAACACTACAGTCAGGTAACAAAAATCATTCCAAAGACTACTGCTGACGGAAGTAAATGAATAGTACAAAAGGTAACATAAAATGACATAAAAGATGGAATTAAATTTTTTTTTTTTTTTAAGTTTGCAGTTCGGTTACTTTTGGGACACCCTGTATATGTAAGACATTATTCTTTGTCAGTGTGTTACATTATGTCTTTGTCACCCAGTTCATCTCTGTCTATATATCACTGTGTGTCTTTGTTTATATGTCACATTGCATATCTTTGTTTATGTCACATTGTCTGTGTCACACTATCTATGTCACATTGCATATCTTTGTTTATGTCACATTGTGTCACACTATGCCACATTGCATATCTTTGTTTATGTCACAGTTTGTGTCACACTATGTCACACTGCATATCTTTGTTTATATGTCACATTGTCTGGGTCACACTATGTCACACTGCATATCTTTGTTTATATGTCACATTGTCTGGGTCACACTATGTCACATTGCATATCTTTGTTTATGTCACATTGTCTGTGTCACACTATCTATGTCACACTGTTTCTTTGTTTATGTCACATTGTCACACTGACTTTGTTTATATGTCACATTGTTTGTGTCACATTGTCTATGTCAAAAGACCAGATTTTTATCCAAGTACTTCATCATCATCCACAATGAAATGGTTGAGTAGAAGTTGAACTGTCTCATGTCAGCCCACTTGGACTTTGAGATGAAAGTGATGATTATTCTGGTATATTTCAATCTGCTGATACCAGTTACTTTGAAATAAAATAGTTTTATTTCTCTGATTTATAGGATATTATGATCATTGTTCTATTTAACAAACTTATATAATATAATATATCAAGGGCTCTCTTGTATTTATTTCAGTAATTATTGTTAATGTGAATTAATCTGACATAGACTAGTTTTATTTCTCTGGACATTTATTTGTGGTCTCAGACTGGACTAGGTTTGTGTAAAGAGATACATTTCCTGCCTTGTTACATTCCACATCACTGACCCATCATTTCACTGACATGTCCACTTTCTGTGAAAACAATGGCCACTGTTAGCTGACCTCTGTGACCAGTGGTCATCATGTACACACCAGTGAAATATTTGTTTCCAATACAGGTAAACTGTGAGGAGATTTGTGGGATATCTAAATAAATGATCAATGGAGCAGTTTACTGAAAACAGAAAAATTTACTTAATGTCTCACAATACTTCTAGAGACTGAAACATCATAGGGACAATTGTATTTAAATTAAATTTTTATTTTTATTGTCAAAATAAAGTTTAATAACTCATTTTGTTATTGTAAGATCTGTTAATAAACATCTATATTTCCGATCATTTTGAATCTGAATTTTTATTTCTTGTACAGAATAAATGGTGGTTTTTTTAAAGCTGTTATATAATAGAATATCTGTCTTGCTGATTATTTAATGCAAATGTGAAGATTATCTATATTGGCTTTTTATATCATGTATATAATTCTGGTTTTTAAATATATATGGTTTATATATAAGTATTAATAATCTAATCTGACAGGATTGTTATCAGTTAACTTACACAGAAGATGGGAAAGTAAAAGCATGAGAGGTTGTATAAGAGTTAAGCAAATATTACATTTAATAAACCAATAGTCTCTGAATGGATTAAAAGACATTTTTTTTTTTTATAATATGCAGCACCTGTGTTACATGGCAAGTGGAACACCATGACAAGTAGAACAATTAAAAGTGGAACACCATGATCAGTGGAATACCATGATAAGAGGTACACCATTAAAGTAGAACACTATGGTAAGTGGAACACCATGACAAGTGGAACACAGTGACAAGCAGAACAAGTGGAAACCATGCTAAGTGGTACCCCATGGTAAGTGGAACCATGACATGTAGAATATTATAGGTCAAACATCGTGACAAGTAGAACACTCTGAGAAGTGGAACAACATGACAAGTAGAAACTATGACCAGTGGAACACCATGACAAATGGAAAAATCATTTCAAGAGGAATATCATGCACTATAAACATCAGAAATTAAGGATTAAGGATTCTGATAAATCTAACTAATTAAAACAGATGTGAGCCTATTTTTATGGGTACAAAATCAGTATAAAATTACTATTTAAGATGATTACACACGACAAAATAATATATTATTTATTTTTACCTAAGCATAAACATTAAAAATTAAGAATAAAAAATACTGTTTAAAAAATCATTAATCACACAAAACATAAAGCTACAACTCAGTATAAAAGGCCTTTTTTACTTTCTCAAATGTTAGAAAAACTCAATAGACTGAGTAATACATAAAACTGTAAAATGGTGATTATGTAATGTTCTATGACTTTAACTGGTGGAGCAAATGTTAAACATTATTACTGTTCTTCTAACAAACGGACCTAAACCAGTGTCAGGCAGCTATTCCTATATTTTGTAATAAGATTCCAGAACTCTGTATAACAGGTGCTGCGTAAATCCAGAGTGGGGGCTGTATGTATTTATATTATAATTTCACTACACAATTCATTGTTATTGGACTAGAGATTAACTTAACTTTGGGGATGACAAGCTTCAAAGTTATTTTACAAGAGGAGATGACCTAAAATAAAAATAAAAGAAATAAAAGAAATAATAATTAAATAAATAAAAAAATAAAAAAATAAGGGCTAAGCATGGTTGCTTTAGAGCAAGAAGCACAACACAGTGGGAAGTAACAGCAACAAAACTAATTAAATGATAATCTTTGCCATTCTATCCCACAAGCAGGCAGATCAAGTATGCTGAGGCTTTTTTTAACCACTGCAAACTGAAAACAAAACAAATAAAAGTAATATAGAGTTAATTATGTGAGCACTAGGTGTGGGTTGAAGTATCAAACAGAGAAATAAACTGAACAATTCAGTGCAGAAGATTAAAAGTGAGGTGGAAATTAGTGCCAGAAGATAGACTTGAAAATTAATAAATATTTAAATATATCCTGACAGTATGCAAACTCACTTGATAACTTCCTCACTATTTTATTAGTTTTATTAGTCATTACTGGCAGGAAGGACTGTTATGATTTAAAAATATTTGTGTGTGTGTTTATGGGTGAGTGTGGTGTGTTTATATATCTGTATATATGATTGCATTTTTATGCTTTTGTTTATGTGTGTATGTATGTTTGTGTGTGCATTTATATATATGTATATATGTGTATAAGTATGCATGGATATATATCGTGTGTGTGTGTGTGTCTATGTTTGTGTATCTGTGTGTATGTGCAATATTTGCTACCATTCTCCTCTTGTTAATAATTTTTTGTTTGTCACTGATGCTTTATTTTTATCTACCTAAAATAGCCCTTGTTAGGGTGGCTTTTCTTTTGTTTTTCAAGTGATTCTATGGTAACTAAGTTCTGAAATTTCATCTGATACGTGTCACTGGTAATTACTTGCTGTGTCAGACACACAGCTGCTGAATGGTAAATATAGGAGAGATGGTTTACTGAATAACTAAATCAATTAAACAGACAAATATTTTGATATCAGCTGAAAGTATTGTTTATAAATAAAACCTATTTATTGAGTTCTGTGGAATTGTAAATTTAATAGAAATAATAATACTATAAGATATTTTGTAGATTACTATGAGCTTGTAACATGAAAATGATAATAATATAACATGGAAGAAGATCAGATTGGCAAAATTTCTAAATTTATCATACTGAATAATTAAGCTTCAGTTACAAAGATTTGTAAGCTATGTCATATAATAATCATGCTGAATTCTAATAAGTTTTAAGTAATTTCTTGACATGCTACCTTTGCTTTAGGGCCTGCTGAAAAAAAAAAAAAACTTATAGGAAAAACATCCTTCCCTTCCCTCTGTCTCTCACACACGCACATACAAAGAGACTCAAGAGAGAGTTTGAATGACAGAGAAAGATGGTTGATAACTTTTTAATTATGAATGACGAATTTTATCTACTGACAGAAGATAAAATTAACAAACTAAGAGGTACAAGCATAAGCTGTACAGACAAGTTAATTGGTTAGACATGGTTGTGACATCCTGAAAATGATTAACTTTCTGTTATTCATGGCCACTTCCCTGCAATGAAATAGCAGCCACCAGCTAGCAGGTAAATTTTATTTTTATTTTATTTACACAGAAAATAATTTGTAACAAAAAAATTTATATTCTGATTCAGCACATCTCATATTAATCAAAAAGAAAAGAAACCACTTTTAATCAAAATCTTTGTATTTTAACAAATCTTATGACAATATAGCAGTACAATTTGTTTTTTATGTATAACTTTAAGTTTTTTTGTGGTTTTTTAAAAATCAAAAATAAAATATTATGTGACATTAAATTTAATAACACATTAAATAACAAAAAAAGGTTAATTTTCAGTGATGTTTTAAAAGCACAATTTGCCACTTCATAGATGTCTAGGTTTGTAAAAAAACAATTAAACCAATTAGTTTTTTTATTATCTACTATTGAATACAACCAAAATAAAAAGTTATGTCATTTAAGTTAATTGAACCATAAAAAAATTAATTAAATGACATTTTTTTAAATTAAAATTAATTAAACAATTTGTAGAGATAGGCATTAATCATTGACTGAACTGAAGAAGGTAAAAAAAAAAAAAATTCTCAATCTATTTGACCTGTGATATTTATTTATTTTTGTGACCTTTTATTTTGCTATAAAACAATACCTACATTATAAGATCCACTGCCTGAATGGTGATTTGAAACTTTTTTTAACCAGAGAATGAAACACAACAAGAATAGATTACCTCAGCTTCTCTACAATTTATCACTGAATGATGTCTGTGACATAAAACAATTGTAAACCAATTCCCAGTAGAAGTGGCTGGGAAGGCTAAATAAGCAATATTTTTATATCTCTGCTTGGTTCAGTGAGCACTGCTAAAACTAATGGAACATGAATATTTTAAAGGCTGATGAGAAAGAAAACATACACTCATGTCTAATAAAAAGAAAAACATCATTCTTGCAGAATACCAGTAAATAATGGTCATTTTCTAATTTTCATATTTGAAAAATAAACTTTTATTAATTTGTTTTACAATTATAACTCTGTATATGTGTTTTTAAATGTGTATATCTGTGCGTGTGTGCATTATCAAAAAATAAATAAAATTACAGTTATCTTTTAATATGAAATATAATGATATTTGTACATACAGTCATGCAGGGCTGTAACTGGCCAATTAAAATAAATTTTATATTTACCATCAACAGCAGAACAACATCCCACTCATGTGACCTAACATCCATCACAGACAATTAACACAGAAAGACTTATTAAATGAAGACTTCTGTTTCACCTTCAGAAACCACTGTTTGTATTTAATGTTTGTAATCCTTTAGAGAATGCAGAAATAATTATTCTTCTCTTTTCATTTTTCTTTATATTAAACAAGCCACAAATTGTCTTAAACTTTATCATCAGAATGGGATGTAATTTCAGATAGCTTTGATCTGTTTTTTGGTGAAATGTGAATAATTTGCATTATTCCATTTTTTTCATATGTAATCCACAGGATCATTCACAGTAATAATCATGTCAAGCAACAACATATTTTATGATCAGAATTCATTAATGCAAAATAAATGAAATTTTAAATGTTTATTTTGTTAAGTAACAATGACAGTAATGTTCTGTAGAAAGGTAACATTCATTGCTGAGTTTTTCACCTCCAAGCATCCCACACAATTCCCAGCCACATTATAACTCCACACTGTCAAACTGACCACTGATCTTCCTGCTAAAAAAAACTCACTGGCTGCAACCCACACCCACACCCACTGACAACGATACACTCAGTGGGTACTACTCACCCATCCATTGCAGTGCTCAGGTAAATGCCATACACAATTACTTCAACCAATCAGAGTGCAGCAAATGTCTTTTGGCTGCTTGGACTGGTCAGATGGGAGCTAGTGGTTTTTTTTTTTCTTTCTCAGAATAAAGTGTGAAGTGAGACAGAGAGATCTGTTATTAAAGGGGCTGAAGTGATGTGATAGGGGTGAATTAATCAACAGGTGAAGTTGGGAATGACCACATGACAGGAACTTAGTGTCTCCATGATAAAAGTGACCTATACTGTGACATGTTTATTTTTTGTCATGATAGAGTGACAGCATCATGACCCACTAATACAGTTTTCAATGTCAATTCTTACATCTGTTAATTATCACTGCAGAAACCAAATCTGGTTTGTGATGCTTTATTCTAAAATATCTAGATTCAATAAATTTTAAAAAAATACTAATAATATATATAAACAACACTGAAGCATATGCATCATCTATAATATTAAACATTTTTATAGCTTTTTTTCTTATAACAAGTTTCAATAAATTCAGGAATATAATAAATATTTATATCTGCCAGTGACAACATTCTAGCAACTCTATTTTAAGAAAGAAGAATTAAAAACCTGAATCACTTCATGTGATCTATATTGTTTGTCGTTGTAGAGTGAAATTGACTAGTTAAAAACCAGACTCAAGTGAAACTTTGGTATTCTGAATTTTATTTATCTTTCTTTTACTTTCTAAAATTCATATGAATACTCAGTTTCTGTGATTTGTTTTTTAAGCTCCCTCTACGGACAGATACATATATATATATATATATATAAAACCACATCCTCACCCATATATTATTTCTACTTCGAGTTTAATGAAGTGTTAATTATACCACTGATGGAGTATAACAAAATATCAAATAAACGTTTGATAGGGTAATGAGATTTAAAGACTCAATCTTTTAAGCAAAATTGCACATATTTGAAATTGTTCTTGTGTACTTATAAAACTAAAAGCCAAATGTCAGTTTTGACAGAAATTTTTAAGTTTAAATGTAAAAATTCAGTTTATATATATATATATGTAATCCAAAATGAAAAGAATTTTGCTAAAGACAGCTGTTGTAAATATCAGCCATTAGTAATTTTTAAAGTAAATCTGTGTCAGTATAAATTACAGAAAAAGATGATTTAGATTGTTACACAGTGGAATTTTTCCTTTAGATTGAATTTTTATTTTTATTAATTTTTTTTTTAACATACAAAACTAATAATAATTGAAATATAAAGAATAATAAAATATTCATTATAGAATTAAGGTACTTTTTCATAAAGAAAGAAAAAATATTCAAAAAAAACCATTGTAAATTTAAAAACCAGGTCACAGTTTTCAAGAAAAATAATACTCTAATTGATCAAGTTCTGCAATCACACGTCAGTATAATAAAAACAGTTTCTAACTTTAGGTTTCACAGAGCAATATACAATTGTATTGAAGGAAATAAATTATAATTTATTACACAGTGTGATGATTCACCAAACTGTGAACAAAATCTTTAATGCATTTGAACTGCACTGATGTTTTAAAATTAGCAATGAAATAAACCACTCCTGACTCATCTTCTTTTGTTAAATAAATTAAAAAAATCACGGTACTTACTTAACTTTTGAGAGTTTACACAACATCTCTAGATTGTGTATCATTTCATGAAGGCAAAACCAGACAATTACCATAAAAACTGCAGGCAGCCATAAAAAATAAGAATGATCAAGCAGTTAAGATTTCAAAAAAAAGCACCTCTCTGTGATAATAAGTTTAATAGTACTTGTTTTAATGTTTTAAATTGGTGGTGCATATTTTGCCTGGCACGCAATACTTCTTGCTCCATTAGTTTATAACTTCTTAGCCATCACTCTTAAAAGGTGAATTGGTGGGGAAGTGTGAAATTTTACAAAGAAGTTTTTCTTTATCACAAACAGGCTTGAAGATCAGAACACTTTTGTAAACATACATTAATGTAGTGCTCAATTTAATCATAATGGCCAGATTATCTGAGGTATTCCAAACATTCTATTATTACTACTAGCTTTAATGCTATATTTCTGTTTTTATGAGTGATGCTATGAAAGAAGCATTATATTAATATATCTCTGGTGTACAAAGATCCAGAATAATTTTATGTACTTCTCAGTTATTGTTTCATTTACAACAACAACAACAACTTTTATACAGTATTAATTATTAATTCAATAATTTGTTGTCCTTGGAATGGTTGAAAAACATACAACTTTTTGGTACATCTAGACATGCATGATTTTTGTCTCAGTTTTATGAATTACTATCACACATAGTTCTTGTGAAGATAATGTATTCTTATGTAACTAGATTTTTAAACCATGCAACAATTTTAGATAAAGTGTGTTAATTTAAAATCAAACAGAACATTTTCATCTACAACTATGTCAAATCAGATAGCTAGAATATCTAATAAATATATTTATCATACCAAAGAAAACATATTTACCTATATTTACAAATGTATTTATAAAACAAAATTAGTTTTTATGTTTTTACAATCAATTCCATTTGAGAAATAATAATTCATGTGTTAGGGATGAATCAAAATGAAAGATAAATGACTAGACAGACAAAGTAAAAACATAGAGAAAAATGTTAATTTTTACAATTTAAAAGATTATATATATATATATATATATATATCTGTGTGTGTGTGTATGTGTGTGTGTGTGTGTGTGTGAAAACATTCACAAATAGACATGAAACAGTATACAAATAACTGAAAGACAGTTAGTGATAAAGAATGAATCATGTAATTATTGTATCATATATATATATATACAAAAGAAAAGAAAAACAAGAATATAAATAAACACATTACAACAGTTGTTGAAATTTGTGTCATTTAGTTTTTATCTTTAGACTAAATATATCCAGGTTTTATTCTCTGCAAATCAATATTCAGATATCAGTTCTGTGTGAATACCCTGATCAGAAAGTACAGACTAATTGATTTATTGATTGATTAATTATTGTTAAATGATTGAATATGGGATAAACTATATATGTTTCTAATGTAATAAAAATATAAATAAATATAATAATAATAATAAAATTATACACATATATTAAATAGAAATCATCATGATCTTGTTTGATTTTAAAAAATTACTCTTGGTAACTTGTTTCATTACATATAATATAGGTTACTTCACTTTCTTACAGATGGTGCCCATGAAACTGGTTGCAAAATAATCCAAGCAGGGCAACTTCAAGATCACATTAAACCTATAACTCAGAAAGAAATTCATTAAGACTTTTAGTAAGGCTCTGACACTGCAAAAACCTTAAAATGCATGGACTTTTAGCAAATTATCTGTCTCTGAAGACTGATAAAAAATGTTTTATAAATTGTGTGTTAGCAAATACAGGACAATTCACATATCTGCCGACTTCAATCACCAGCAAATGTTAATATAATTAAATGATTTTATACAATGACTACAAATAACAAACATTCAAATGGGTAACGGTAGTTAAAAAAAAGAGAATATTTCTGTAACAAAAAGAGTAAAAAATAATATTTCTCTGTGATATGCTAGTTGATATTTCAGTTTATCACAACTTCCATTAAAAATGATAAAACATATATTCAAATGTAGAAAATGACTTAATATTGTTCGTATGAGTTTGTATGTTGATACTGTGTGGATGTTTGAATGAGAGTTTTTCATAGTTATCAATGGATATAATCACAGAATCAATAGATTATAGATTTTCTTAATAAATAATTTGGCACATCAGTAAATGAATGTGACTTTTCCCCACTCTCTGTTAATAAAAACTTTGTAACTTCCATTGTGGTAAAATCTGACAAAATATAAACATTTGGCACATAAGCAATAAAATATGACTTTCACATCCTTTTTTTTAACACCAGTTTTGTAATTTCCATTGTGGTAAGTATCCTCATTGGAACACCCCAGTACTGAGTCCCCATGGAAACATACACAGAGCTGTCTTCTTTATACCTATACAGTCCTGCGTAAAATGGGTTCATTAAGTAAACTGGGATCATGAATGGAAACATCTGTCCACCATGGGTATGACCTAAACATAGAAAAAACAGACAGATAATTTGTGTTACGTTAAACAAAATATGAAAAAAAAGAGGTAAGAGTCCAAAAGAATTTTGTTCTGACCATCAATGGTACTTGAGATAGAGAAGAAAAAGAAAAAATGAAAAAATGAAAAAAACAAACAAAAAACAACAACCACCAAATCTCTAAAAAATCCTGATATTATCAGCATAACAGATTTAGATCTGAGTGTTGTGATAACATTTTTACTGCCATTAATCAAGTGTAGAATTTAGCAAGAAATCAATAACCATTGGGCTAGTGTGTAATGATAACAGCTATTATTTAAACAATACCAATGTTTTTACTTGTGCTCTATAATGTATATTTTTAACAGAAATGAATAAAAAGTTTTTAAAAAATCCTAGTTTCTCACCTGCAATAACAAGATCAATCCTGTATGTTGAATCTAATGCTAGTTTTGCAGCTTTTGGTTGGTGGCAAAGTAAAACGGTTGGGTAATCTGGATCACATGTTCCCAAAGCTTTATCTAAATCCATGCCATGATCACCATAACTAAATTAATAAACAAATAATCAGAAGAATATGACTGTTAAAAAAAATTAAAATAATAATAATAATAATAATAAAGAAAATAAAATGAAATAATAATTTAAAAAATTAAATTAAAAAAATAAATAAAAAATAAACTATAGGCATGTTTCACACACATATACACTGGCTTTCTCTCACTTGCAGTGGGCTGACTTTAGGACAGATTTATCTGGGATCAACTAAATTGAAAATACCGAATGTTAAATAATGAGTTTAAATATAATTATGGCAAAAAAAAAAAAACATGGAATGGAAAGACTTAAAGGAATGAACTGAATTGAGCGATTAAAATATATTACTTTACAAAATTGGCAAATACTGGATAGATTCTGAATTTCACATTCTTCTATGGAAAACTTTACTTTTGTCTGTGATATTTGTGGATTTATACAGCAAAATAAACTTTCAATAAAACAATAATGATGAACTGAAGACATTTAAATTAACATACCCAATTTTATTAGCTTGTAAATCATCTGTCCCTGCTAAACAAATCTGTTGTAAAGTGTCCTGTAAGCTGAGCAGTTTGACATTTGAATTGTTTAATATTGTAAAGCCTAGCTCACGCAAGTAAATGAACCAGTTATCTACATCACCAGTGTAATACTCATGATTACCTGAAGAAAAATCTAATAATAATCTTCTGTCAATAATTTTACTTCATCTTCAAAATGTTTAAAAATGAAATAACTTTGGTCTTGTAAAAATAATAAAATATTACTTTTCATCCAAATGAACATTAAATGTTATAGAAATAGAAATATGAAAAAAAATAAAAAATAAAATGTTTAAGTAAAAGTCATCCAAAATCAAAAATGAACATTATTGTTGAAAATTTAGTTTCACTTTTTGGAAAGTACAATATAATCATACATATCAAGCATTTTTCTTAACATAATTCTTGAAAAAAGTTACACAAATTTTAAAAATTATCAGTGTAACTAAAATTTAATTATTTTCTATTCTTTGAAAGTACAATATAATCATAATAGCAGTTATGAAGTATTTTTCATTACAAAACATATAAGAAAAAGATATTTGAAATGAACAATGAAAATTATAATTGAAACTAGTTAGGAAAAAAAAAAAAAAAAAAAAAAAATCATAAATACCAGTAATGAAGTATTTTCCATATTTGGATTGTAGATGTACCAGTGGTTCTGCTGCTTCTTTCAGTCTGGCTACACTCCCATCAACAAGATCACCAGTTAACACAACAATATCTGGAAAAAACAAAACTATCATTAGTCACCTTAGCAAAGTTTCAAACACCAGTATTAATTGTTGTTAGAGAATAAGCTTGGAAGGTCTTTCGAATATCATATGTTTTATCAAGTCAGGAGTATTATAAAATATTTATTTCCATTTTATTTCCATTTTATTTTGTGCTCTGTTGGAATGTTCAGAATGCTATTACTGTCAAACTTTATTATTATATTATTTGATAAAATAAAACAAATGAAACAATGCAAAAGAATTAGCCTAAAAAAAATATTATTTAAAATGTTCTATCAAAGTATTACTAATTTTATTTTAGGAAGCTAACAAAACCTTAATTTAAAAAAACAAAAAACAACAACTAACGTTACTAAGAAATAAAGAAAAAAACAACAACCTGGATTTAGCTGGTTAGCATTTTCTACAATCTTCATCATTTTCCGATTTCCTACAGTTGGTCCAAGATGTATATCAGTCAACTGAACAATACAAAATCCTTCAAAACTGTCTGGCAACTTTTTGATTGGGACAGTATATGCTTTAATTGTTGGCGCATAAGCAGCATTGTACAAACCATAGCATGACATCATTAATGAATATGTGATGGAGGAAATCAATTTCAATTTTAAAGAAAGGCCTAACTGCTTTTTTAAAAAATATTTGTAAAATAGTTCCAGAAGTCCAAAGAAACACATTCCTACGAGTAACTGTATGAATGAACCAAGAGCAACATAACATAAAAATGCTATCAAATATGGATCCTTTCCAATAAAAAATAAGTTTGTAAAATAACTAAAATGGCACAAAAACAGGTATGAAAAAAGTAAAGGTTTCCAAATACACTTAAGCAAATATAATTTGTCTGAAATGGTACCCTTGTTTTTTTTTAAAGTAACATTTAATGGTCGAAAAACATTGACAATATCAATTATAGAAATATTAGTGAGCGTATCAAACTTAAAAACAGTTTCAAACACTCGCCAGACACAAATTGTCATTATTAGAAGAACCATTTCAATAAGCAAAACATAGTGTACTCTATAAATGATTGCTCTGCTTTCCCAGTGCAATCTAACGATGTACAGTTCTGCAAAAATAACTGAAAATAAAATGACAACAACTGCCAAAACTTTAGATTTTAGACTACTGCCAACACGGGAACCTGCCATTAGTAAGTAAACTCTTGATCCAGTGAAGTGATATCGGACCCAATGAAAAAAACAGCAAAAGAAAAGAAAAGAAATTACATTAGGATGTTTTCACAAATTACGAAACAAATGAATATAGCTTTTACCGTAACCAGTGGAATCTCATATTTAATCACTTGACAATTATTCATAACAGATTAGTGCCCAATACTAATAATATCAGTCATATTATTCGTTGTTTTGTGAAAATGATAATTATGGAAAACTACGAAATATTCATTAGATTATTAGTGCCAGGAGAAAATATTTTGATGGGATAGCCGCCTCATTATGATTATCACTAATATATATTTACTTTATGCTATTAGAAGAATGTAAATTCATGCTTAGATCTTTGCTACTGCTGCATTTAGCAATCGAACATAAAACTCGTCTGAGCGAGACTATTTCGTTCTGTTACTTTGTTCTCTTGAACGGAAGTAGAGGCATTCACTTCTGCATGGCATTGTTTATAGGTTCGAGAAGATGATAATAACAGAAAGAAAATGATATGTCAAAGTAACGCTCTTCAATCAATAGGTAACATTTGTGATATTTTCCTTTTGGTCAACATGATGCGTTTAAAAATTATTTTGTAGACTTTTTCTTCTTTTGTTTTAATTTTAATTTTGTTTTATTTATTATTATTATTATTATTTTTAAATAAATAAATTATTTCACTTTGTCATGAGCAAAGCGAACATCACATTTGAAGATTGAAGTTAGCGTTCTAATACAAACTTCGTATTCTAAATACTAAATACATTATAACAGAAGTAGTGGTCAGTCTTCAAAGTCAGTCACGCTTGCCTTGTTTCAGGGGAGAACATAAATTATTAAATATACCCCAAACGTGTTAATTTAAAAAACCAAAAAACAATAATTTATAAATTAAAAAATAATAACGAAAACAAGTATGAATAAATAAATAAATAAATAAATAATAATAATAAATAAAATTTTAAAAAGTAGAAGAAAAAAGAAAAAGAAAAGAACAAATAAATAAACACCTTTTTTTAAAAACATTTTTATCTTTATTATTATTAAGCAAGTGTTGATTTATTTGAAGTTTTTTGATTTACAAAGTATTAAATAATAAAATAATTTGGTAATTTATGACACATCATAATTTTACTTCTTTAATGTTGTCCACAAAAGATAAATCTTTGTAATACTGTATTAAGTATTTTAAGTTGAATATATGTAAATCATAAACAATTTCTAAAAAAAATTAAACTCTTTAAATGTTGAAGATCAGTATCTTACACCAGCCTTGGTTCTTTGTTTAATGTTTATACAAATTGTAAGCTGTTACTGATCTAATGATTATAATTCATAGTACTGTAATATTTTTTTTATTTTTTTCAATAATATATGTTTATGTATGTGATTGTAAATAAACTGAAATCCAAAGCAGTTCATTGGATTTTATTTATATATTTATTTTAAAAATAAGGTTTTTTTTTTTTTTTTAAGGATATCTTTTTAACAGGTTATAGGTGATTTGTTAGAAGATAAAGATGGTTGGAAGACACACTTCCACTGTTGGGATGAGCAGACGCAGTCAGTCTGTGTCAGGACCTAGTTCAGGCAGAAGACCAAAAAGACGTGCCCCCATCAAAACATATGTAAGTCACACCAGTAATTCTTAAAGTGAAACTGATTTATTCATGCTTTGAAATATGGATTCAAAAACCAAAAACCAAACATGACATGAATAGTAATATTTATTTATAATATAAATAATAAAAATTACTGTTTGTTGATGAATATAAACATTTTATAGGATGACACAGTTGGCTTATCAAGGAAAGAAGAACGTGAACTGAAAAAAGCACTTTATGCTTCTCTTCAAGAAAGTCGACGACTGTCAAAAACATTTGATAGTTCAGAATCAGCTCATGTTGCACATCCAACACGACAAAGTACAAAACTTGTCAGTTCCAGTCTGCCTAGAACATCTACATCAACACCAGTCACTCCAATAAAAATAGGTCCAGCCCGAACTACTCGAAGTTTTACAGAGGAAAGAAGTCAGGAAGCCACAAAACTGTTTGACTTGAAGAAGTAGGTTTAAATTACAGGTTTAAATTAAGGTTTAAATAAATGAAAAATCTGACAGAACTGTCTGACTCAGAGAAACAGTTTAATTAAAGGTTTAACGTAGTAAGAAGCTTGACAGAACTATTTCACTTGAAACAGGGTTTAGTTTATAAGCTTAAAATGGAAATTCGACAATTGAAATTTGTTTAATTATAATTACTGCTTGAAGTTATTTCTTAGTGTACATAGCTGTTCATGATGAAAATAATACAAATTATTCTATTTCGTTTCCCTGCATTTTTTAACAATGTTTTGTTATTTTTTATTTTTGCTATTAGCTTGAATGCACTATGTCATAAAGTACTAATTAATCAATATTTAGTACAAAATGTTTCTGACATTATATTTCTGTTATATGTGTAAAGAACTGTGTCCTAAACAAATGTTTGTAGTTCAGTTTTAATCTTTACATCAGAGCAAAGGTCCGGGCACAGAGGAAGTTTGCCGAAGGTTCCCTTCCATGTACACCAAGTACAACACCAGTAAAGACCAGTGAAAAAGTTACACCTGTGAAAATATTTACCAAAACAGCAAAAACTGAAGATTTTTTAACATTTTTATGCATTCGTGGTATGTACATTTAAAAAATGAAGAGTAAATACTATTAATTTAATTTATTATATTATTGTAACATTTAAAAAAAACAATTTTTGTGCTTTATTATACATTATTAATAAATAATAAAATAAAAAATGATTGTTATGTTGGAGAGTATTACAGAATAGTTTTAACAAAAACAAAATTCATGTCTTAAAGGTTCATCACTTCTTCCTCCTCACCTGGATTTTTTCAACTTCTCTCGAAGACGGCAATCTCAGGAAGAACTTCATTCTGAAAAACAGGAATCATCTGCTGCTTCAAAAGGACGTGGTTTGACAAGGGAGAGCACTCCAGAGTCATCAAGTATTAGCAGCAACATGGATGACGAAGTTTATGACACAAGGACACCATCGCCTGTAAATCACACTGTATGTCATATAGATGTGGTAGCTAATTTGTCTTCTGTGAGTAATAATGTTACAAGTTATTTGCAATAAGGAATTTATGCAACAGGTTCTTTTTTTGATTGTTTTTAATCTTTGTATTATCATGGAAAAGTAATAGGAAGGTATTTTTGGGGTGATTTATTGCAGACAGACATTATTAGAAACGGAAACTAAATGAAATGGAATGACATGTTCAAGTAGTCTCAGGAAACATAAAATGGTATTGGAAACATAAAATGTATGTGTCTGTATATATATGTTTGTGTTGTATTCTATAAATGAGCTTTTTAAAGCTTATTAAATAGAATCATTTTAAGCAGAAAATTATTAACTTCTGTAATTTTTTGTTTGTAGCCAGCATCTAGAACTGGTACTAGTGCAAGTCGTAAAGCAGCACGAGCAAGTGCCAGTACACCAGAGACAGCCCGAGGCATTGTCAGTTTACATCAAGGATTCTGCACACCACATCGAGGCAGACTTGTGTATAAAGACAAGACTCCATCACCAGGTCAGAAAAGAAGATTTTCAACAGGTCACATGTCTAGAAGAGTTTCAGCAATGAAAAGTCTTTCTCCTCATTTCACAAAAATGTCTTCTAGAGGGCGACACAAATCTTCACAAGCTTCCAGTAAAAGTAGTACAGATTCCTCTAGAAATGATGACACTGAAAAACATGTTCCACTCACTCGTGGCAAATCAAAGGTAATCTCACACTTATCCATTGTCGCATTGTTATCTCTACATTTGCCTTATGACTGTTAAACATGTACAGTGAGATACAAACATAAATAATTTGACATTTGTATTATAATAGAAGGCTTTAGTTTATTTATTTTTTTATATTGGTTTATTATGAAATACATTACAGAAACCAGCATATTATAGTTATCATTGTTTTAGTTTGATCTCAGAAAATTAAACACAAAAAGAATGTAAAAATATCATTTATTCTGGCCAATATTCTTGTTTTATAGCATAAAATACTTATTTTTTCTTTCTTAAAAAGAAGAAGAAAAAATTAACAATTAAAATCTACATATCACTTTAGGAATTTAAAGAAATCTGATAGATATTAGTGTTTACAGTGTCAGTGAACTAGATTCCTGCAATTTTTCAGAACACACCTCTTGAAATGCTTGATTTGGCTGAGTTAAGAAGAAAAAATAACTTGGAGAGAAGGATGCAGAATGAGAGAAAATCTTCAGACAGTGAGCAGAAGCAAATAAGTAGTAAAAAGAAAAGTAATTCAACAAAGGGCAGAAACAAACCAAATTTTTCAGACCAGAAATCGAAGAAAGAAACGGACACACGGAAATCATGGCATACACAAAGAAAGTCTAAACACTATCATGGAAAGAAAACATTTTCTAACTTAAAGTTAAGACGAATTGTTTCAAACAGACGTTGTTTACCTGTGCGTCGATCAAGTGCAAGGATACAGGAGTTAACATCAGCGATGAAGGCGAGGCAAAGACGACAGCCTCCATGTTACATCATGTCTGATTCTGAAGAAGGGGAACTGTTTGATGATGAAGACAGAAAAGATGAAACTTTTGTAGTTCCTGGTAAAAAAAGAATTGAGACAACTAAACTAACCATGACAACTCGTAGTTCCAGGCAGGAGAAACCATCGACTTCAAATGAAGAATCTCAGTCAAATGAAAAACTAAGTGAGAAAAAGAAGATGGATGTTGTGAAGAAAGTTGTTAAAGTTTCTGCACAGAGGGACCAGCTCAAGTTGTCAAAAATTATTGAAAGAAGGAGAAAGCTTCGAAATGAAAGTTCTGGTTCATCAACAAATGAGTCACCAACTAAGAAAGCCAAAAAATCTTCTAGTATGCATATTTTTTGTAAATTAATATTTGAAAAAAAATGTATTGCTTGAATCACCAGATAAACATTAATAGCTGAACTGCATTAGTTAAGATCTCATTTGTTAACTAGTTGTCTCTGTACTCATTTAAAAATGTTCTTATTTCAGTAAGTGACAGATCATCTGATGGTTCTAAAAAAAGTATAATACTAGAACCATTTCCTAAACCGGATCAGCCAGCTCGTATTGTGGATGTTCCAGTGTTCTATCCAACAGAGGAAGAACTCAGCAATGTTATTTCATACATTGAACATATCAAGTCAGAGGCAGCACCATATGGAATGTGTAAATTAATTCCACCTCCAACCTGGAAGGTATAAAATAGTTAACTAAGTCAAATATCAGATTTTAAATCATTAACATTTAATTCATACAAATTTGTAACTTATAATAATGCTGATGATAATAACTATTTAAAGAAGATGATGGCACATTAAGTTCAAATAGAGCTTGGGGGTCTTTTAATAATGTCTAAGTTGAAGGTTCATGTATTGCCCTGATGCCAAGTAATGCGGTAGTTACTTTTTTAATTTGCATTTTAAGAGAAAAACTTTGGTTGAATTGGTTTGAATTTTCATGAATTTCAGGTTGAATCTAAGATAAATGAAGAAATTCGTTTTACAGCCCAAGTTCAGTTTATTCATAAATTGTTCAAAAGGTCAGTAGTTTGTAACTGTTTTGTAAATACAGTGGAACCTCTAGTTACAACCTTAATTCATTCCAGAACTCAGTTAGTAAACCGAAGTGATGTCATCACATGAATGCCACTCTCATGTTTTGCAGTTATTTTTTTCTTAACCTCTTTGGTGATACATTTATACTTTCTACCAGCATTATCACTTTCAGTTTTTGTTTTCTTGGGTGCCATATTGTTGGATAGGGTATAATAAAAAAAATATACACATTAAGGCAGCAATGCTTTAAAAAATTTGAGCACACAATCTCAATGCAAAAGCTATTAAGCTGCAGTTGCATAGTGAAGACTAAAGACCCTGATTCATGATATATATTTGCTATAGGACGTGCCTATAATCCTTACTTTGACCTTGGTTTTGATGTCAGCATCTATTCTTATCTTTACTAGATGTTGACATCAAAACTAATGTCAAAATAAAGTTAGTCATGGCACGTCACTGTAGTTTGTAACTCGGGACATTATTCATAAACTGAGACAAAAGTTGCCCAAGATTATGGTTTGTAATCTGATTTGTTTGTGCTTCGAGGCATTCATAACTCAAGGTTCCACTGTAACATTGTTATTGGGTTCAAACTGAAATATTAAAAAAAATGTAAAGTTGTAAAAGGATAAAACTGGCTTACATATTATACTTACCTTTCTTGCTGATTTTATTATAATCAAAATTGTAACTTTTTCTGTATTTTATACTATTTACAAAACCAGTTAAATTAAGTTTTTTAATATATTTTAACAGAGACTATTAGTGTAACGAATCAACAAACTAATAATGGAAATATTTTTATTTTCAGATGGGGACCAAATGTACAACATACAGCTTGTATACGAAAATATTTACAAATTATTGGTGCAGCTGTTGAACCTTCACCATTGGTACATTTTGTTTTTAATTTAAGTCCACATCCTTGTATAACTTGAAAATAATTGATCAGTATCTTTGTTGAAATAAACAAAAAATTTACAAAAATAAACAACAGGAAAGACTTGTACATCGTATTTCAGAGTTAACATTGCTTTTTTGTTTCTGTAGTTTTCAAAAATGTAATATTTTGTATTTTAATACTTCTTAGATACATTTCACTGGTTTTCTAACAGTATTTTGACAAACAGATGAAAAAAAAAAATTTCTACTGTCAGTAAATTATTATTATTAATAGAGTATTTTTGAATAATTTGTTTTTTTAACAGTCTTCTAATTAATTTTATTTTGCTTTAAAAAGATGTTTAATTTTGTGGATGTGTGAGTAAGTGATATTTCTTTTTTCTTTCAGATCGGTGGGGTAGAAGTGGATTTATCCAAACTGTCTCAAACAATACAGGAGTCTGGTGGCATGCAGAATGTTGTTGACAAAAAAAAATGGATCAAAGTGGCAGATGCAATGAAAATACCCAAACTAGTAATAATAAATAATTCAGAAACATGTCATATATCAAGACTACATAAAAAAGAAATTACATTAATTAATTAGAGACAAAACAAAATTTATTCAGTGAATTAAATTACATATAATCAGTCACCAATGTCAGTGAATATTTTTTTGGACTTGTTAAAAGGAAATGATTAAAAGATATGTTTATTTTTATTTTTGTTAGAATGCATATGACAGGCTGTTTATGTAACTGTATTTTTAATTAGGCTCAAGACCGGTGTACAAAGCTGTATGATATTTACTGTAAACATCTGTTGCCATATGACACCCTCTCTCTGGAAGAAAAACACCGCCTGGAACAGTCAGTTGTAGCCGAACATCAACGCAGAGAAAAGTCTAAAGAGGAAGATGAAGAGGGAATTGTCAAAGTAAATATTATTCTGGTTTATATTTTCTGGATTGGTATGATATAATCTTTCAGTTTAGAAAAAGAAAGAAAAATAAAATTAACACAAAAGTACTGTACTCAGTATTCAAATTTTGTTTTGTTATTTAATGAGTAGTTAGGATTTAATTTTTTTTTTGGAATCTTTACTTGAAATTTTATTGAGTAGTCAGGATATAATTTTTTTTTTTTTTTTCATACTTTAGATATAAAAAAAAAAAAATACGCAATTTTTTATTTCAGGGTAAATCTAATTCATTAAGTGCATTTTTCCGTGTTGCTAGAAATGTACAATCTATGTGGTATAAGGATGAACCTACACCAGAACAGGTTGAGGTGAGAGTAGTAATGTTATTAAAGTATCTGTAATTAGGACACTTTTTTTTTTTTTTTTTTTTTTTACAAATATTTAAAACAATATTATTAAAAACCTATAAAACAAAAAAAGAGAAGATAGTTATTTACATGAATTTGGTTATACCACTAGTTAACTTTAACTGTTTTATTAAAATATAATATGTGTGGGTCTGTCTATATATATAAATATATTTCTATATGTGTGTGTATATATATATATATATATATATATATATATATATATGTGTGTGTGTATGTATGTATGTATGTATGTATGTATGTATATATATATATATATATATATATATTACTTACATTCACATTATGTACTCTTATAAAGTATTATATTAATAAAATGAAATACAACATGACTCCAAGTTGTATATTGGCATGAACATATTAATTTCTAAAGTATTAATATCATGGTAAGTACACACCATTTACCCTGTGATCTTTCTTTGTAAATAGCACAGTAAAGTTGAATGAAATAAATATAGGTATATAATTATATATTTATTAGTCTGACTACTGGAAGATAGTTGAAGAAAGAACTAACCATGTTGCTGTCCAGTATGGTCATGTTAACACCGCCTCTCAGGGACCATCTTCTCCACTGAAGAAAGATAACTCTGCAGGAAGGTACATTTGTAATAGGATGATAATCTTTATATAAAGTAAACAGTATTTTAATATTAACTTTCTGTCGATAGTAATAACTTGATTTATCTTTATACCTATAATTATTTAATTTCATTTTTGATTTTTAAAAATTATTTTTAACAGACTAAAAATTATCTTAACTGTTTCTATAAATGGTCTTTTTTTTATTTCTTTTTTTTTGGTTTGTTATAAGTGTTTAAGAGTTTTACTTTCAAAATTTTATGAAATTTAATTAAATTAATGGATTTTTTTATTTTAAAGGCATTCATGGAGTTTGGCTGATCTCTCCCACCATCATGAGAACTGTCTTACCTGTCTAGGACCAGTTTCAGGTAATTACATTATTTTTAAAAGGATCTCTGAAGTCAAAGCATTAATTCTAATGCTCTCTGTACTTTTAAAATGGTGAACTAAAAAAATCATTTGACTGTTTGGATGATAACTAAACAACAGTGAACTGGTAAATTAATATTGTTTAATACAATGCATGTAGTGTATGATTTTCCCAAAATCAATAATTGTTCACATACAATCAGAATCTTTGAGTTTTGGAGAGACAATGATTTTTCTAATATAGAATTTTCTAAATCAGTCACAGTGTTGTGAGTTTACAGAGATCTGTTCAGTTTGTGTATGATGAGATAATGTTTGTTTCAATATTTTGTAGGTGTTACTATTCCAACTATGCACATAGGAATGACATTCTCTACCTCTTGTTGGTGCTCTGATACTCACAACCTTCCTTACATGCAATACTTGCATTCTGGTGCTTCTACTATTTGGTAAATTTACTTCTTATTTCTCTTTCTGTAATACATATAATAAAATATGTGGGGGTAAAATATAATATCTGGGTGTTAATTTTTAGTTAACCTTTCATGCATTAAAATTAAAAAATTCTTTTCTCAGTATATTTGTATGAAGAATATATTTGATTACCACCTTATTTCTGTTTTATAGGTATTCTGTTCCTAAACAAGAAGAAAAGAATTTCAAACGTGCAATGACAGACCTGGTTCCTAATCTTGTTTGTGATTCTCCTCGGTGGCTTAAAGAAGACACAGCTATGGTAAATAGGAAATCTTAGCAACTCATTAAGATTAAAATGCTTATTATGATAGTTTCATTGCTTTTTTTTCTGTCAAGGAGCTTTTTTCTGTTAATTTTAACTAAACTGTGAGTGAGTGTATTATTGTAGTTATTGATGACACTGGTGTTTTATTTTCCAACAGGTAAATCCCAAACATCTGGCTATGAGAGGAGTGTCAATAGGTCGATGTGTGCAGAGACCTAAAGAATTTTTAGTGGTTTTCCCATACTCTTACACTGCGACTGTCTGCTGTGGGTACAGTGTGTCAGAGTCTGCTCACTATGCAACTAGGCAGTGGATTAATACTGGTCTGCAAGTAGCAGAGGTTAGTCGAGTTTTATAGTCACTGAAAGAACAGCAGTCAAGTGGTATTTATTTTTAACTTAATGGAAAGTGTTCATATTGGTATATTCAATAGTCATTTTAAAAATTATCACTTTGTTAATTTAGGACTGATTTCTGAATTTATCCATCTTTATTGTTGTTTATAATTAACATGTAATGTACAAATTAAAAAACAGACTCATTATATAACTTAAAGATCAATTAATTTTTATTTGTCATTAGTTTTCAGTATCTTAATATTTAGATATATTTGACAGAATTTGTACAAAATAAAATTTTAAATGATAAAATGTATAACAGTTTTGATATTTAATTGAATATGTTTTGAAAAGAACAGCAGTTCTTTAATGTTTTTATTAACTAATGCTCAAAATAATCTAGCCCATTTAATGTATAGGTAATAGAACCACAAGTTAAAGTATTATCTTGTTGAAATCAATTTTGTTTTCAGAATCTCAATAAAAGTAAGGAAGCTGAACTGTTTGCATTTGAAGCTCTTTTGTTTCATCTGGCTCAGGACACAAACACTGACAAAGAAATGCTAAAAGTTCTCCTGCCCCCAATGAAAAAAACTGTGTAAGACAAAGTTCAATTCTTTACTAAATATTTTTCAAAATATAATTTGAATGATAAACAGGGTTTTTTGCATTTGATTTTTAAATAAAAAAGTAGCAGTGATGAATTACAAATACAATTTTCACTGGAGCTGTTTAATCAAACTAAATAAATAAATAAATAATGTGTTTCTACTGTGTGAGGTGTTGGAGTAATTATAACTATTTGTTGTTGTCAGAGAAAAGGAATTATCTCACAGGAAACAGCTTTCTGAAGCTGGACTGCGAACATGGCGACGATTGACAATTCCTGAAGAAACATCACCACAGTCAAGAAAGAAATCTTCAGAACCTGTAGAAGTAAAATGTTGTGAAATCTGCAAGAAAATTTGTTTTCTATCCATGGTTGGTCAATAATCTTCATTTTATATCTTATTTAACTGTCAGCAAAACAAATGTCAATTAACTTATCTAAGTTTAAATTTTTTGAAGTTGTGGAGAGAAAGATTTTTTTCTCAAGACGGTTTTATTCAACAAACTAACAATTTTACAATATTTTCTAAAGTACAGCCAAACACACAAGTGCAGTAATTGTAAATCCTGTTTTGATCATTGACTGCATAACTGCTCAAAATTCTTTATTGTGCATGGTAATGGAAATGAAATAATGAACATAACTACATCTTTTAGGACTAATATATTTTGTGCAATTATGAATAAATATGGGAATATTCAGCTTTTGATCTACATATATATCTATCTGTCTATCAGCATATCTTTATCTATGTGTCTATGCATCTATCCATCTCTATAACTATTTATCTATCTCTCTATTTGTCAATCTATGGATAATTAGGTGATGAATGAAGCTGATCACACAGTGTATTGTCTTGATCATGGTCTAACTCATATCCAGAAGAAGAGAAACTTGAAGAATTGTAAACTGTCCTACCGTTTCTCTGAGGTGAGTTTTACCTTATAAAACACTTAGTCTGTTTTGTATAACTTGTTTGATTTTCACTGTAGTGACCCGTATTAGAAAAATGTAGCCATCTTACATGTTGTTAATAAAACATACAAGTCCAAATAACTTGCATATGTCCTCTTTCACACTACAGTGTCAATTAATGTAAAAAAAATGTTTAATGTTTTCACCAAGTCTTCTTTTGACTGACACTGTTTTCTAGCTAGCAGTCTCAGAACAATTACAGAAATTTACTTGAAACATCGTTATTGACTGGTTATTAATTACTGTAATTTTATGTACTATCAGGAGGAAATAAAGACAGTTTTGGATGGAGTACAGAACAGCCTGGATGGTACTGCTTTAGAATCAGCCAAAAAGCGACTGAAGAAACAAGATGGCAGAAATTGAAAAAAAAAAAAAAAATGAAGCAACATTTATATGAAATTTAAAACAGAAAATAATGCTCTTGGATTTAACTTTCACTGCCATGAATCCCTTTTTTTATAACAACTTTTGGACTGATTTTTTTAAAGATACATTTTCGGAAATTGAGGCCTATTCCTCATAACATTTCTTTGGCAGGCAGCATTCCTGTGTTAGAAACTTTAAAAAGTACATTTGTATATATTTAAATCTTCATGTTTCTTTTATTAATGTTGTAATACCTTTCTTTTTCTATAAATGCTTTAATACTGTTTTTGATGTCAGGAATTTCTTATATAAATTATTATAACTTTTTATTTAGAAATAAACACATTTTAAAAATATTTTGTACATTATCAAAATGTGTAAAATTGGTCACATCAGTCTCAAGTATTAGTGTAATATTAATACTAATAAATTTGTTTTTTAGAAATAATAAATGTTTTTAATTATTCATAGTATAATACAAATATTTTATTATCTGCTTCACAATGCTTCAAGCATGGTCCAGCCAGCCATGATCTGTCTTTGAATCTTTGTCATTGTTTTTGTCACTGGTGCTGTATCTCTGACCTAGATAGATGTGACATTCTCTGTCCCAGTGTGGGGATATACATTGGGATGTTGTTTTCTTCATCTTTGTCCAGACTGCTTTCAATCCTCAGTTTGCACTTCATCAGCTAATTCTTGTTTCAATTCTTGTATTTGTTCAGTGTGTTTACATTCAGGAGTACATCTCTGAAGGAGACTGATATTCTCTCCATCTCTCCTTAAGCTGCAGGTTTCTGAGGTTTACAAATATCTTCTTAAATGTTATAAACAGCTTGGGATCTTGTTGCTCTTTTGCACAGAATTGTAAGCCTTTTCATAGAAAACAAAAGTCAATCATTTGAGGTACAGATAGCTAGCATCTTTGAAATAGCATCTTCTGATTTTAATGTTTCAATGTTCATAATATTGTGGTCATATAGCTGCTTCCACCTCCCATGTTTGTTACACTGAGTACTTCTTTCATGTCACCATGAGTCATATAGCTCTGTGATCTTGATTTTCAGTTTCTCTACCCTACTTCACTAGCAGTGTAATCAGTCAGCCTAGGATCCGGGCTTGAGTGTATTCTATCTTGAATTCTTAAATATTATAAATAATAAATGTGGCTTATTATAAATCAGAACTGTTCATTTAGCAAATGTATATTATCCTAAATATAACCAGCTCAGTATAAATCTCTTCAGAGCTTTTAAGAAATTATTTGTTTCTTACAATATGTTTTTTTTTTTTTTTTTTGGTATGAGTTGGAATCTGCCAATATTTGTCATGACAGATGGAGAAAATAAAAATAGACACAGTTAATGATTTTCATGAATTAAATATTTTATTCAGTTTAACAAAAATATTAATTATTTTTTCCTGCCTTAGGATCATGAACCCAGTTGTGTTTAACAGGTAGTGTGCCTATTCTGTTGCACACATAAACGTACACAATGGTGATAAACTAACTCTATAAATAACCCTTTTTATCCAAACACAGGCATTTAGCATTTCAGTATTAAATTCAATTTACCTGAAAAAAGATAAAAAACTGAAATACTAAAAGCTTACACAGATGCCTATGTACATATGTGAGCCAATAATTGTGATCCTAGAAAATCTAAAAGAAAAATATATAGAAAATATTGAAAAAATTGTTGATTTCAATTCATGGTTGCTAGAATTATAATCTTTCAGTCATTAACAAAAACAATTTTTATGTACATACCTTCTGCTTGGTATAGACACTGACTAACCAATGAATCTACTTCCATCAGTTCAGTTTGATTGTCGTCACTGTAATTGATTTCTAAAGGTTTTGGGTGAATTCTGAAAATGTAGAAATAAATTTATACCTATTTCTTATTTAGTTTCTTTCCAACATTTTATTTTTTAAATTTTTTTAAATGACGATCAATACATACATTGTTTTGTATGTTGTGTAACTGTGTTTGCTCTAAAAGACATTAATAATTCAGAAATTAAACTTACGGAATGACAAATCTCATCATCCAGTGTTACGTATATGTGATTACTTGCCAGAGGCAGAGAGAAGACAGATACAGTAGTTACTTCCCCATTTGCATTTCTAAGTAAATAAATTAACTTATCATCATCATCATATATTTAGGACCTGTTCCCAAATTAAGTAGGTTCAAGAGTGCTTTACAGTGTAAACTAATAAACTAAAATATAAAAAGACATGGATATAAACATATTAGAATAATTGTGAACATAATGGTGAACATGTTAAAAATGGTGGTAAAAATAAATGAGTCACATTTAAAAAAAATGTGTAAGATAATTAAAAGATTAGGTTAAACATTTAAAAATTATAAAAAAAAGATGGTATTGGTGTCATGGAAAAGGAGCAGAAGTCGGCTAAATTGTAGATTGTTTGTTTTCAGTTCATTGGAGAAGTCCTGCTCACTTGGTGAAAGATAATTAATTATTGTTTAATAACAATGAGATTTTATTTTAGATGGTTCCTATCTTTATCATGTAATTATTAATTTATGGTTATTATTATTATTTGTTAGAGTTGAAAATAAGGTCTAAACTCCAGCCATAAAATAATGCAACACAACTTTTGTTATTAATATATATATTCTTTTTCCAAACAAATTTATTAAAATTTTTGTGTTAGTTTTTATCTGTTACAGGAGTTGAAATAATAAATTTGAGTCATTTTCTTCTGCTACTTATTGCTTCCTCAAAAGCTATCACTAGCTAATATTTACTGGGTAAAGTAACATATGATCTTCAAAGAATGGTTTGGAGATGCTTTCTGTCCTCAAGCATTCATTGCTATGTCTAAATGGAGTGATTTACACATACAATTTTAACATAGGTCTATCTCGGGGATCATTATCCAAAAATGCCTAACACATAAGTGTTTCTTAAACTGTTGAATGAAATTGTTTGGGATGAATAAAAAGATAATTATCACAAAACATTTAAAATTATTTATTTGTGTTATTTGTGTCTACATTTAACATTATTTATTTGGGTTATTTGTATGTAAAGGAAAATATTTAAACATAACTGCAAATGAATATGAGATGTTTTAATTTTCAAATAAAGAAAAAGAATTATAATTTTTAAATTTATTTATTATTTTTATATAATGGAGTTTATTTTATAACCTTTCTTTTTTCTTTGTCTATATAATATCAAGGAAATTTACTTAATTATGTGTAATTTACTATAAACATGCTGTCACACAGACAAAAAAATGTTTTTATATCTAAAGCAACCACATATTTGGAGAAACAAAATTAACAAAGCTACTCAGTACACATTTATTAAATAAATCTTGCATGTATCACATCTGGAATCACATCAGTGTTTTACAGAGTTTAAAACCTCTCAGGTTTTCAATTCTATTAGTTAACAAAAGTTCAGTACTGGTGGCATTTTGCCTCATCCATTGTTTGTTAGAAGTTCATGAAGACAACATTTAAAAATTCTCTATTCTGTAAGTAAAGTACAAAGTATATTAGCACAGGAACAGTGTCTCAAAATTACTGATTGTATTATATAAAAAATTCAACGTCTTTTTCTTTTTTTGTATTAAGCATTCTTCCACAATGACTACTTGTTAAAAAAGCTGACTTTTCCATCCAGTTTGTCTTTGTCATCACTGTTTTCCTTTTCAGATGGTTCTTCATCTCGCTCCTTGTTCCAGCTCTCCAAACCTTTAGGAAGTGTTGTGTCTTCATCAATTGAACCTACAAAAATAAAACATTCATCACCGAGTTATTTTAGCATTAGCTTGAACATCACACTGTCAGCACATAATTAATGTTACAAACTTGAAATTACACACATTAAATTTACCTTAAAGCTTTTTAGATAAAAATTTCTTCTTTGGTCAATGGACAGTGTAGAGTATAAAAATATTCTGCTTGAGTATTTTTATTAAAACAAATTTAGTGTTAAAACATAAAACTTTTGATTGCATTTTAACTTACCTGTGCCTTCCACAAACTCCTCATAGGTTGACTTTTCTGTGAACGGTCTCTTGCCAAGCAGAGCCACCATATCATCCTTGTCCAGTTTCTCTCTCTCTAACAGTCTTTGTGCAACCTTGCAATTTGAAAAAAAAGAAGAAAAAATACATTATTTCTTTTTATAAGTTAACTGAAAATTGTTGTTACCAAATATTACTATACTGATGAATTCATCACACTTCCATCCACTGTTTGTCAAAATTCACTATCAACAGTAACTCAAAAGTTATATAAAACCAAAACATTCTTTTTTTATTACATTACATCACAACAGTAATAATTAGCAAATAAATAATAACATTTAGAAACAATATTATTTGTAAAAAAATAAAATAATACATATTGACATATATCTTTGTATTCTACTACAATATAACAAATATAATTAGCTAAGTACTAATAGTGTATTGAAAATTGTAATTTTGTAGTTGTTTTTTCACCTTCTCTACATCCTGCTTGTGTTCAGTTAGGAGTTTCATTGTTTTCTCATAGGCAATGTTCACAATCTTGCGCACTTCCTCGTCTATCATCATTGCTGTAGTCTCACTGTAGGGCTTGTCAAACACCATCTCCCCAGGTTTGGGCATTTCAAATGACAGCTGACCAATGCGTTCATTCATTCCAAAATGAACAACCTGCAGTACAGAAGAACATTTTAAAAATTTTATTTTCTTCTAATTATTTGGTTTATTTTTCTAAAAAAATTGTATTTATTATTATCATTTACTCATACACTGACGGCCAAATGGTCAATGTTTGTTTTATCTTTTTTCTTTGAGATATTTTTGTCCTATGAAAATGGTTGATTTATTAACACAGATAACTACTTAAGAAGATGGATTTTACATAAGATAGTTTAAACTGTTTTCCACACTAACCTGAGAGTATGCACTCTGTGTTACTTTCTGAAGGTCATCTTGTGCTCCTGTTGTGATTCGATTGAAGAAGATCTGTTCTGACACTCGACCACCAAGCATCATACACATCCTGTCTTGTAGCTGAAAATAATAACTTCTTTTTACTTCACCAAAGTTCTCTTACTTTGTCTTTTTTTCTTAAAAATATCTGTGTTCTACTAACTTTTAATTTTATTAATTAAATGAGAATATCCTTGTTAGTTATTTCTTTCCCAAATCTCAATAGCATTTTTAATCAACAAATTATAAATATTATTTATAGTTGTGGAAACTGCTAAATTCTAGTGTTGTTTTATTCTCTTAATTTCACCTGTTCTGTGGAGTATAGATACTGCTCTTTGGGGAGATACTGTGCGTATCCCAAACCCTTTCCTCTGGGTATAATAGACACTTTGAGAAGTGGATCAGCATGTTCAAGAAACCATCCAGTGACTGCATGTCCTGCTTCATGGTAAGCGACAGTTTTCTTCTCTTCTGGCTGAAGTACTTGCGTCTTCTTTTCCATTCCTGAATAAAGTAAAAAAATATACCATGTTACAAGTGATGAAAGCTAAGATTAGTTTATCTTAGCAGGATCAGCAATATAACAATTCAATGAAAGCCTCTGTTCTAATTAGGTAAATTAACAGATATTGTCTGGATTTCATTTCTACCCCAGAATGTCACTGGAGTTAAACGAAGGAGTGTAATTCTGAAGTATTGTTTTTTTTTCTTAAAAATATCATGAATGGACACCCCAGTCTACTATAACAAATGGTTTATTTGTAAATGAAAAGCATTCTCTACTTACCAGCAACCACTCTCTCAATGGCCTGTTCAAAGTGTTTGTGCTCTATTGAGTTATTCAGATCTCTGGCTGCTATCAAAGCAGCTTCATTACACACATTGGCAATGTCGGCACCTGGATTTGAAATTTAGCTTTTTAATGAACACATTATTATTATTAAAAAGAGGGCATGTCATCCAAAATACGAAATACCATAACAATATTGATTTTATATAAATACGTGTGTGTGTGTGTGTGTGTGTGTGTGTTTCTATATAAACATATTTATCTATATAAAGAAAGACTGACTCTGATAAATGTATTTATTGTATTATTTTGCTACTATTGAAATAGCAAGTTCTGATAACAGAATATTAACATAAACAAATTTTACCTTCTATTAACAAGTTATAGTTCCTTTTCTCAGAAAAACAAAATATTCTGCATCTGTATCTTTTATAATATTCTAATAGTATTATTAATTTAGAACCAACCAGAGAAGCCAGGTGTCAGAGCAGCCATCTTCTTTGCAAGTTCACTCTTGTTAACGTCTGTCTTTAGTGGTTTCAAGTGAACCCTGAATATAGATGCCCTGTCAAAATACAATTTCACATATTTCATTTACAACAACTTTTTTGTTTTATTTCTTCAATATCATTGTAACACTGCACCAAAATTAGTTATTTGTAAATTGACTCTAAATCATCATTTTCAAAAAATATACATAAATGGATTAATTTTGTCTTAAAAGATGTGTAGATTTAACAGGATAAAATGTAGGTTAAGTTAGATCTGTACCTGCCCTTGATATCTGGTGATGGTACAAAGATCTGTCTGTCAAATCGACCAGGTCGAAGAAGTGCATTATCCAAGATATCTACTCTGTTGGTAGCTGCTAGTACTACAACTCCACTTTGTGTGTTGAAACCTAGAAGAATTTTTGTTTCAAGCATAAGTGAAAAACCAAACATTATGTTGGTAATAGTCCGGTTATGAAGTATAATAAATTCTTCAAAAACTGCACTTTCAGATGGTCTTACATTCTTATTTAAACTATTTTTATATTTGAAAGAAAAATACAAACCATCCATTTCTACAAGGAGCTGATTCAGTGTGTTTTCCTGCTCACTCTGTCCTCCAAAGCTTCGACCTCCTCTCTTTCTCCCCACTGCATCTATCTCATCAATAAACAGGATACAAGGAGCATTCTTTCTTGCCATTGCAAACATGTCTCTAACCTATAATTTTCAGAAAATGGCATATGTTTAGTTGTGTATGTTGTTGTAAATACTTTTTGTGAAGATAATTGCATAATTTTGTTCATGGGTTTTAAAAAAATCTTATTAAGAAAATACTACACTGTTCTTAAAGATTAAAAGTGAGGAAAACTTCTATTTCAAGATTTATTAACCACTCTTTGAACAACTCTGAGATAATTTTCAAAGTGTAAAACTTACCCTAGATGGACCCACTCCTACAAACATCTCAAGAAACTCTGAACCAGACACTGTGATGAAAGGAACATTAGCTTCACCAGCTGTTGCCTTGGCTAACATGGTCTTGCCAGTTCCAGGGGGTCCAGTGAGGATGGCTCCCTTGGGAATCTTTGCTCCAAGTTCAATGTACTGCTGAGGATTCTTCAAGAAGTTAACAAACTCCATGATTTCCACTTTAGCCTCTTCACACCCAGCCACATCTCTGTTATGAAAAAACTAAACATGAATAAATTTAAAACCACTTTAATGCCCACATGTTAATAAAACATATAAAAGTCTCAGAGGTGTAATATTCTTTGTTTAGCAGCAATATACATTCAAAAAAAGTTGCATGTCCAAAAATATCACCTTTTCTGCCATTAACATCTGATTAGCTAAAACCTGAATGACCAATTCCTGTTGCCAGGAATCACCAACTCTCTTGATCACCATGTAATACATTGTAGGCCTACATGCTATGATCATATGATATCAAACTACTTCCCTCATTGCCTTCTCACCAGTTCAGCAGTCACAGAATCATTCGGACACCTACTTCTTGCAATTCTAGCACCATCCTTTTTATGCAGAGAGTACATCCATCAAGAAGATGCAAAAGAAGGTGTATCAGTGACATAGCTTAGAAGGTCTGCGAGGGTGCATGAAATGAATGAAGAAGTCTCCATGCTATTCTGAAATGTCCTCAACTAGCCCAACCTATGCCTCTTTGTCATACAGACAACAAACATAGTTTTGTTTCTAGGTTCACTAGTAACTCTGTCATATCATTTCAGAATCCTGGTGGGTCACTCTGAAGGCTCAGCTTGTAGGCATGCATCTTTGATTTAGACACTGGAATTAACTGTTTTGGCTTGTAGTTCCAATTTATGCTTTGCTCTGTGTTCAGGTGTAATGGCACATGTTAACAAAATTGTTCTTACTTTTATAGAAGTATTTGTATTCTAGCAATAGTACTAGTATTATTACTACTACTGCCAGTAATAATAAAAATGATGATGATGATGATGATGATAACAATAACAATGATAATAATAATCATAATCATAATTAAAGCAATATTAATTCTACAAGTAGCAGTAGAAATAGTAGAAATCGTGGAAGTAGTCTCATAGATGTAGTAATTGTAGTAGTGTCACTAGGTAGTAGGAGATATAAGAATAATGTAGAGGGAGTGTTAGTATAATTAGTAGTAATAGAAAAAGTGGTACAATTAATTATAGTGCTAGTAGTAGAAGAACTAGTGTCAGTAGAAGTAGCAAAATAAGAAATAGCTATTGTAGTAGTTGTTGATATAATGATGATGCTAGTAGTAGTAGACGTAGTAACAGTATTTGTGATAATAAAGTACCAGTACTGGCGATGATGGTGACAGCAGTACTTGTTCTAATAATAAAAGTAGTAATAGAACCTTTAGTAACAGTAGTAGTGGTAGAAGTCCTGGTGATGGTGATAGTAGTAGTAGTAGTAGGAGTCTGCAGGGAGTTATAATAGTAATATAATTGCCATGTGTTCAATGGGGATTTCACTAGGGGATTTCAAGGCATTCCTGGCATGCCTGAAGCCACGTGTCCTGTCAACCCTTTGGGCCTGATTCTATGGAACATGTCATGATCTTTGGCATCTTTTAATATCCTTCAGAAATGTCAGGTGGATTTTGACTCCAAAGATGAATGTTTGGTCTCAGAAAAGTCTATACGCGTAGAAAATGTACATTGTAATGCACTGTATCAATCATCCATGCATATATGCATTTTTTTAAATCTATATTGTGGCTAAACAAAAAAGATTACACCTCTGAAACTTTTATATATTTTAGTTAACATATGGGAAATTAAATTTCAAGAAAGGTCATCTCAAAGTAGGGTTATCCACAAGGTCAATTTCAAGGTCAAAAGGTTCAGAACACCCCAACATTCTCCAAATTGAACAATAATGGCAGATTTGGAAACCATGTCATATTGCCTTTTCAACAATACCAATGTTTTTAAGACTGGCCCAGTAGTTCCTGAGATATGAAGGTTCTAAGGTTGGTGGTGTTGCCCATTTTGTACAAAAATCTCAAAATTCAGGGGCCAATATCTCCCAAACCCTGGTCCGATTAGACTAAAATTTCCGATTTAGTGCTGTGGGATACCAATCAGCAAGTATACCAAGTTTCATAAAAATCTGAAACAGTCAGGTTAAACCCATTGGGTGATTTGACACGGAATGACCTTAAACAATTCTATAAGCATTATTACTTAATAACTAAATTATAACTAGTAAAATCTCCAAAATACAGTAACTACATTACAAAGTAGTCTTAAAACAATAACATAATTGTAACTAGTCTCATTCGATAATACAATAACTAAATTGTAACTAGTCACATTCATTTAATTGTAATAACAAAAATAATTAGTCACACCTCTTTAGCATATAATAACTAAATAATGTTTATGTCCAAACACATATTAATAGCCATAGTAACAATTTCCTCATAAGTATTTTAAGATGTACAGATAGGCAATAGTTAGAAGAAAAAAATAACAATAAAAGAAAAGAAAAGAAACCCTCAATAATCTATTACAGATAACATATAAAGAACAGTTTATTTACAAATGGCTTTAGATTTAAAAAATTTTATCATGAGAGCAATTATAAGCTGTTATCTGTTCAAACTGGTGTTAAAGTATATTGTTTACATAGAAACAATCCATTGTATTGTTATCAGTTTCTTACTTCATATTAACTATAAATCTGCACGTTATTCAGTGCAATAGCAAAATCAAAAAAGTTTTATCTACCTTGGGGGTATTTTCTTTTTTTCATGAAGTGATATACTTGTTTAGAGATTTAAAATGTTTAAGAATATATTGTACTTACCTGAATTTAACTCCAATATCTTCTTTGATAATTTTTGCTGTTGTCTGCCCAAAACCAAAGATACCACCAGCACCTCCCCTTGTTCCAGTTCTTCCTCCCTAAATATGTTTATTTAAAAACAATACAAAAACTTTTATGTATTTTATTTTAACTGATAAAAAATGTAAGTAACATTCTAACCCATTTTTGTTTAATCTGTGTTGTTAATCAGTAATGTAAAATAACATTATCAGAATATATTTTGGCAAAATATAAAATGAAAAATGAATCTTTAAAAATATTTATTAAATTTATGTCATGCCTTAAATTAAACTGAAGTTTATTGTCACAGTTGAACATTTGATTAAAACTAAATTTAAGAAATAAGGCTTTAAAAAACCACCTCCTACCTGTAGCATGCTTGAAGATCGTCGAATCAGCCAGAATAACAGAGCCAGAGGCAAAATGAAGTTGAGAGATGACAACACCAAAGATCCACTAAAAATTAATTAAGCAGTAATTATCAAATTATGTTTTAATAAAACATTAAACTTCTATAAAAATACTGAAATTCATGTTTTATTAAAAAACATCATTGTTTAATTAAAAAAAATTATAAAACTAAAAATAGTTTATTATTATTTTTGGTTTATTTAGCTTTTCCTTTTAAGTCAGATAAGTTAGTTAAAACAGAAAACTCACACTTCTGTTTCTGTTTTGTAAACGACATTGACGAAATTTGCAGGTTCCATGTTCATCTCTAGCTGTGCGTTTTCCAGATTCCTTTCAAAAGCCTCAACACTTCCAATATTGAACCAGATAGTGCTCTGAAATGTTTAAATTATACATCTATTTTAATTCTGTATGTTACACAAATCCTTCTAACTAGAGATATTTAATATTTTAGTTTTATACTTTATTTTGTTCATCAAAGTATATTTGAAAAGAAAAAAGAAATAAAGAATGAAATACAGAGATTTCAACAAAAACATAAATTAAATTAATTTAGTGATAATAAAACTTACGGATCCTTCCACTTGATTTCCTGTGATAAGCTTGATTCGGACCCACTTTTTGTTGACCACTTCAAGTTTGTCTACCTAATGAAATATTTTTAAAATATATAATTATGAAATAGCATTCATGTATTTTGGTAAATTTTTGAAAACAAAGATAAAATTATTCTTTAGAAAGTGTGTATATATATATATATATATATACATATATAACTTGAGTTGAGAATGTGAACCCCCAGAAGGATGCATAAACATAAAATACATTTAGAACATGTAAATAGAAGAATTATTTTAAAAAGTAACAAGACGTTAATAGTATTTCTAAATCTGCTTACAATTCCTTTTGACAAGTAATTTGTGACAAATTCCTTCCATGTGATTTCTTTGAAGTTTGTCTGATATCTGCTCATGAGACCCACCACAACAAGACCAACAAAGAGACCAATCATAAGTTTTGAATTGGGATCGCTTGGATCACCAAATGGAATTCGACCTCTGAAAAATAAATCAAAACAAATACCACAATATCTCTTATATCACTGGTAAGAAGTAATGTTTTTTTATAATAATAAAGCATTCTATGTAGAAAATATTATTAATCTTTGTTCAGTAAAGCATATATACAGCAGCATCAGATTCTTAAAAACCAACTGAAAATAAATATTTTATATTCAAAATAATACAGATTTTTAACTGAGTCTACAGAAGAAGAAATAAAATGTTTTTAGCTTGTTTTGTTTTTTAGCCAGGATGATAAGACTTACTTGCCCATGGAAAATGAAAATTCCAGTTTGGTATCTTTTCCAGATTTGGGGCTGCCAACTGAGGGTTTTGAGGATGATGGTGGCTTTGCCGGCTGAGCTGCTTCTGAAAACAGAAAAAAAAAAAAAAAAAATGAAATGCATTTCAGCGATTTATGAAAAGTAATATGAATATCTTAATATAAAAACTGAATGAATGCAATGCAAACCTTTAGGTGCTTGTTTTGCTCCTTCCCCATTTTTAGGTGCACCTTTCTTGCCAGGAAAGAATTTTTCAAATCCTTTGGGTACTTCTTCTGTTAGCAGTTTCCATTCTCTTATAAATGGATGCAAACTTTCAGAGTTCGCTAGTTTGGTGAAAAGGTGGAGGTTTTTGTTGATCTGAAATGTGAACAGTAAACAATGATAGCTAGTGTTGATTCAGGTTTCTTTAAATTCCTTGACATAATACTAAATAAATAAATAATTGTAATATTTTCTAATACATATTATTTAACAAAGATTAATTGCATCTAATTATTAACAACACTGCAATATACTGATTTACACTAGTTTTGTGTTTTATTATGTTGCATGACACTGACCCCATTTAGACTGAATTATATTGTATTATTTACAATCATACATCATCAGAAGTGATTTGAAAGCCAGATCATTCTTATAATGTTGTCCAATTAGTATTAGTTCAACATGTTGAACAGTGAAAAATTCATCAATTAATATTATTTCATGTTCTGTTTAGTGTCAAGTAATAGAGAAGACAAAATTTATAGAAATGCAAAATAAAAAGTGTTATATATAGGTGTTAACTTTTATAAGATATCAAACCAAATAAATGAATTCATATCTAAGTATGAAAACATACACTGACAATCTAATTTAACTGTATGCAGACAGCTGACTAACCTTCAAATGAAGGAGATTATGTCATATCATTTTGCATCCTACTTGTTGGAATATTTGAGCTAATTACAATTTAATACTAAACAAAATGGCAATACTTCTGCAAGCAAGAATAAAAGTGTTTTCTGTGGATCTGTCAGCGGTTAATACACATAAGTAATGTAATGAAAATGTTTATAAATAAATTGCATCATAGATATAGATAAAACTATTAAATGTTAATTGTATTTTAATATTAAAAATAAAAATAAAATAAAAATATTGGTTAAAAATCATATATGTTCAACATGCAAAATGATTTTAATAATAAAAGAGCTTTAGCAGATTTAATTATACTTCTAAAACTATCCATAAAAGTGATTAATTATGATATTACTGTTAAGGTCAAGACGACGTAACAGTTAACACTTTTATGACGATGAATAAAATATTGAGATTAAGATACTAGCAGCTGAATCATTTTCTGGTCCTTTTTCCAAATAAAATAAATAAATGATAAGAACATCTTAAAGATTGAAATAATAAACTGAAAAGTGAGCTCACTCAAAACGTGAACGTGACTTATAAATTGACAGTCACAATGGCTATTCTGACTTCGCAAACATGATTAACTGACAAACCTCATGATAAACACATCTTGATGTCGCAAGCCTCTGTAATAAACGTTCGCCTTTTCTACAAATCGAAGCGTATCTGTACGCCATTGCTTCTTGACAGGCTATGTTACTCTATGACGAAACCTGACATAAGCTTCTCAGCAGTCCATGTTTTGCCTTTCTCTTACAAATAGAGCTGTCGCAACAGTTTCGTAAACGAACGCTATTTATCCGATGTTCGGAATTAATATGGTTATTATTATTATTTTTATTATTATTATTATTATTATTATTATTATTTACTTCCTTTTGCGGCTTTGTATAACGGATACATAATTTTAAATTGTTTATTGGATTTATTCATATTATTTATAACGTATATCTATCTTAATAATAATATTATTTATTTTTGTATTCCATTTATCCATACCAAGCATGACGATCAAAATAATTATCGTACATAATAAGTAAACTTTCATTTATATTAGTGTTTATTTATTTTATACAGTTTTATTACTTTAAACATATTTTATTTCAATTTATATAAAAAAGGGACAAACAGATACATCAATAAAGGAATTGAAGTATTCAGTTTATAAATGTTTTCGGAATCAAAGTGTGTTTCTTTTTGAATATGAATTAAATACACGAACATTTTTAAATATATAATTATTAATAATTAACTATTTTTCACTTTATCGATATACTAAAATTTCTTTACGACGTTCGGTAACTTAGTCACTATTATTATTATTATTATTATTATTATTATTTATTATTATTTTATTTATTGAAATAATTTTTTGAAAACATTTAATCAAAATCTATAAAAATCAATAATACAGATGCACTATGTAGTTATTCTTTAATTATATTTTGCTAATTATATATATATATACACAATTCGAATATGCGGCAAGCTAGTGCATCCGGTTAACATTTCCGGAAAAAGTTATTTCTTGTTATAATTATTGATAATGAACTTGCATGAGGGTAGCCAACCTAAAACTAAAATTGGTTTGTTGGATGATGATACTCTCAACTATTACAGACGTGTTTTTGAAACACTGCAGCATGAATTTCAGAATGATGAAGAAAAAGGCATTTTGTGTTATATTAATGAATGAATTAATTAATTTTAAAAATTGTTAATAAATTATTTTAATAACTAAAGCCAAATTCAATAAGGCAAATCTGGTGTGTGTGTGTGTGTGTGTGTGTGTGTGTGTGTGTGTGTGTGAGAGAGAGAGAGAGAGAGAGAGAGAGAGAGAGAGAGAGAGAGAGAGAGAGAGAGTTATACTATGTGTTATAACCAATAAAAAATGTATACAGTTTAGTTATGAAACATTTAACATGAATGAACTAAAGGTTATCAGTAATAATTTTTTAACAATAACAAAAATTTGCAGTTATCATTTTGTATTCAATAATCATAAATACTGGAACTAAAATAAACTGTGTTATCTGCTTTGGAATTACATGTTTATCATGCAAATATAACACAAAAACATATGTGACTATGTGTTCTATACATTATTATAATACTAGTGATCAAATAGCAAATAAAACAGTAGGATAAATAAATGGACTTGATGTATCCAAAGTTTCCTGTCATTCCATTTTTCAGAATGGATGCTAAATTAATTAATAGTTGAAATCTATAAAAAGTCAATGAAGTGTTTTGTTTATTTTTAATTTTTAACTGTTGTATTAATACATGTTATAATAAAACATGAACTTTTTTTTTTCGAATACTGAATTTATTATTTATTTTATTTATTATTTTTTATTAATTTTTAAAATATAATTTTTTTTCACTTTTGATTTTTAAAACATTTTATTTATTTTTTAATTTTTTTAAGATTTATTTTTCCACAATGCTTTGGGACAGTTATCACAGGAGGCACTGAAGGTGTCTCAGAATCAGACTGGAAGTCGAATTGCTGAGGCTCTGATCAAGGAAGGTCAAATTAGTGATGTGCATAAAGTGTTTGTTGCACTGAGTAAAGATTGGAAAACAGCTACAACAGACAGGTTAGCATATAAATAATGTTATTATTAAATCACAGCAACTCTTATAAATTTTATTAATTTAGTTTTTATTTAAATTGTATTGTTTTATGTATTGTTTTGTGTTAATAGAATTAAATTTTGTATAAACAATTTATGTGTCACAGTAAATTACTTTACACAATTAATTACACATATCTATGTGTTGTTCTGTCATTCTGTGTGTGTGCGTTTTGTGTGTGTGTGTGTGTGTGTGTGTGTGTGTGTGTGTGTGTTTGTATGTATGTAGTGTACTTCTTTTTTATTCATTTATTTTTGTTTTAAAGATTTGCAAGTCATGTTCTTCAAACATTAGTCAGTGTTGTATCAAAACACTGGTCTGCCTCAGAAAACCCTCTAGAAAAGGTGTTCAGTAGTTTATATGATTACATCAGTGAAAACTTGGAATCACTTGTAACTGACACATATGGAAGCCATATTGTCCGAGGGCTGTTAGAGACACTTGGAGGGGTAACTGTTTCTAACCATGTAATTAGAAGCCAAGTTTCCAGAAAAAACAATGGTAATGTAATTAATACTAGAATTAGATATTTGACTTTATAAATTAATATCTGTTACTTAAACATAAAGATTTCAATTTAGTTAATTTCTTAAGACGTTGTCATAAACAACAGAACATTTCAGAATTAGTACTTTAATATAGACTTATATATATATATATATATATATAGTACAGTCACAAGTCTCCAAATATGAACTGAATTCTACCTGCTGAATTCCCAACATATAGAACTTTATTATTATTATTATCTTTTTTTAATTTTAAAACCTTGATTTAAAATAATATCTGATTTTTAATTTTTATTTTATGTTCTGTTATTTATTTTAATTTTTTGTTACAGAATCAGAGCTAAAAGTGTCAAGAAATACAAAGTTAGTGGTGTCTGAAGACTTAACATCAAAGTTGAAAAAGCTAGTGAAAAACATTTTTAAAATTTGTGATTATGAAGGTAAATAATTAATCTTTACTTTAATATTGATGCTGCTTTTACATGAATTCTGTTTAAAATTGTTATATTTCTGTTAAATCTGTTAAAATGATAGTTACAATTATAATTATAATTATTAAAAAGAAAGCATTGGCTTAATGGATAAAAAAAAAAAAAGTGTAATGACCAACAGAATTTTTATATTTTTTTTATAGATCATCTAATTGACATCAACTTTAATCCAGTGGTTCAGACTGTGTTGTTGGTGGTACATCTGGTTGATTCAGAAATGTGTATCAAGCTATGTAAAAATATAATAAAAAAAGGAAACTTGCAGCTTGGAACATATGAACTTGATGATAAAGTGAAGTATGAAAACAACAGTGAATTTCATTTTTGTAATAGACACCTTGTTTTATATTAAAAAATCAGCAAATGATTAAAATGTTAGATTGTAAATTCCATGTGTATGTGTGTGTATCAAGATAAAACAAGATGGTTACAGCACTAATGTTTATAATATTTATTGTGTTTGAGTGTATTTAGAATATACAAATATGTTATATCACGTCAACATAATAAATATTAAGTTTTATTTTTGAGAACTATCTGTCACAGCAAAGTTCTGGCATTTATACAGTGGATATTAACCACCTAGGTTTTAAATTTTCAGACTTCCAGCATTAATTCAAGACAAAATTGGCTCGTATCTGGTGGAACAGATAATAGCTGTATCAGATTCTGATCAACTGGAGAACATTTTCATTTCTGTCTTCAAGAGCAGAATACTCTTCTATGCCACTGACAAAATTGCAAATTATGTATTGCAGAAATTGATTTCATCTGTATCTGACAAAAAATTAGTAAGAAAATCTTTTTTCTTAATAAATATATTTTTTTGCATTCTACACATTGATGTTTTTAACATAATAAATATTTGATAGACAGATATGGTATTTTAAAATTTTATATTAAATAGTTAATTCATCATTTCTTCTTTCCTTTGCTATTTTTTTAAAAATTATGTTAAAAGATTTTAGTAACAAAATTGTGAGTTTTTAATTTTCAGTTTATGGACGTTTTTGATGAATTGTCTCCCTTTGTAGAAGATACAATGGCCTTTAACCACCTGGGTGTGATCACTGAACTTGCTAAAGCTTGTGTTAGATTTCATACACGACAAAAGAAATTAATAAAGGTATGCTATTATTTCTTGTCTGTTTAATCTTAAGAACATGCTTTATAATGTTCAGTTATATTTATTATGTAAGTGTGAAACTTACAGTTATTAAAAAAGTAAGTCTTGTCAATTATCGATTTAATTAAAATGCAGGTTTTAATGGAGTGCTTTCACTGTGCTGAACCTGAAGAACGCTGTTCTGAATTTGTTAAACTCCTGGCATCTCTCACAACATACGATGTCTTCTTTGAACAAGGAATGGAATCCACAACGGTTAGTGAGATTAAGTAGATTATTACAGATGACATTTTAAATCAAATTCAATATGTTGTAATTAGGTGTTTAAAAACAATACTTAATTCTGTAATTAGGCATTTAAAACATTTTTTATTATACATGTAAAGTGTAGGTGAAAATTAAGGACATAGTGCTTATTAGTTATATTTAGAATCAAAGATGTTGGGTTGTATAGTGTGTGTAACAACAATTTTCAGTAATTAAAATCTCTTGCTTTTTATCATCTCTTAAGTTGGATATCAAAGAAAAAGAAGAGAAATATCTTGATAATAACACCAGGTATTTGTTTTGTTAATCTGTCTGATTAACTGATGTTAATTTTTATAGGATGTAAATAGAAAACTTTTGACAAATATCAATTTTCATGGATCACTTCTTCTACAACAACTGCTGCAATTTAACAATCCTAAACTGGTTGTATCCAGTTTACTGCATCTGCAGCATATTGAACTAAAGACATTGTCATGTGACCAGTGTGGCAGCCATGTCATTGACACATTTTTTCAGAGCCAGTCAGTTGGAGAGAAAAATTTCAGTTTAATGATTGATAAATTGAAGGTAAACATTTTTATTTCAAATAAATTAAAGTTTTTGCATATCAAGATGGAATAATTTATTTTGCATTTGTATTTAATATAATTTTGGGAAAACAGTTTTTAAATCCAGTATAAAATATATTTTATGTGAAAATAACTTTCATTAATTCCTTTGTTTTATATTTCATTTCTAATTGTATACATAAAAGTACTTATAAACATAGATATAAGTAAGGAACAAGAAACCACTTTCCTCACAGCTGCTATATCGAAGTGTCTGTCTGTGTGTCTGTCTCTGTCTGGCTGGCTGTCTCACTCTCTCTCTGTAATGTGTGAATAATTTGTTAATATATATATTATTATTTGCTTAACAAAGTATTCCATTAATGAATTTAGGGCTGTTTTTTGGAGATGGCATGCAGTAGAAATGGAAGTCGAACAATAGAAGCCATCTGGAAGTGCATATCATTGAAACAAAAATGCCTCATTGCTGAAGAGCTGTCACAAGAAGAAGACAAGCTGCGGAGTGATCAGTTTGGACGTTTTATTCACAGAAACTTTGCAATCTCACACTTCAAACATCGACGCTCTGATTGGCAAGGGTTACAAGGTGTAGCTTCCAAGAAGAGAAAAATGTTCAAGGATATTATTGATGAAAAAGGTATTGAAATGTATTAATGAATTTATTTTAAAAGTGAAATATACAAGGTGTCTCTAAGAAGAGGAAAATGTTCAAAATTATTGATGAAGAAGATACTGAAATTAAATTTGAACTTTTCATTTTTATGTAGAAACTCTGTATTAATGAATTTTTTAAAGTTATTTTTACTATCAGTTATATTTTATTCTCATATTCCAACCAAGACCTAGGCAATAGATTCTTATTTTTTATTATTATTTTGAAATTCTTTTTTTATTATCAAAAATTGTGAGAAGACATTTTTTTCAGTTAGCTGCATGACAGATCTAAATGACTAGCATGTAGTTAGATAGTAAAATTTTATCCTTTTATTTTTAGATGGCCCAGTATCAAAACATAAAAAGTCTGCCAACAAAAGTACTGATTCCAAGGAAAATCTTGTAGAATGCATAGATTCCCAACTAGAAGTAAGTCACTTTTCATTAGTGTCTGTTATCTTTCAAAATGTTAATATTTTCCTTTATGATTATACTTTTTGTAAATTTTGTTACTTAAAAAAGATGATACTGTCAGATGACTATTATATGTGAAATATTTGCCAGATTATCAACATTTCTGATATTAATATAATGCATTCAACAAGAAAACATAAAAATAAAAAATAAAGCAGTAAATAAATAAATAGAAACAAATTAGTAAAAGGAATAATCTTTTTTACCTTAGATGAATAGTTATTTTAATATACATTTATTTATTCTTAACTTCAGGAAACTGAAAATGAAAAATCTAAATGGACAGCTTTAGAAGGAAGCAAGAAGAAACACAATCACTTACTTTTTGGAAAACATGCAAAGAAAAAGGCTGACAAATCATCCAGTAACAAATACAAACAAAAATAAATCATAAATGAATGATTTAAAAAAATATAATTTTAAAAATGATCTGTTACTTCTGGTTTTTTTTTAAATAAATTAATATTTAACACAGTGGTTAAATTATCTGAAAAGCATTCCCAGTTATAACAGTAAAAGCAAATGATCTGTTTTGATGTGTTCAGAATACAATCCTACAACATCTTTTTGGTTACCAAAAATAAAGAGCTTTGAACTGTACTGTCATTAACAATATTATAAAACCAGAGTTAGTTGATTGTTTAAAAGGCTAACACTGCTGAGTTGGTTGCCAGGCAACAATTAATTTGCAATCTGAAAACTTCAGACTAAAATTGGTTAAACTTGTTTCTAACCATATTACTTTAATGAAATGTCATCTTACTAGACAGTGTAATGACACTGTAGAAACAAAGAGCTAGTTAAAGATAAATGATTTAAAAAACAAGACCAACATATTATTTTGGAATTTTATTTTATTTCAAGATCCCAATAAAAAATGTGAATGCACAAATTAGCTATGTTGCATTATCTTTTGCATTATCTTCCGCATCCTGAGGATCATAAGAAGGCATGATCACAATAGAAGGGTATGTCTGTTGCAGTATTTGTATTAAGTTTTCTTGTATAAAGTCAACCTGATTCTGAGGACAGTAGTCATCATTGCTAGATCTGAAATGAAATAACTTTTCTTATTAAACATTAATACAGTTCTGTTGCTATTTATTAAAAATTAAACAAAAATTACAGTTTGCCTATATGCAAACTAAACTTTCAAAAATCTATAATTCATTTTATAATTTTGAAAATGTATGAAATGCAAAACTGACATCGAAGCTTATGATTGTATCTTTATGTGCACTTGAAAGCAACAAAGGAAATTAATTTTGTAAATGGAATTAAATAACAATATTTTTAAAACAAATAATGACTTCAAATCTAGGAAATAGTTTCTCTTATTTTAATGTAACTGTTTTATACCTTGCACATGTTATTAGTCTAGGAGGTGGCAGAATTTTCAGTATTTCTGTGGTGACATCCATGAGCTGGATTATCTCTGTCTGTGAACTGATGTGATGTGGCAATTCAGTGTCATCCATTGTACAGCCAGCTTCATGAATCAGCTCAAAATCTACATCTTTGTTCTTACAACACAGATTCTTAATAAGTTCCTTGACAAGATTGACACTGAAAACAACAGAAATTATACTTTCTGATCAATATACATGTAAAAGAAGTGATTATCTCATTAACACTGTTAATCTGAGAAAGATTAACACTATTACAAGGTGTTAATAATACATGTATGATAAAGATAAATGAACCCGTGCTGACATCATCTGTAGGTTGTATAAAAACAGTAGATGTGTTTTGTTCCTACCAGTAACAGGAAAACACTAACGATGGATTTTAATGAACCACTTACAGAAAACTTTTAATTATCTGTATGATTAAAACATTGGAAATATAAATTTAATATATCCATATATACCATAAGTAAGTTGGCACATCATAAAATTAACTATTTTCAATTTTCAGCTCATGTTAAGATTGTAAACCATTTAATTACAGTGTTGTAACCTCAGTGGTTAATAAAACATTTCTCAATTACCTGACTTCATCTAAACTAGAGACGTCTGCATTTTTATCTTTTGACAAATCCAGAATAGCCTTTTTTAAAGTTTCAAGTTGTTTTGCTCTTCTTTCTGCACATCTCACAGCAGCCTGAAAATTTTAATCTTAAACTTTATTTTGATATTCTTTAGTACATTAAAGATAGCTAATCAGATATAAATGAAATAAATTCTGAAACTCTGTTACAATAATAATCTTATATGTATGTATATGTGCATACACACTAGAAAATAGTTACAACCCAGTAAATTAATTTATTATAAACATTACCTCTTGGGATGTGTCACTTGGTTTTGTATACTTGTAGAGGTTGCCAAGTAAACACAACTGTTCTGGTGTATACAGTTCCTGGAAAGGATTCTTTGTGGAATAAAAATCCAGATCCACATCTAGAATATACTGTTTTCCTTGAAGTTTCTCTGACATGTTGACAAACTGTCTCTTCGCAGAAGGTGATAGTTCTGAATTATTTCTAATATCACTTAAACTCTCTTGTCTGGCTTTCTTTTCATGTGGGCTTGCATCATCATCAGTAAAATAATTTGAATTTCTATCTTCCATGTTAACCTGAGACACATTTTCTGAATTAGAATTAAAACTAACTGCACTGTCTTCCTTACATATTTGTGTATGTTTATCATTCTCTGTTGTCTGGTCCATATATAATTCATTTCTTGGCTTTTTGTCTACACTTGACCAGTGTTTGGGTTTGACACAAATTACAATTAGAGAAATTTTCTTCTTATTTTCTAATTGATCCTCTGGTACAAACAAAGCTTCACTTATAAAATAATTCTCTTGGCAAGTTGTTCTGAAAATAAATGAATCATCATCATTTTAAACTGCTGCCTAACATTCTTTTTTTAAAGTTATATTTATAAAACTCTGTCATCTAGAGAACAAAAAATCTAATTATATTTTATTATTTATCTCAGAATGTTGTTCAAATAATTGATTTGATATCTGAATACTGTACAAATCTGAAAGTAAAAAGCAATTATCAAAAGGCTCTATAATGTGAAATTGAATGTTTGCATTATAATAATGCACAGTAGTTGTTAAATTAGTATTGAAAACTATATTGCAAAATAACTCTTCATTTAAAAACTGGGAAATCTTATCTGGTACATCAGTATAGAAATATCTCTGCAATTTTATAAAATATAAATATATTGCAAAACACACAGACGTAAATATACACATATTTGTATAGAAACATACACATATACATACATTTTACAAACACACAAATCACCCACATACTGCAGGATTTGAGTACCTTATTTTTCCTGTTTTGACGCATTTGCCTACATAAAATTCTAATGTTTTTTCTTCAATCTGTTCACACCACGGAGCTTTCAACCAATAGACTGTGCTGATATGTCCTGCATATACCAATGGCATAATCCAGTTCTCTATACTTAGTATGCTTAAAGAAATAATAATAAATAAAAATTAACAATATCATATAAATAATAAAACATTAATAAAATAATATAAGTTAGTAAATCAGCATGTTTATAAATATTTAAACTACATTATTTTCTTTCTGATAAATTTTTGTATTTTAATGAATACTTAATTTTCTTTAAGACTATAATTTAGAAAAATCAAAATTAGTTTACAAAATATTCATCATAGCAAACTGAACTGCAATCAGTCTCATTACTGCAAATTAAGTGCAATGTAATTATTAGCAGTAATAACATTCTAAAAAATTTAAAATTAAATTATAAACACTCACTCATATAAAGAATGTTTATTGAATACTGTGTCTGCTAGCATATCAATTGGAATAAGAAGATCAGGATGAGAATCAAAATGAACAAGTGAAATTCCTTTGAATGGAAGCTGTTTTGAGCCAATGTATGTGTGAATATAAGGAACAACCTGAATGAATGAAACAATAAGTAAAAAAAATTGTAATTATATACACACACACACAGATCAAACACCAAAAAAACAACATATTATGCAGGTGTGTATAGGTGCATATTTAGGGAAAAACATCACAGGTAAAAAAAAAAAAAAAAAAAAAAAAAAAACGTTTTAGGAAACAAAGATTTGTGTCACTGTGAGTTTTTATGAACATGCTTTATTTTCAAAGCTGATGGTTTGAACAGATGATCCAGCCAATTCAATGCAGCAATTCTACCAGACTTGCAGTTCTTAAGACAATCAGCACTCTTAATGTATCAAACCTGTCACTGAGGTGGTTACCAGCTACATCCTGTTGGATGAAGGTGATCACTGTGGCCTGCTCATGCTGTGAAACCATTCAATAACCTCCCTAAACTACCCTAATTAGTAAGCTGGATCCAGGCACCCTCCTGAACAAAATGATGCCACTTTGTTTAATTAATTCGTAAGTGTACAATGTCACCATAACTGTAAAAATGAAACCTCTTCCTTTAAAATAAAGCCTAATTAACCATGTACATGGAAACATTCTACAATTTCACTTAATCAGTAAGCTGAACACTTTCTTTTAATTCAATAATCAGCGAACTCATACATTTTAATATTTTAATACTAAGTAACTATAGACTATAGTGTGACTTTTAAACTGTGAATCTGTGATTTTTTTCCTGTACTAAATTGTGACTTTTCCTATGACTTTAGATCCCCCTGCACTGCCTAATAATAATAGTAATAACCTCGTTAATGTTTTATTCATTTACTATTCCTTTAACTTAATTTAAAAAGCCAATCACCCAATGCTTCAACTATCAATTTCTAGCCATTAAATAATGATTAAATAAACAAACAAATAACTACATATTTACCTCGTGATGATCTTCCACTATAAAAGATTGAATATATTTTATATCTTTAACTTCTTTGTGAGCCATTTCTCTTGGGGTTTTTAGTATTAAAATGTCCTAAGTCAGATGAGGTTAAACGACCGAATCACATATAAAGAAATGGGGGCTGCCATGTTATAGTTATGCAGCATTACATTTTTAAAAATAAAAGTAAATAAACTTTTATATAAATGTGCCATGTGAAACAACTATAAAAATACAAGCCATTAAATACATTATATTAATATAATGCAAATAAACAATATTTTATTTGAAGTTTAAGTTTTATAATACACCCGCATTTTATTAACTGCTGAATTGATCATTTGGAAGAAAACATTTGTGTTCGTGTGCTAAAATTTTATCAACAGAATGCCTCGTGTATCTACACGTGTATCTTGTGGTCGTGATTTTCACTGCTGCCCAGATATCAATACAGCTTTGGATACGTCATATAAATCAGGGTAAATTAATATTAATTAAATTAATCGAAAGATATAAACCGGCGAAAAAATCTCACTTCCCTTGCTAATTCAATAATTCATGTACTGTTAGTATTAGTAGACTAGTTATATGACTTTGGAATATAATTATTATTTGTCTGCATATAAAATATCCCTTGCTGCTAATCATGGGAGAAAAAAAAGAAGAAAAACAAACAGAACAAACTCATGATCATATAGCAACAACGGATACCTGTAATATCAATCTCTATAAATATAATAATAATCTATTCACTGTTGTCCTCAAAAATACTTTCTAAGAACTATTAAAATGTGTTGAGGTTTATAAATCAAATATAATTATATATATTTATTTCGCTGAAGGTAGAAACGTAATTAAATTAATATACATACATATTTGTTAATTACAGATTTGACTTTGTTTCCCTACCTCTGGTTAATCCTCGATATCGACGCGAATTTCTTGATGCTCCTGCCAAGAATCGCAAGGGTGCTTTAACCAGATCCGACATGGTTCTGTCCAGCCAAGGTTTGAACGTTTAGAAATTATATTAATGTTAAACATTTTAAAATTTACTGAATTATAAAACTTGAAAATCCTGATTATGATTTTTTTTTTTTTTAAACTGTTATATTATATATATATATATTTCCATTAATCCTGTAACATAATTAGTTATATATCATTTATGAGTAAAAAAGATCAGTAAAAATTCAGATTATAAAGTGCTTTATTTTGCCTTAATAGGAAACTTTTTTACATTTTTTATTTAACTTTTGTTTTTAAAAATATAAATATTTCTTTCCTTCTCTAGATTGGAATAACCTTGTTGTTGGTAAAACATCTCCTTGGCTCCAGGTTGACTCATTGTGTCTGCATATTCGCAAAAATTGTGAATTGGTTTGTGTTGGTTAACTAGCTATTTTTTCTCCATTAAAAAAGAAATAATAAAGTAAAATATTGCCTTTCAATTATTTTTAGAAAAAAGCTGCATTATAGTGAAGTGTTGTTAGATATAAAAAATAAAATCAAGTAATTTATTCATATTCTTCTCTTTTGATTTATAATCTTGTTTTTAAATTTAGAAAGAATAATAATAATAATTCAGTTTAATATTTTGAATTGGTAATTTATTTTGTTTGATTGTATAAATTAATCATGTTTAAAGAAAGACAAAAACAGAATCTAAAAAATATATATTATATGTTTTTGCCTTTCTTTAAATCTGGTTAATTAAAGCATTTACTACTATGCAGTAATATATATAAATACATACATATTTGTCTTTTGTTAATTGGATTTGACTTAGATTTAGATTTAATTTCTTAGGCATTCAAGGAAGAACTATTGTATGCCAGCCATCTTGGAATGCCATCGGTGATAATTCGCTTGAAGAACAAAAACATAACCAACCTGGCACGATGTTTGAATGAACACCTGGTTGGCAGTTTCTTTCAGCAGGTAACAATCAATCTGTTATTTTATATACATCATCCCTAATTTTTGCAATTAATTACTGGACTGATAGAGTAACTGATTAAATATTAATATGATTAGATGTTTAATTATTAGTTAACATTTTCAAAGATTAATTAAATGTGTCAGTAAATATTGAACACATTTTTTACTGTACATGTATGATGAAATCAGTGACTTCTTTATATATCAGTGAATTTTTGTATAAATATCTAACAGTTTGAAGACTAGAAGTTATTAATGTGAATTTTACTTTGTTGTGGCAGCAATACTGGATTCAGGTTCCTCTGATGTCTCCTAAAGACCAGTGTGATCAACTCATTGAAGGCATGGATAAAACTGAAATACCAGAAGATACCTGGGAATGGTAATGTTATTTTGTTCTGTATTTTTACTGTAATTTTGGTCATCAGTATTTTTAAATTTAAAGATTTTTATTTCTTTTTTCTTTTTATGTTTCTTTTTGAACTTAACAAATAAATCAGGTGGCATTTGTTTCGGACTCTGTGTGACAACAACAAACGACTAGGAGTTGCTCTAGAACTGAGTGCTGATCTTCCATCAGAGGACATATTGGAACGCTGGCTGTCTGAACCAATCAGAACAGTTGTTCTGTCAACAAGTCTCTTTCTGACCAACAAGAAAGGATATCCTGTTCTGTCAAAAGCACACCAGTCTTTTATACGACGACTGTTTAAGGTACTTACATCATTCCAGTAATTTTTGCCCTCTGTCTTATTTCCTGTAGACTTAGATTAATTTCATAAAAAACCCTTAATAACTGTTAAAAAAACATTCAGTCTTTAGAACATTAAATTTTAATGTATAGCTTTCAAGTAATATTTATTAATCTTGTGTTCAGAGTCAAATTTTTATGTCTGATGTTTATCTGATTCAAGATGTATTCATATTGTATTTGTCTTTTTGGAATATATTTGTGTAGCTGTTACATATTTAAAATGTGATTCTTTTCTGCAGCTTGATGTTCAGCTTTTGTTGTCTGGTGTGGACAGACATCCAGAGAAAGGAATTAGAGCATATCAACAATACCTGGACCATTTGTGGCAGGTAATATTTATGTATCTTGTGGTGAAATAATATTTACATGTCTCGTGTTCAAGTAATATTTTAATATCATGTTCAAATAATATTTATAATTCGTTAAGTGTTCAAGAGAAAACTAATTATGTTGCATATTTAAATGATTTGTATATGTTGTGTTCAAGAAATATTTATCTTGTATTTAAATTATTGCACATCTTTTCCTTAAATTAAAAGATAGATATAATATTAAACTGATTTTTTTTTTCATATCATAAAGTTAAAGAATTATTATTTTTGTTTCTAGTCCCAGACACCACCTGACAAAATAACTCAGTTTGCAAGAGGATATGAAGATTACTTACAATCTCCACTTCAGGTTAGCATCTGCCAAACTAGATATCACACAGTTTCTGAAAAATATATTATTATTATTTAATTTTTTTTTTAATTATTATTAGTAGTATATATATATATACACACACACACACACACACACACACACACACACACACGCACACATATTTTTTTTAATTGATGTTTTCAGTCAGTTGACAGATTCAGATCAAATCATGTTGAAGTGAATTCTGAAAATAATATCTTACCTACACTTGGTTATAAATCAGAAGAAACAAACTATAATTTTTCAGCAAATTATTTATGGGTCATTCCATGTCAAATCACCCAATGGGTTAAACCCGACCATCTCAGATTTTTATCAAACTTGATATTCTTGTTGTCTGGGATCCCACAGCACCAAATCTGAAATATTAGCCCAATCGGACCAGTGGTGTGGGAGATAATGCCCATCGAATTTTGAGATTTTTGGCAAAAATGGGCATGGCCACCAACCTTTGAACCCTCATATCTCAGGAACTACTGGGCCAATCTTCATAAAATTGGTACTGTTGAAAAGGCAGTATGACAAGGATTCCAATGCCATTTTTGTTCAGTTTGGAAAATATTGGGGTACATTTACCTTTTGACCTTGAGATTGACCATGTGGATCACGTGACATTTATTTAAATTTAATCTCCCACATGTTAACTAAAACATATAAGTTTTCTGGGTGTAATATTTTTTGTTTAGCCACAATATAGATTTAAAAAATGCACATACATGAAAAATAACACCTTTTCAGCCATTAACATCTGATTAACTAAAACCTGAATGATCAATTCTGGATGCTAGGAATCACCATCTCTTTTTATCACCAAGTAAGACATTGTAGGCCTACATGTATGCATAAAGTTCACATAAATTTGAGAGAACTAGGTGTTTCTGATGCTTAACCTTCTCACCATCTGTTTCAAATGCTCACTGTATCCTTCATTCCCAGACATATTCTACTTTTCTCATCACTTTCATAAAACTGGACTATTTCCTCCTTCAATTCATTTGACAGAACTTTCCCTTGTTTCTTATCAATTGCTTATTAATTTTCTTGTTTTTAAATCCCTGTTAATTATTATTGTCTAAACCAAACTAAGCCATTGCTTAATTAAATGGACCAGAAATATTGAAATCTGTTTTTCTCAGATCTTTAAGCTTTAGCAGGAATTATTCTTTCATTATATTTGATTTTCTTATTACTGTTTGTTTTTAAAAGACATATTCAGTTTTTATAAGTGATTTTTTTTTTCTTCCAGGATTATTCCTACTCTTGTTAATGTACAGTATTTTATTATTGTTTGTTATTACTGTTTATTTTTATTTTATTCAAAATGCAACATAATTTTTTAAGGTTTTATAAGAGAATTACTCTGTTGATCTTGGTTAATTGATAGATAATTGTTAGAAAGTTGTAGAAAAATCTGAGAGAGGGAAGTTGGAGAGTTAAATCTATAGGATAGGTGTATAATTTTAGCAATAATAAAAACAACAACAACAACAACAACAAAATACAACAATAATAATAACAAAACTAATAATAACAGCAATAACAATAGCAATAATTATAAAATAAAAAAAATAAAATAAAAATTTGAAAGATATACTCATTTACATAGTCAGATGCATATAGAAAGAGAAAGATCAATCGAACAAAAGAGATAGTTCATTTATAAAATAAATGTCAGCTTCATCTTCTGAATGATGCTGTACAAGTTCAGGAACATGTTGGAGGAAAGAGAAATTCAAGAAGTCTGAATCCTACCCAGAGCGTGTGCAAATCTTGACTTGTCACTCTTTACCATTGAAAGGACAATGAATGAATTTGAAACAACGAATAACCTTATGAAAAAAAGCTGTGTGGTGAAGAAAGAGAAAGTGATTCTATCCCTCTGTGATAAGAAACAAGGGAAAGTTCTGTCAAATAAATTGAAGGAGGAAATAATCCACTTTTATGAAAGTGATGAGAAAAGTAGAATATGTCTGGGAATGAAGGATACAGTGAGCATTTGAAACAGATGGTGAGAAGGTTAAGCATCAGAAACACCTAGTTCTCTCAAATTTATGTGAACTTTATGCATACATGTAGGCTACAATGTCTTACTCGATGATCAAGAAAGATGGTGATTCCTAGCATCCAGAATTGATCATTCAGGTTTTAGTTAATCAGATGTTGATGGCTGAAAAGGTGTTATTTTCATGCATGTGCATTTTTAAAATCTATATTGTGGCTAAACAAAAAATATTACACCCAGGAAACTTTTATATGTTTTAGTTAACATGTGGGAGATTAAATTTAAATAAATGTCATCTCAAGGTCACCTGATCCACACGGTCAATTTCAAGGTCATAGCAAAAGGTAAATGTACCTCAATATTTTCCAAACTGAACAAAAATGGCATTGGAATCCTTGTCATATTGCCTTTTCAACAATACCAATTTTATGAAGATTGGCCCAGTAGTTCCTGAGATATGTGGGTTCAAAGTTTGGTGGTCACGCCCATTTTTGTCAAAAATCTCAAAATTCGGTGGGCCATATCTCCCACACCACTGGTCCGATTGGGCTAAAATTTCAGATTGGGTGCTATGGGATCGCAATCAACAAGTATACCAAGTTTTATAAAAATCTGAGATGGTCGGGCTTAAATTTCTTTTTTTGGGGGGGTGATTTGACATGGAATGACCCTTATAATTCTTTTTCAGCCATTGATGGACAACCTTGAATCACAAACATATGAAATATTTGAAAAGGACCCAGTGAAATATTCACAGTATCAAAAGGTTAGATTTCTAAACCCAGTTACTAAAATAATTGTGAGTAATATTTGAAAATATTATTTTATATTTGTGTATGTGTTTGTATATATGTGTGTGTTCACTTACATACATACATATATAAATAATACATATACCTTATATTTGTGTGTGTGTTTGTATATATATATGTATACATACATGCATAGTTATTTTAAAAGTAAAAATTAGGAAAAAATACTATTAAATGTATTTTAAAATTAAAATGGTAATTGTTATATCACTATTAATTTAAATTATTTTATTTTTATTGGATAAATGACATATATTTTTTGTTGTTATTTTGTTTAGACCTGTGTTTTATTCAGAATTACATCTTTTTTTCAGGCAATCTATTTTGCTCTGCTTGATAAAGTAAAACCTGAGGAAAAAGATACAAAAGAACTGTAAGTTTACTGGTTTCATTTATTCTCCTTATAGTAAGTTTAACATTATTTATATGAAATGTATAACCTAATTACTTTAAAGTTAATATAATTAATATTATAATAAAAATAAAATTCTGGTTTTCCTCATTGAAGGAAAGAAAATTTCTTTAATAAAATGGTCTGTTTTATTTGAAAAATATTTCCAAACATGACAAAATAGTCAAAGATAGGATAGGATATAGTGTAGGAAAAGATTCATGTGTTATGAACCTCAGAAACAAAATAAAATGTGACAGTTATTACAGTTACTTTTTCTGTCTGTTTATCTTGTGTTAGTAAATTATTAAAATCTTTGTTGTACTGAAGTGTTGATGTAAATGTGTTCTAGTGTTGTGATGGTGGTGGGTGCAGGACGCGGTCCGCTTGTGCGTGCTGCGCTTGCTGCTGCCCAGCAGGCTGATCGTAAAATCAGAAAATTGTATGCAGTTGAGAAAAACCCAAATGCTATTGTAACGTAAGTTTTCACTACATTTATTGTATCTGAGGAAAATTTATAGCAGTTTTCTATCAATGCTATCAAGGGGTTAATTATTTTTTCTGTGTTTTCAGCAGTTAGCAAGAAATATTTTCCAATTTTAGGCATCATAACATCTTATTTTAAAATTACACTAGTATTAATAACTTTTATCAGTGAAACAAAAGATTAGATTTATCTTTGCTTGGCTAGGCTGCTATATAGTTCAGAAGTTCATTATAACTGGTGTCACAAAACTCCTCCTTTGTTTCCAGTCACTAAGAACAAAACATGATGTTGTCATAACAGTTTCCTAAGTCATATAAGTGTATGTTAAAACAAATATCCATGCATAATTACTTTCTATCTATTATTTAATTTAAATCATGAGAGAGAGAGAGAGAGAGATAAATAAATGTTTCACAATAATATTACATTATCTACTTCACAGTTTAGAGAATCTGAAAGATGAAATGTGGGGAGACCAGGTGGAGATAGTATCAAGTGACATGCGACTGTGGGATGCTCCTGAGAAAACTGACATTCTCATCAGTGAATTGCTGGGGTCGTTTGGTGATAATGAGCTGTCACCTGAATGTCTGGATGGTGCCCAGAGATTCCTCAAAGGTTAATCACTTGTAAATAGATAGTTCTTTGTTAAAGATGCCTGATCATTGTTAGCAATGTAATTATGGTTATGTCAGCTTTTAATTATTTTCAAATGTAAAGGAAGTTATTAAGTTTTATTATTTCATAGTTTCACTACTTTGATTAAAAGTAACATTCACAATGACTAGTATAAAGATGTGTGGATTTTAGCATTTTATTTCAGTTATTTAGTAGACTGTATTGTATATTATTTAAAAACATATTTTGTAGATGATGGAATCAACATACCTTGTGAGTACACATCATATTTGGCACCTATACAATCAGTGAAGCTGTATAATGAAGTTCGTGGTTGCAAGACTGACAAAGATAAGGGACCTGAGGTTAGGAATAGTATTTCATTACTGAATCATATTTAATTATTTTTATAGGTTCTTTTTATTTCTTTGGTTATTTTTTTTTATTTTTAAGTAAATACAAATTTGAAAACAAGTCTCCTTTGTTCTTTCACATAAACCACTTTTCACAATTATGTTAAATAATCTTGTATTCAAAGGATATTTGCTTCTCATATTTAGGCTCCATTTGAGATGCCCTATGTGGTACATCTTCATAACTGTCAAGTGTTAACAAGTGCAAAGAAAGTTTTCACATTCAGACATCCCAATCGAGGTTTGTATATGCAGATATACTTGAGAAAAGATTGACTTTCAGAAAAGTTTAATTATTTGTTTTTTAGCTATTATGATAGCAGATTGAAAGTATATTATTACCATCTTTGAGAAAATGTTTGCTAAATAAACTGCAAGATATTTATTTGTTTGTTGTTATGCTTCCTTACAAAATTTTCATAAAGGTTACCTTTTTATTACAATAATCAAAATTTACTTCAATCAGAAACAAATTAAAACAGTTCTGTAACAGTTTCATTTCCATAAATTATAAAATCATACAGAATAATAGATAATAATAAATACAATAAGCAGATCCCACTATTGATGTTTTTGTTTTCAAATCAATATATTACTATTAATAATCATTTTCCAGTCAGCATAATAACATCAATAACAAATAATCATCATCAGATATTACTATTGATATATTTATTTTCAACTGAGTTGCTAAAATAAATTTATTTTTCTGTTTTAACTTCTTTTTAGATGAAGTGATAGACAACAGCCGCTTTACCACTCTGGAGTTTAAAGTGAACAACAATTGTGTGCTGCATGGCTTTGCTGGATATTTTGAAGCAATTCTGTACAGAGATGTCATGCTGAGTAAGTATGTTTAGATCATTTGTAATGAAATATTCATAGTGCTGTACATTAAAAACATTTTTTAATGCTTTTGTTATATTCTTTGGAATTACTTTATAATGAATCTCCATAAAATTCAACCACAAACAACACAATATTTCATGTTAATATTAATTTATTATTTCAGATTTTTTAAATAAGTTTTTCATTGATTTAAATAAATATATATAATGTAGAATTACATCCACTAGCCATATAACCTTTTTGTGTGTGCTGTGGTTTCAAACAATCATTCACACATTCATATTTTGAAATAAAACAATTTTTTTAATATTTGATTTATTTAGTTACTCTTTCTTTTAATTATTTTTAAACAGGTATTTTACCTGAGACTCATTCTCCAGGCATGTTCAGCTGGTTTCCTGTTCTTTTTCCAATCAGAGTAAGTGAAAAACAAAACTCAATTGTAATTATCATGTCATTAATTCTTGGATCAGATACTAATTTAACTAATGTGTTAAAATAGTGACCAAGAATAATTGTAATTAAAAAAAAAAAAAAAAGTATAAACCTATAACTTGGAATAAATGTTTTCCTTATGTTCAGTGTAAAATAAAATTTAAATTTTTAATAATAGATTTTAAAATATGTAATAATGTTTTGTTAATTATAATTAAAATATTGCTGTGTATATGTGATGGAGAAACTTGTGCCATGTTTTTTTTTTTTAAAGCAGTTGTTTTTCTTATCTTATTAATATATAATTAACAATACATGTCATGTTTAAGGTTACAAAATTTCTAATATTTAAATTAGTTTTTACTTATGTCTTTATAGGCACCACTATTTCTTAAAGCTGGTGAGGATATTGTGTTTGACATGTGGCGGCTATGTACAGACAAAAATGTATGGTATGAGTGGACTGTGCGAGAACCTGTTGTTTTACCACTACATAATCCAAAAGGAAGATCTTACACGATTGGACTGTAACAACACTGAACAAGAGTTCTATAGTTTAGACTAATACTGCATAAAACTGTGAAACCTGTATCGGCATTTTTCAGTAAATTATTGATTACATTTATGTGGTTTAATTACTTGTTTTCTTTTAATGTTAATGTGATTCATGCAAGAAATAATTTTTAATAGTTGAATAGTTTTGTTAAATAACTGTCAAGGAGAAAAGTGAAATCACTTAAGGATTTACTAAGGTTAAATGAAGAAACTGTTTTTCTCATTAACATTGATTTATAATCACAACTAAGATAATTAAAAAAAAAAAAAATTCAACTAAGTGGGAGTGTTTTATTAAGTTTATTAGCTAGATTCTAAACATCATACCAATACTAGATTAATATATATATATTTTTTTTACATATAATTTGTATATAGATTAAATATTTATGACAAACTTTTTTCTTAAACTCTCAATCAAAAAACAATAACAATATTGCACTAGATGCACATATGAAATATACAATTAAATAAAAGGTCACAAACAAAAAATAAAGGATTATGTTTATTTTATTTCAACATTTTGGATTTTTTCTGAAAAGCCTTGAAAGACTCGCAAGACTCACTAATATATTTTACTTTTCATTAAGTGTAAACAATTTTAATGAAAATCTGAATACAAAGATTCATCAGAACTGACCACTTTGATGTAAATAATACAGTTTAACCAGTGCTTAACAAATAATTTATTATATTGAATAATTACTTCAAAACATTTAATTTATGAATTTGTGCTGCAATGAAGATATTTTCCTTTTTGCATTTAACACAGCTAATTGAAATGATCTGTAGTATTAATAAAATTTAATTATAAAATATAAAAATATATGAAATTATGACATCTATATAAAACGTGGATGTAACATTTTGTTATTTCTTCAAAAATTTGGCAACTTAAGTATCGAATTTAAATTGTATGATCTGGTAACAAAAACAACATAGTTTGATAGTCTTTGTACTTTCTTTACAGTTTTAGATATACTAATGTTACATTTGTCTTCATTTTCTGCCTTCAACTGGATGTAATATCTGCTTTAAAAATAACTTCCTTAAACAAAATTAAAAAAAGTAATATCTGTTAATTTAAAATCTTTACAATAACAAGTCTTGTTAAACATGTTACAAGTCATGTAATCTATAAATATTTTTGTGTTGACTAACTTTGAGTTTATAAATGTAAACAACAACAACTAACAAATATACAACCTGTATACATTTACATATGTTGTTGAAGCATTCTTTAATCAGTTGAAATGATTATTTTAAACATTTACATCTTTCCTTCATTTTAAAAGTGAATCACTGCATTAGAAAATTTCAAAACCAATTCTCTTGTCATCTGTAGAATTAATTTATAGGATACCTTTTTTATTATTATTAGTTTGAAATTATTTTTGTGATGTCGTGATCTAAAAGTACCGTTTAACATAAATGAATGACAAAAACAAGATTACATTACAAATGTCAAAGACCATTTTCTTTATGACTTAATAATTATATATAATGGAAAATATTAAATTAAACCTTAAAAAAGTCTTGTTTAGAGAAACTGTTTTATAACAATTATCCATATATATATTTTTATGGTCACAGTTACATGGACAAACAGTAAATCTACTTAACTAACATCTACTCCAATATACTCTTCACTATATAAAACTAATCACCTACTTTTGCTCTACTCTTGTTTTATTGCACCTCTTCACAACATGATAAATACACCACTAAGTATGCTACATATAGAGTTGAAATTGATATTGGGGACCACTAAAGTGCATTCTGGTAGCATTACAGAGACTATCTGTAGATACTGTTGTTAAGAAAACAACAACAGGATTTTGGATGATAACTGGTTACCCATTTAAGTAAAATAATATTTTGACTAATCAAACTGTTTTCAAGAATTATATCAGTGTTTACTACACTTTCATTAATTTAAAAAAAATAATTAATAAATTCACTTCCATTGAATATCTTTATCATTTTTAATGGGTATCAAAATCTTTTGTATGTCTTGACCCTGTATTCCCAAGTCAAACAGAAACAGTGCTGTTTGTTCTAAACATCATTAATCTAGGCATAAACTAATTGGGAGAGTGAGATTGGATATGAACATAAAGCACAAGGAGATAAATTTCTGATGTCATTAAAGGCATCTCCAACTAATTTGATAATATAATAACTAAAAAAAAAAAAAAATGTTACCATTTGAAACAATCTAAGCATTCTGGGTTCAATATGAAATGATGGCAACTGAGCTATTTTTTTAACAGATTTTTCTAATATTTCACACTTTTTCAAGTGTTCAACAAGCCCAAAGTGATTTAAAAAAAAAAAAAATTATTCTTACCTTAATTCTATAGTTGATAAGACAGTCATTATTTCATAATTTTAAATTCTAACTATTTTATAAATGATCTACAAAAATGTCTTCTACAGGCTGCAACAAATATCATACACAGACTGCATTTTTCGAAAGATCATGTGGGGAAATAAAATATGAACAGCCTAAAAACAAGGGTAAAAAAGGCAAATGAATACAACAATCTTATCTGTATGGTGTCACAAATGATAAAATCAATGCCATTAATGAAAGGCCAGTAGCAAAATATAAAGCAGCAGACATCAAGTACACCATGACAAACATCTTTGAGCCAGGTCACGGCTGTTTTGGGGTCTTCTTACATGGATCCTAGAATTACATCTGAAAGTAGCAAAATGAAATTTGTAAAATGATTTAAAAACTGAAAATTATCAATCAGTCAAAAAATATTTGAATTATAATAATCAAAATCCTAATTATTACTCAATTTATTCAAACCAAAGGTACTCTTTAAGAACATAGGTTAACTGCTGTTAAACAATGTCATTCACTTACCATAGTTACAATATGTGAACTATTGAAATTATTTACCAAGTTGTCAATTTTAGTCACCTCCCGACCCAGCATCATCTTTCTTTTCAGTAGAATTCTCTTTAGTTCCTTCTGCTGCTTTGTCCATCTGCTAAACCAAAATAACAAGTGCAGTAAAATATATACAGAGAGACTAAAATGTACCTCATTGCATTTCTGAGTTTTATTTATTTATTTAGAACTGTCTACACTACTAATAAAATTAGAATGTTGTTTGCTGATAATCAGTAATAACTTCACTGGTTTCATTTTCTTTTTTTATTTCATGTACTCAGGACATTGTCATATCTTAACAACAACAAAAAGAAGTAAATAATAATATTAACAATAATAATAATAATAATAATTATTATTATTATTATTATAACAATAATAATTATTATTATTATAATAATAAATATAAAAAGAAGTAATTAATTCCCTGATGACTGATAAATATGTTAGCATACCAATGATTTACTAAATCATATCCTTTGTCATTAGACTGTAAAGTGGTAACTAAAAGTTACCTTTGGCTTTGGCTGAGCAGTTGGGTCCAAGATGAGTTTTCCAATGTTTTTACGATCATGAATCTTCTGCATTGCTTCTCCAACCTGTTGAAATAACAAGCAAAAATTAACAAACCATATTAAAAGTGGAGAATTTAATGCTAGATTTTTGTTCAGATCAATATTTTTACATATAAATTAAAAACATGCACATATTATATTTTTGTGAACAGATATGTAAATATGTGTATAAGAATGTGTAAAAGGATGTGAAATTTATTGCTCAAGAGAGTGTTTTCCTTTAAAAAGATTTTAAACTATTATATTAAAAAACAACAACAACAATGAAATGAACTAGTTTAAAAAAAATGAAGCATTTTATGCAGTTTGAAGAGAAATAAATGTATTCAAAATGTTACTTACATCTTCAAAAGCCCAGACAGAATCAACGGTTGGGTTTATTTTTGCTGAATTATAAAGAGTGAAAAGCTTGTTGACAATGTTGCGGACGTATGCATGCTGTCCCTGGTTGAAGACAAGACGACGTAGCTGGAATCCACCAATCACTTTGTTCTCATCAAACAGTTTAATGGGTGACACTTTGTCAACCTGCCACCACTGAAAACAAAATTAATTCAGTGAGATTCATTTTGACCCATTGTGACCCTTCAGACTTAACTGACTGCTCCATGTGTTACTTTTCCAGCAGTGTCAAGTACATGTATATATTCTATATTCTCATTTTAGTATAGCAAGCACCTACACTCTATATTCAAATTTTCCTATCAAACCTAAGTACATATATTCTGTATTCAAGTTTTAAATAAAGCCAAGTTCACATACTCTGCATTTAAGTTGTTCTATAAAACAAAGTCATATACTCTGTATTCAAGTTTTTCAATAAAACCAAGAACATATACTCTGTATTCAAGTTTTTCAATAAAGCCAAGAACATATACTTGTATTAAAGTTTTTCAATAAAGCCAAGTACACATACTCTGCATTTAAGTTGTTCTATAAAACAAAGTCATATACTCTGTATTCAAGTTTTTCAATAAAACCAAGAACATATACTCTGTATTAAAGTTTTTCAATAAAGCCAAGTACACATACTCTGTTTTTAAATTTCTTAGTAAAGCCAAGTACACATACTCTGCATTTAAGTTGTTCTATAAAACAAAGTCATATACTCTGTATTCAAGTTTTTCAATAAAGCCAAGTACACATACTTTGTATTCAAGTTTTTCAATAAAGCCAAGTACACATACTCTGTTTTTAAATTTCTTAGTAAAGCCAAGTGAATCATCAGTGCCTCAGCTAATTGTTTTTGAAATTATTTATAAAAGAAAAAAAATATATATTAAGGTTAATTTTTTTAAATTTCCTTATTTAAAAAAAAATCGTTTTAATTTCTCAAGAAATCTAAGTTATATTTAGCATCAACATATGTTGTTTACCTTGACCATACTTACAGACTTTGCAAAACTGAAAAAGCTCTTCGTTTCTCCTGTCACAATATTTGACGAACCTGAGAAACAGTAAATAATGACAAAATAACAACAATAGTAATAAACAGTAAATAATGATAAAATAACAACAACAGTAATAAACAGTAAATAATGATAAAACAACAACAACAGTAACAAATAGTAAATAATGAAAAACAACAACAATGGTAGTAAACAGTAAATAATGATAAAATAACAACAACAGTAATAAACAGTAAATAATGATAAAATAACAACAACAGTAATAAACAGTAAATAATGATAAAACAACAACAGTAATAAATAGTAAATAATGAAAAACAACAACAATGGTAGTAAACAGTAAATAATGATAAAACAACAACAGTAATAAATAGTAAATAATGAAAAACAACAACAATGGTAGTAAACAGTAAATAATGATAAAATAACAACAACAGTAATAAACAGTAAATAATGATAAAATAACAACAGCAATAAACAGTAAATAATGATAAAATAACAGCAATAAACAGTAAATAATGATAACAACAACAGTAATAAACAGTAAATAATGATAAAACAACAGCAACAGTAAATAATGATAAAACAACAACAACAGTAATAAACAGTGTTGCTTTAAAACTGATTTAACAAAACATTAATTCAGGTTAAATTTTGCAAAGACAAGATTTATTATGTTTTTACTGAATTTATTTCTTTTCTTTTTTGTTGTTTTCTTTACTATCTTATTTTTGTAAACTATAGATGTGACATTAATAGTTTTAACATACATTTGCCATTTTAGTATTTATGTTCTTAATAAACACTTTATTCACAATTTTATTGAAAATGAGAATGATGAAGTATTAGTTATTTTAATTGTTACAATTCAAACTATTTTCATATATATAATCTAGAACTAAATTTGAAGCACGTAATTACATTACTGTATTTTTATGACAATGATAAATTATTTCTAAATTAAAAAAAAATGTAATTTACTAATTATTAAAACACAAAGTATCAGTTTTAAAAAAAAGCTATGTAAGTATCTGATAGAAGTTTAGAATAAGAATAAAGGCTGTAATTTAGTCTCACCATATAGCAAATATTTTCCCATTGGTTTGACCAAATTAATTCCTCGGTTGGTGTCTTCAGCACATAAACAATCAAGAACAATGTCTACACCTTCACTGGATATTCTGAAGAAAAAAACAAATCAATACAAATAAAAAAAAAATAAAAAAAATTTATAAATTCATACTCCAGTACATCTTCACTGAATATTGTAAAAATAAATAAAATACTTATATTTAATTTCATACTCCAGTACAGTGTTACACTAATAAATGATATCTTACAAATATATTTAATTTTATACTTAATGAAAAATTAATACACCAAAAATACAAATCATCCCACTGATTCTTTTCAACTTTTTTACACGACTACTGTTAATTATGCATTTTGAAAGAAACTGTTTAACCTGCAATTTATCAAAATTTTTATAGAAATATAAAATAGTAATTTATTACTTAAAAATAATAGAGCCAATAAAAACATTTTGAAAAATATGTACATAAAAAATACGTATTTAAAAAAATATCAAAATCTGAAATAAGAAAATTTATATTAAATATATGGAAAAGTAAATAAATACATTAAAAGATAAAATTAAATATATATATAAACCAACAACAAAGATATAAGAAATAAAAATAATTTTACTTTTCACAAGAACTAAAACCAATTTTAACAATGAGTTAACACTGAAATAAAACAAAACTAACAACCAAACAATTGTAAGTATAAAAAAAAAAAAAATAAAAAAAAAATAAAGAGAACTAAAAACAAATATGAAAAAGAAATGTCTACTTACTTCCTAACTTCTTGAGCATAATCAGCAGAATGGTCAAACAGATGAGAGACATTGGCTTTGATGGCTTCATGTTTGTGAGCAGATGCAGTACCAAACACTGTGACATCCTCTACAGCTTTACACAGCTGTGTTATAGCATGGCCCTACAGAACATTCAGTTTACATAACAATAATAACATATGAGTAATAATAATCATCATCATCATCATCATCATCATAATAATAATAACAGTAATATAGTACAGCTGTAGTAGTAGTAGTAACAGTATAAAAACAATATTAAAAAAAAATTCTTAGATGAATAATGAACAAGAAAAACAATAAAAATAATAAACAGTAATAATAATAATAATAATATAAATAATAATAATAATGAAAACAATAATAATAATAATAATAATAATAATAATAATAATAATAATATAAATAATAATAATAATAATGAAAACAATAATAACAGAAAAAATATAACATAAAAAAAACCTGTTAGATTACTACATATATTATTAGGTATAAAAAAAAAAAAAAAATTTTTTTGAATGAAACCTACTTGTTTACATTATGTCACAGGATCCATCACAAAGAATTGGAAATTAAAACATTTAAAACATCAGATATCATATAAAGATCCATATCAATCACAGTGAAATGGTGTTAGTAAAATTACTAGATTTGAAAATGAAATTTTAATTGATTCTTTGAAAACAGTTTTTGGAACATTTAAACTCACCACTCCGCCTCCTACACTGTGAACAAGAACTGACTGACCCTTACGCAGATTGGCAAGGTCAAAGAGCAAGACATAGGCTGTAACATAGTTCATAACCAGAGCAGCACCATCCTGGAAGCTCATATTGTCCGGCATCTTGAAGATATGATTTGTAGGAGCTGCAACCAGTTCAGCCCATGCTCCATAGTTGGTAAAAGCAATTACACGATCTCCAACCTAGAAACAGAAATCAGTATTGTCTAACATTAGTAAAATTAACAGATATTAGAGATGATGATTTTAGATGTTTTTTACATATTGACAGTTATTAAGTGTAAAGCATGGATTTAGAAGACTTTCTTTTCAAAGACATTTATTCCAACTGCTTCCATTAAATAATATCTAGACTGGAAAAAACAGCATTTCTGAATGACATCTGGAAGCTGTTTATAATATTAATGTGCTGAATACATTTTAAGCATAATGTTGCCTTTGATTCTTCTTGAATTGTTCCCCGTTAAAGATATACAAGAAAATGTGTTGTCTATGCATGTATCAGATTAAGAAAAACACCTGATTCACAGTTATAAATTACATTACTTAATACTGACTATTGAGGGATGCTAAGATAAGTAATTTGTGAATTTTGTCATCAATTATATTTATAAAAACATTTTTTTTTTTTAAATGTAATATAAACCAGATATAAACCTGTTATTCTTTAAGAAGCTTAATGTGATTTTGTAATTATGTACATTCATACATACATACATACTTACAGACAAACATTCATACACACAGACACACATGCACACACAACAATGAACTGTTTCAGAAAATGCAATTTGGAAAGGTAATTATTGTATTAGATGTTGTATGAATGTCCACATCTGACATCTTAAGCTCCGAAACATTCATGAAAGTGAAAAACAAGTTAATCAATAATTGTAAATCCACTGCAGCAGGTTGCTTGTAAAACCAGAGTCAATATCATTAAATGCGAGATTATACAGTATTCTTTCTCTGTATAGAGCAAGCAAAAAAAGAAGAAGAAATAAAATAAAAAGTAATAATAACAATTCTGTACCACTGCATAACATTGTACTGAAATCAATATTGTATTATTAAAAGAATGTGCAGTATTTTAGAAAAATACTATATTTATTAGCTCATTTTAAATGCAGCAATAAACAGAATAGCATGGCTATGCAGAACACATAATGTTTTGCTGGATAAGCATTTTAAAAATGAGGATAATCAGCTCAAACTGATAAAATTATTGATATAATTTTCACCCCCTAAAATGTGTATAAATCACTTTAAAATTTTTTTCTTTTTAAATGAAACTTTATAAATGTGAACCAATTATATTTAAGAGTTTAGAAAACTGCAGTTACAGTTTTATTAAGATTCATTATTTTCACCTTGAAATAAAATCTGGGACTGAGTTGACAGCATTTGTATAGGACACAACAGATGTTACACTATATAGCCACAATAAATTTCCCTCAACAAGTGTCATGTGGCCACTGATTTACTCTCTCTAACAAAGGTACTGTCCACACTTGGCTAGTTGTTTCTACACTTTCATTAGATATATTTACCACCTTGTCTGTTTAGTATTTACAAGAAATATATCACTAGATCAATTTTTATGTATTAATTATTATTTTTTATTATTTTTTTTTTCCACAATTTATTTGGAAAGAAAACATTAACTGGATTTTTGATTCAGTTGTTGTTGTTTTGTCTTCTTAACCAGTTACTTTTCTGTCTGTCATTATAAGCATTTATGATAAAAACACTCAATTTCTCACTCGCTTACTTTCACACAATTCAGTGTCACCTCTAATCTGTCTCTGCCATTCTCCTTTACTCCTCTTTCATAGTATTTGTCAAGCCTTGATAGGAAATATTTCCATTATTGGTTGCATGGTAATAAACAACATCAGCAAATGCTGTTGTCACCACAGTAAATGAGTCACAGAGTTAGATTTAATCACTGCTCATGAGTGGAGCAATCTGATATTGTCAGCCAGATACAGCTTTATCACAGAACATTCCACTTAATTACCATTTATTGTATAAATTACTTAATTAGGTTTTATTACATGCAAAATACTTTAATTAATTGAACAAAATCATGTAATATAAAACCTTGTTTATCCAAATAAAGTATATTAAAGACACATATAATGAAATGAACTCACTGAAGCATGAAAATGTTTTACCAATATCAGTCAAATAAATATGAATAAGTTTACTGTGTTTTTATTTTATAACTGTTATTTATCCTAACAGTAAACAGTTATTTTTCATTTCATACTTACATGTCTAATTTCACTGGACATCCTAATAACATTATGAAAAATCAAACATGCTTAAACATTCAATAATTATTATTCTTAAAAAACTTCCAGTAATTTTCTAATTTGAGTAAATTAACTCACTAAATATCCAGTAGTGTTTTCACCCAGAGCCTCAATAATGCCAGCACACTCAAAGCCCATGATGACTGGAGTTTTGGGTGGATGATCCATAACTCCCTGCCTCACCATTAAATCAGGAAAATTAATTCCACTGTAAAACATTAAATCTAGTGATGGTCAATGTTATTTGTACACACAGAAAACAGCAGTGGGTTTTTGGATGGATAGGATATTGTATTAGATAATTATAAAACATTTTAAAAACATGATAGAGTATGTGTGTTAATTTACAATTTATTAGATATCATTCAAAATGCTAAAATTGTACCATAAATTTTACAACAGTGCTAGTGCCCTACATCATTCCATTAATACTTTGAATGTTTGTGATGTTAACAGACTGTACAAGAAATAATTAAAAATTAACCAACATCTTGAAAGAGAATTTACCACAGATTTATACATTTTAACGATAAAGTTTACTAGACAATATTTACTTAGATTTTTGCACATGTCTACCTGAATTATCTTGTTATATGTAACTTTCACATTCAGGATTTAAAACAATGAGCTTTCTGAGCTTACACAAAAACAGAACCAATTTATTAATCAGATGCAGCCTAAATGGATGGTTACTCTTTTCAGTCAACATCAATAACAATGCACATCTACCATATGTTTTTGACTAGACTCATTAATTATGTGTCAACTGACTGGATTTTTAATAAGATCCAATTTATGAACTGCTTTTTTTGGTTTCAAATCATGAAATATTTTCTTTAAGAAATAATAAAAATAAATTAATTAATTAATTAATCAAAAGGAAGTCAAGAAATACAAGTTGTTTATAATGTATATATGCTACATAACGTACATGAAAATTAGAACTGAAACGTCTTCACCATCTGCTAGTTAATTTTCTTACATCTTAAAACCCGCTGGGTAGCATGCATGCCTATTGCATGTAATTCAAACTTCGTTAAACAATTATTAAATTATTAAAAATTTTTCCCAACCAAATCAGTTATGAATATATTTTAAGACTTACTTGCATACATTTGAAATTAAAAATGCATAAATGAGATTTTAACAACAATATGTTGCAAATAACTGAAAATGAATAAAGTCATATAACCGCAGACGACAAATCGATATATTTTCCTACCAGGCTTTGACGCGAACCAAAGCCTCCCCTTCTTTAACTGTCGGTTCGGGCTTCTGCTGCACCTTCACCATTTTGACACCACCGAATCCAGTGAGTACCACACTTTTCATCTCCTTCTGCGGAGGGGCAGTAGTAGCAGCGTCTCCTTCGGGTTTCGTCTCTGCTGCATTTTCAGCGGGTGCCTGTCCTCCTTCCGACATGACTCTGCAACAATCTGCCTTCGTTCAAACGCGACACAAGGTCGTTGTTTCAGTCATTAATTATGATGATCATTTCCTTGGCAACCACATGCGGTGGGTGGAGATAATTGACAAGTCAGTTGAAAATCTTTATCCGTTTGCCCTAGCTGGTGAAATGAAATCAACTATGTTTGTGCAAAAAGTGAATATTTGTAGGCGCGCCTATATTAATTTGTAGGGGTGTCATTATTATTATTTCTTTATTTTTTTTATTTTTCCAATTTTTCGATATCGATCATATGTCAAGGATAATTAAGAAGGGACTGTGACAAACGGCAACGAGAAGCTTTACAGAAAACGAAATGTGTAAGTTACATCAGTAGAACCTCATCACGTTTTCGTATTAACAGTTAGCATTGGAAATATACAGTTCATGTCAGAGAGCGCTATAATTGTAATCTTTCCTTTCTAAATAGTTTGCACATGATCTTTTTATAAGCGCATACCTATGAAAACAAATCTTAGTTGTTTGCAAGCAGTGATCATGTGGAATGGGATATTTCCCTTTACTGTTCTTTCCCCGTGGAATCGTATCATAACGTTGTTTTGATTTTATTAGTTTAAGTTACATTTTTAATGTTTCCTTTTTAAAATTACCTATATTAAATAACATTAAGTTACTATAAAATACTTCAGAAAATCTTTTAAGTGTTTCATAATTGCCAAGAAACGTGCAGAAATTTGCGCGATATACGAAGAAAAATATTCATACAATAAATTCTGATCGTAATATTCAGCTAAATAACACACACTTCACTTTTCCATTATCTTCCATGAGTAAGTTAGGGACAAAAATCTATTAAGTCTTGTTTGATAACTTTGTTAATTAATACAATCAATAAATTAATTACTATTACACCTTTTGATTTTCATTCTCATAAACACACACACACACACACACACACACACAAAGTTAAGTAATAATTTACACTGACGTCATTATGACTCATGATGTGTACTTCATTGTTTGAATTTTACAGCGATTGTATTTCCTCTCACTCGCTATCAGCGATGTACAGTCTAAAGAATACCAAATTAGATGTTCATTATTATTCATACTCTCATTTGCATTTATATGGAATCATATTGTGTTTCTAATGTATACAATTATCATGGTTATTTTTTTTACAATATTTTATATACGGATGTAGATCTATAGCAATTATTGTCATTAAATAATCCTTTTCTAATCCGATATGAAAGTGTTTCTAGCCAGTAATGTGAGTTTAACAGTTTCTGTGATCATTTATTTATTTATGTTTCTGTTTTACACCGTCGAAATATTGGGATTTTTAATTTTTTGGTGATTTTATTTTATTTTATTTTTTTTATTTTACTTATTTTAAACACGTCTTTTATATATTTATATACCAAATAAATAACTATTTAGTTGACTGGTGTTTGAATCTGTTTACTAATCAAATTGTGTTAATGGATTATGACTGTAATATGACGAAATCTTCGTAATTTTAGGACACATAAGCTAAACAAAATATTTGAACAAAGCCAGTTCTTAGACTGATACGATATGACGTCGACAAAGACAAAAATAAAAAAATAAAAATAAAAACAAAAGATAATAATAAATAAATAAATAAAAAGTCTATCCAGATGTTTTCTTTACTTTGTCATTATCATTGTCGTGCTAAAGTTTATTATTAGAAAAGTTTTAACTCTATTAATATAAAAATCAGTAATTCCAATGTAATTTAAATGCATTTAAACTATACGCACCTTCCAGCTAAATGTATATTTACAGAAAAGGAAACAGAATAAAACATACTGTCATCATAGATTAGAAGCAATTAACACGTTTCTGCCAAGGCATTACAAATTTGAATTTTCATTGTCACCTGACTTTCCTTGCAAATGGCCTTATGATTTTCTCTGTTTACAGAATGTGACTCTATTAAAACCATATTTAGAATAATTTTCTTGTCCTATTTTATAATAATAATAGTAGTAGTACCACATACACATATATTATATATACGTGTGCGTGCGTATGTGTCATATATATATATATATATGTATATGTATATAAATTCAGTGGCGTCCAAATAGGAGGGGGGCATCCAATCAGAGAAAAGAACTTAATAAATTTGGTTGATTTATGTTTAAATCGAATAAAGTGTTTATTTTATGTTTCATCTGTGTTTACTTATTCAAAATATCTTCCTTTCTCATATTTCCCAGTACTAGGCCTTACACTTGAGTCTTTGGGGCATACAGTGAAGGAGTTGGCCCCGGGCATCACCAGACCTCTGCATGCCACTGATGGATATGTATGAATATATGCATAATATACAAATAGACCCATTACATAGGTATATACAAGCATGATGCATGTACCTAAATATAACCAAAAATTATTTTTGTATAGTTTAGATGAATGTTTCCTTCGAATTTTACGCTAAAATGATTTTTCTTACAAGAATGCTTAAAGTATATGCAAATATTTGCATAATGCATCTTCTGAGTAATATACCTTCATTTATATATAAAAGAATATATTTACTCAAGGTCGGATATATATATATATATATAATAATAATAATAATAAAAAACTTAGTGACAGGTCTTAATCATGATCTCTCTCTCTCTCTCTCTCTCTCTCTCTCTCTCTCTCTCTCTCTCTCTCTCTCTCTCTCTCTCTCTCTCTCAGGTATTGTGTAAAATGAATATTTTCAAATTATAAACTATAATAATCTATAATAATAATACAGCAGTATCTTGACTTACGAGTTTAATTTGTTCCGTGACCGAGCTCGTACATCAAATCAGTTTACCCAAATGAAATTAATTAAAATACCATTAATCCGTTCCAGCCACCCAAAACCAACCCATTTTTTATAACGTGTTTTTAAATAAGAAAAATGTATGTATAAATGAAAAATATTGTATAAAAACAAAATAAAAGAGAATGTAAAGAAATAAATTGGTTAGTAAACTGTACATTGTTAAGGTTTCTCCATCTTTTCATGGTTAGAGGTCCGCAGTTTAGAAATTCTTTTAACCCTTTTGGCTGGAGCGATAGCCTTTATCGAATCCTTCTGCTTCAATATGGTACATTTCGTAGAAATACTACGCTCGTACTGACCAACCATGTTGCCTGCACGCACACCTCGCTCATGTTTGTTTTTTTACTATTTCATGCTTTAATTCAATGGATATCACCCGTTTCTTCTTCTCTGCACTGTCCTTTGTACTCACTTTCTTAGGATCCATGGAAATTTGGCAAAATACTGCACTAAACCAGAGCACAACAGAACAGAGATGCTTCCACGGCGAGGAACCACATGAAGCAAACGAGTGAGACGCGGGGTGCTGGGCGGATGTTGTATTGTTCGTTGCACCAACTAGCGGCGTTTTTGAAGCTCGCTCATAACTCGGATAATTACTCAAGCTCAAACTCGACCGGGCGGTTGCTCGTAACTCGGAAAACTCGTAAGTTGGAGCACTCGTATCTCGAGGTACCTCCGTACTAATTTTAAAAAAGTTATATATATATATATATATATATAATTTAGAAATAAAAATATATTAAAAAAGAAACTACAAATTAAAAAGTATTCTTTCTGCTGAAACTAATAAAGGTGGATGCTACAAAATCACACGAAACCGAATACTACAATAGTGCGTGCTTTACGTGTTCGGAAATTGTTTAGTTTTACATCAGATGTCATGTGGGAAGCATAAAGTACTATAAATAGATTTAATTATAATAGGTCATTGTCTCAACTAAATTTGCTATTCTGAACTTGAAGCTCTCAGCTATAAAATACCTTAATATTATCTAAAATATTAATTTTATTAAACTTTTCACCCAGTAGGGCCATTATCTCCTTATATATTTATCAGCCGATGTTAACCACATATATTATTATTAATTGGTTTCTAGATATTTCTGCTTTTTTATCAACGAAATAATATTTTGTCTTAGCGGTTCCTGATTTCACTTACTTTCCAATGGTAAAATGAAGTATCCATCCGCTAGCAACTCTAGGCCCGCACCCTCTGCAGGATGAAGGGGCAGTCCATGGATAGTAAAAAAAAATAAAAAATAAAAAAAGATTAAAAAAAATAAAAATGAAAGAAAGGACATCTGAACAGTCCGACGATGTGAATTGTAACAAGTTTTCGCAGTTATGGCGGATCCAATGTCTGGTAAACATCTCAAATTTATTTCCCAGAATGCAAATAAATTTCTGATATGATTTTAATTAATTAATTAATTAATTTATTTATTTATTATTATTATTGCTAAAATATAAACATTGTCTGGACATTATGCATCTAAATGTATAAAGTGATGAATAGCAACTTTATAAAAGAAATTATTTCCGTTTCGCAAGTTATAATTCACCACTTAGCACTCCTCTTGTGTAATCTTGATCCATCCCTGCAAATCATCCTATAATCAGTATCTTTTTATTGTTTTATTATTTATTTAAATAACTTTTTGTTACTTTTCTAAACTCAGATGATTATCCCAAGAATACTTCAAAAAATAAATCACAAATAAATAAATAAATAAAATAAAATAAATGTAAATAGATATCTCGATGACAAAACATTTATTTTAATTAATCTAGACCTCTAATGTGATTTGTCATGACTCGTGATTAACTGAATGCGGAAACAGAAAGCGCGAGCTGCGACAAGTCCGAAAGAAATACATTTTTGCCATTGTTTCTAAAATGATACTAAATATTCATATTCTGTTAACAGTTGTTTGTGTTCTCGGAGTGAGTTCAGTGAATCCTGGCTTTAAGGCGAGAGTAAGCTTAAAGGGATTCGCCTATGGTTTGTATAACTATCGCCAGTATGTTTTCTACACACAACTTGTTAGTTGAACGCAGTCGCAGTATACTTAGGATAAGCTACAGCTACTAAAGGATATAATTTATTATTATTATTATTATTATTATTATTTTTTTTTAAATTGTCAACTGAAGAAAACCTATCCCAAGCGGAAAAAACAAAAACAAAAAACTTTTTGATGGTATCTGTAACAGTTGAAAATATATTGCATTTCAGTTTTCAAAAATCCATTTTCCGTCAACCGGAAATTTGACATTTTTCTAAAAAAAAGTCAACCTTAAGTCACCAAAAATGTATTTCCAGAGATATCTTTATCAAATTTGCATTATCTATTCAATAAAGTGTTGTTGGTTGTTTTTTTTTTTTTTTTTTTTTTTTTTATGAATATCCTAATAGAGGAAGGCTCACTGAATTAAATATTATTTTTAGGCCTGTTTCAGTTGATAGATGAAACATTACATCTTCCTGAGAAAGAGTTGTGGTTCGTGAATAGGTTATTTACCGCTTCACTTCAAACGGCTGTTTAATTCGCCATAATTAGACATAAATATTACAAATAGTTTGGAATATAAAAGCAAACATAAAATGGATGAAAAATTTAAAACAAACAAGTATAATAAACTTAAATAACTAATGTAAGATAATTTTTATAACTAATATTTAACAGTAATCGTAATAATAATAATGTAAAAAAAATAATAATAATTAAAAAAATGAATAACCTCTCAGTCGTTATTCATTTAAATAAAAAAGTACAAAATCTTAAAAAGCTTTCTTCTTTTTTTGTCAACAAATTTATTTTTAAATAAAATTATATAAATCATATGAATCAGTTGATAGATATTTCATAAAATAAATACGATTAAAATATTTCGTGCTCAGGACAAAAAACGATAAATATTTTACCGTAACCGATCAAAAGTGTATTGAAAAACATACGAACACAATGATATTAACATATAAAACTGTTGTAGGAAAATAGGCAGTAAACCATAATCTATTTCAGTAAGGATAACAAATACATTTCTGTAATGTAAATATTAGTAAAAATAAATAAATATCATAAAATTGGATTTTGTTTTTCTTTAATAGCTAACCAGATTGCCTTGGAATCCATTGCTGAAGAAGCAAATAAATTAAAAATTCCTGATGCTTCAGGTTCATCTGGAAAACTTAGCTACAAAGTTTACAAGTAGGTTTTTCTCTTGTACTAAATAATATACAAATATACTTTGTACAAATTTATTTAATTCAGTAATTTTGGGAAGGAAATGATTATAAAACAAGACAAACACATCTTTGCATTTTAAAGTATTCCTCTGTTTTTAAAAATTATTTATAATTTTTACATTTTGTGTATTTCTGAGTAATGAAGGAAAATATGAACATACATTATTATCATTGTCTAAAACTAACTTGAACTGATACTTTTGCTTTATAACTGGAAATTTCAGTCTATAGCATGCCTTAAAATATTAATTGTTGGTCTTTATAATGGGACTGAGAATAATGTTTGATTTTAATTTTGTTTTAGTCTTCACATACAAAACTTTGTAAAACCATCAAGCACATTCAACCTAGAACCACCATCATACATTATATGGAAAGCTAATAATGCAGGAATTGGTATAAAAGGGACCTTGCATTACACCTACCATATAATGTAAATATTTATTTGTTTCTTTTTTTATTCTTAATGTTATTTATATGTAGGAATGAGTTAAATATAAAAAAAAAAAAAAAAAAAAAAAAAAAAAGTATTAGTAAAAAAAAAAAGAAAAAAAGTAGTAAATGTAGTAAAAAAATAAAGAAAAAAAAAGTATTAAATATAGAAAAAAAAAAGTCTTCTGTGTACAAGTTTTAGAATAAAAGATCAAAATCAACACGACATTTACCAATGTAATTTGTCTTCCATTTGTTTTTGTTACCTAATGGAAACAGCAAATATGTAGCATGTAATATTATAGCTGATATTTATATTTATGTATATTTTGTTGATGAAGACATTACATTAACATTTGTTATAAAATAAATATGAATTGTTTATTTGTATTTTTCATTGACTTTGTTTAATTTAGAATACCAATAAGAGACACCATTAACTTTGATGCATCTGCTGGTGGAATTTCCTTCAAAACTGGAATTGCACTAAGTAAACATAAAAACATTATTATTCATTAGTAGATTAGAATACATCTCTGTTTTACTTTTGATTTATCTGTAAAAATATTTACTAAGAATGTATAATGTATACACACTGACACACACACACTGTTAATATGTGACGGACTATTTTGATCAAATAGGCAATACATATCCCTTTTCACTTAACAAGTACCAAAATTATAGAACCTGGATAAACATTAAAAATATATATTTGGAGATATCCTTAAAAAGTAATGGTAATCATCCATTCTTCTTTTTTAAAGTTATTAATATATACTTAATGTAGAATCATATTCAGTTTATTTTACCTGTTCTTATAATAATGTAATTAGTTTGAAATTATTTTGATTTCTGTCATTATACATGTGAATGGGAATGTGTGTGTTTGTGTGTGTATGTATACAGGCATTGGAATGAATATGCTTTCAATAATGTTCTATATTGTTTATTATAAATATATAGGTAATGGTACAAAAGGTCATCTACACATATCAACATCCTCCTGTGAAGTCAGCATTGGCAGTGTCAGCATTAAGTTTCACGGAGGAGCTGCCAGGCTCTATAACTTATTATCAGAAATTATTGGCTCAAAAATTAAAGATGCACTTCAAGGTCAGGTGAGTTTAAATAATTTCACATACAGTGTCATCATCTCTCAGTGATAGATATGGCTAAATCTTCAAATATTATTCTGCTGTCAGTTTGGCAATTTTGGCAGTCAGATTAAAATAACTCCAGTTGTGTTGTTTTGTTTTTTCCCCTCGTATTTTAGTTAAAAATCAGATGGTAATAACAAACTGAATAAGAAGTCATGCACACATAATGAATATATATGATATTTACAAAATATGTAATGCAGTTTTGAATTTAGTTGCATATAAATGTGTAAAATCAAACTGTTTCAGTTTTGTCACATTGTCACAAACATTGTAAACCAAGATGCAGAAAAACAGTTGGCTAAAATACCTGGTGAGTTTTACTCTCATACTTCCATTCGTAAACCTTACTAAGTTTTTTTTGAAATATAGAAATTCATGCGAAATTAAATTTTAAATTACGGGTTTTCTAATGGCATTTTACTTTTCTGTTTTTAACTAAAGATTTTAAATAATTTGTAATTCTTTTTGTAAAGAATTATTTTAATATTTAAAAAATATCCTTATTCTGTTTCTTTTTTTTTTTTTTTAATTACCTTTTTGTGTTAATGGTCATATACTGTTTTTCTAGTTACCTTTTTACAATTAATATTTAAAAGATACATATATATGTAGTTCTTTTAGTAAAGAAACATTTTAATGTGTTAAAATTTGAGATTAATAAATATTACCTTTATTTTATTTTTTGTTGCTACTATTTTAATGAAGCTATTCTTATCTATTTTCTTAATTACCATAATTAAAATATTATTCAGATTTATTTTCATATCTTTTCAATAATAATTTGAAATTAAAATAAAATGAATACCCTTTTTATTTATCAGTCACAGTTGTTTTGGGAAAGAAGTTTCTTTTGGATTACAGTTTCATTTCTAAGCCTGATGTCAAAACAGAATTTATGGATGTATTTTTAAAGGTATTGTTAATTACTATGAATTTTTCTTTTTTATCGTAATAAAATATTTAAAAACTTTTTATGATTATAATTACTAAGAGTAACCTTTGTAGAGCAGAATTGGATTTAGCATTTCAGTTTAAACTTTTTATTTTTATGATTATAATTAGGGAAAATTACCTTTGAGGTAAAAATGACTCAAAACTTATAAAGTAACTTGTTTGTTAATTTCATAGCAGTTATAATCTTTATGTTTATTGTTATTACAGGGAGAGATATACTGGAAAACTGATCCAAAGGAAGCACCATTTCTCCCAGCATCTATGCCAAAAAGTAGTGACAGTTCACGGATGTTGTACCTCTGGTTGACACCATATATAGCAAACACTTTAGGATATGTGGCTGTGAAACATGGCTTTATGAAATATAATCTAACTGCAAAAGATGTGAGTCAAAATCACCAAAAAATTAAACTTCACATTTATTCAAATTTACAAAACAAATGTTAAAATAGGCTACGCATTTATTCAAATTTATGAACTGTGCGTTTATAAAATTAATAATTACATAAAAACATTGCATTATTTTTAACATGATAGTATTTTAAAATATCAGACTCAATGGCTCATGTAACTCATTAATCATTACTTTTATTTTCCTGTTTTTCCTTTAGGTTTTGTTTTTGAAAATACGTTAATTACTTTTAGCAAATAACAATTTTTCAGTATCTGTGAATGTGTTTGTAATGACCTGTTTATTGATAATGAATCTTTTTAAAGTTCTAATCAGTGTTAAATGATATCATACATTACAGCTTCCTCCTGGAAAGAAATCATTTTTGAATACCACTTGTACAGATTTTAAGTGCATTGGCTTTTTAATACCTCAGGTAAAACTAATAAAAACATCTTTTTTTTAAACGTTAAAACTGGTAAATTATATATTCTTATCTATAATTATAAGTTGCCAATGTAGATGTGTTTACAGGCTTTTACTTATTAACCTTTCTTGTACTGACAATTATGATCTGATAACTGAAATGCTTGGCTTCAGTTTTGTAAACTTTATAACAAAGTCATTTCTTTAAGTTAACTTTTCTTCGGATTTTATTTGAGTTTTAAATAATATTAGTAAGTTGTCTCCTTTTTCTGAAATATAATAATTTTTCAGTGATAATCTTTATAGAGTTTGTTTCTTTTTCTTCATGGTTATGGTTTTCAGATATCTCTCTTCAGTACTAACAATTCCATACATTTTTTGTTTATATTCTTTATTGTTTTCTAGTTTTGGTTGCCAGAGTCCAGGACAAGGCAAGTGTATTGTGCCCCTAACCCATGGAAATTAGCCATTCCCAAGCCCCTTTCACTAGTCCATATCACTACGAATGTTTTGCCCATAGCACTGCCCACTCTATGCAACCATTTCTATTTATAATTATTAATCAGCCTTTTATCAATTTGTAGGCAATTTCAGTTATCATTTAATAAGTAAAGAATACTGTGTTAATTTTCAGATTGGGAAAAAATATCCAAATTTATGGGTTAAACTGATAATGTATGCAACCCAAACTCCAGTGATGAATATCAACAGTTTTATTGGAATTAAGTTTGCTGGGAACATAGATCTGCATATTGACACAGGAAAAGGTACTGGACCTCATCTGATCACATTTAACAATGTAAGTATACACACTTTAATTGAAACATTTTAACTGTTAAAGAAAGTGAAAACATTCTGTGACATTTTTGCAAATTTTGTTAATTAAGAAATATACAGAATTCTTTTTAAAGTATAAATTTTAATTTTTATAGATATCAAAAACATTTGTACATTCTCTTTATGTAAGAAATATTTAGAATTCTTTTTTAAAATAAAGTACATATTTTAACTTTTAAAGGTATCAAAAACATTTTGTGAAATTTTGTACAACCAATCAGAAATATTTAGAATTCTTTTTTTTTTAAAGTAGGGTCCACTTTTTAATTTTTAAAGAAATCAAAGGTATTTTGTGAAATTTTGTCCAATCAGTTATGTAAGAAATAAAAAAATTATTTTTCAAAGTCAGATGCAAATTTGACTTTTAAAGAAATCAAAACATTTTGTGACACTTGGTACATTCAGTTATCTAAGAAGTATTTAGAATGATTTTTTAAAGTAAGGTACTTGTTTAATTTTTATAGAAATAAAAACATTTTGTGACATTGTTGGACATCAAAGAAGAATTTAGAAAAACACTTTTTTTAAAAGTATAATACACATTTTAACTTTTAAAGAAATCAAAAATGTTTTATGGCATTTTGTACATTCAGCTATATAAGAAATATTTAGAATTCATTCTTAAAGTAAAATACACATTTTAATTTTTAAAATTAAAAAAAAACCCCAAAACTGAATCATTTTATTTTATACAACACTTTATAAATTATTTGATATTAAAATATAAAAATATTCCAACATTCTATCGAGTTGATTTATTTACAATACTGTTTTTATTAATTTAAATTTTTTAGACAGTGTATGTGGACCTTGAAGCATCATTAAATGGAAAAGTGGTGCAAGGAAAGATTACCAAGTATAAGTAGGCTATTTGTTTTAAATTATTTCTTTAAAAAAGTATTATGTTTGAAACTCTGTACTTTTTTGCTTGTTTTTCAATATCAATTAATGCTATTTCTATTGACAGAAACCTGGTATGTTCTTTTGCTTTATAATAATTTTCTTTTCTTTGGTGATTTGAAAGAATTTTATATGGCTGTTAATGGCATTTTAAAATACATTTTAATATTAAAACACGTATTAAATTTTTTTCCAGATCTATGGTTGGAATTGTCAGTTCTGATATTGGTTTTGTTGACGTAAGTTTTTAAAAGGAACTTGTTTTTGGAGACAGGAAAAGAGGAAGCAATGAGATTGAAATTATATCTTGAAAAACATATATTCATTTATTCCATAAGAATATGTTTTTGATTTTTTTGTTATGTTTTCAGTTTATCTGTTTTATTAGTCAGAAATGTATTTGTTTTATTGTACTAATCTAAATTACTTCTATGCATCAGTAAGATTTAAAACTGCTGAAATTTAATACAAAAAATCTTGATATTTTTCAGATTAAAGTCATACAGTTACTAATGGATGTAGCAGCTAAGACTTTCATTATACCACACCTAAATGGTAAGCATTTCTTGTCTTTTTCATAACACATTTTAACATTAGCAGAAAAAAGCTGTAATTGAATGTTTTTTTAAAGATTTGTAATCACATGGTAAATTTTTTTTATATGTCTCTTTAATTTATGATTTCCATCATCTGAAATACCATAAGATCCAAAATATATTGGCTTTTTAAGTGAATGATTTTTCACAGTTCATTTCTATTTTTAAAAACATTTTATTTCAATTATGTAGAACTAGGGGAAAAAGGTCTGATTCTTCCACTGCCTGACAATGTACAGCTAGTTAATTCAGAGATAAAAATACTTCAGGTCAGTGTATTAATAAATTATTAAAAATTATTGTTAAATTCAAAGCACTTATTTTAGACAATGGTTTCATGGTTATAATCTTAACTTTAACTTTAAAAATTCAAATTGTTTTTTTTATAAATAAGTAACTTTTATTCTATTTTTTATTATTATTTGTTTTATTTTAATTAAAGATAGTGTTAAAAAATGTACACATGTTAGCGTGTATATTTTTTAACACAGCATCTTTATTTTAAAAAATTTACGTGTGATTTTAAGACTGCATCTTTAATAAAAAAAATTAACAATAAAAAAATAGAATAAATTGAAATGGGAGATATACGGGTGTAAAATATGTTTTAACAAGTGTTTTTAGCAATAAGGGAAAACAAGAACCTTTATTAGTTTTAAAATTTTTAAATGAACAGAATTAATGAATATAGTATTTTATATGTATATATTTTATATATTCTTATGTATTTTTTGTTCTTACAGGATGCTGTAATGATTGCTACTGATGTTAATTATAAAATTAAACAACATCTCAAAAACTGAAAAACTCTTTTGGATGAAATTTTTCACTTTGAATTAACTGTTCAACAAAAACATTTAATTTTACAAAAAAATCCTAATGTTTTTCTTTAAAACTTATTATTCTGAGCAAAATGTAATTTTTAAATATATTTATTCAGAATCTAGTATAATCTGCTTAACATTTGGACATTTTCTTGTTTTGAGAAAGAAAATAATTTGTTTTTACATTCACTTCAAAGAAATGAAGTTCATGTCAAGTTTTGTAATGTACATTGCTTTTTCTAAGCCCTTATTATTTTAACTGTTTTATCTGTACTTGTTTTTCAGATAGTTCACAAATTTTAGCTTCTGGTCTATTCCCGATAACTGTCTATATGAAGCTTATGTATTTTTAATTAATTATATTAACCATGCACCTCAAATTATTATTTTGGTACTGTTGTTGTTGTTTTTATATTCGAGGTGCATCAAATTATATTTTTTTTTTTGTTTATTTGGTATAATCCAAGTGCCTTAAAATAATATATTTTTATCTAATAATTGTGTATTTTCCATATGCCTCATAACAGATCAGAGTATATAAAGAAATACATCAAAGTTCACTTTCAAGGCTCTGGAAGTTAGTCAGTAGTCACAAAAGCTGAATATTTTTTATTTTTAAATGTTTGAGATGGTGAAAAAACCATTTCAGTCAATATGAAATTTGGAACATTCAATTTAATTGTCAGTATTTTCCACCGACATCATTCCAACAGATAGACTCAAGTTATATTGTATGTAACTAAGGAAAACATTCTGAAACTGCTAAGAATCCTAGAATAAAAAACTCTGATAAAGCGATTCTAATTTTTAAATTTATAAGAAAACAGAAATATAGTATGCTACCAATTTTTTTTTTATTCAAATTTCACAGGTATATACTTTAATACATGTGCAAAAGTAATAATAAAATGACATGTAATTTATAAGATGTGAGATCATTATGAAAATATATAATTTAAATATCAATAAGAACAACTATCTATTGCACAACAGATGACATGAAACAAACTCAATGATAAAATGTTATTTTCCTTCTTAAGACGTGTTAACTGATTAGCTACAACCATTTATTTAAAACCATTTCTAAGAACATAGATATATGACGACTAAAAAGATGCAAAAAGCAATATTTCCATAAAAAGTACAGTAGTTTTATTAAATTGTGAAATAAACTATACTATCCACAGTAGTTTTATATGAAATAAACTATACTATCCACTATATAATTTACTTACATTACTTACATTTTTAATAGCTTTTGCTACTATTAATTCAGTTGTTTTTTTTATACCTTGAATAAAACGTTGCTATCTAGTCAAGTTATTCCTTTTTATAATTATTTTAAGATAATAAAAAGATCTTATTTTCGAAAGGAAAATATCTAAAACAAAATTTGCATATCTGATTTAAATAAAGGTTTGGTTAAAATACAGCAGTATTTAAAATTAAAAACAGAAAAAATATGCATAACTTTCACCGATTATAAGACATCAAAACAAGCTTGCTTTAAAACATTCATGTGGAAAAAAAAACAACCTTTGTTAACATTAAAGTATTTAAACAAATGCTTCTTACACTGTCCTACCATGCTCTCTGTTACCTGGTTCTTTATTATTCGATGAATAAAGCACCATTTCTAACATAAGAAAAAATCCATTATTAAAGGCTCCAGACAACTGTCGCCTTTGTTGGGCTTATCTTTTCTGTAATTTATCTGTGAACATTTATTTTCTTCCTGTGACTGAAATATTCTTGAACCCTTGAGATTTGTTGATGTTGTGCTTTCACTAGAATGCTCTAGTCATATCATGTACAAAAATGACAGAAAATTTTTCACTGGATAGCACAAGAGGATGATTTTTTCAAATCTCTATCATTCAACAAATCATCATTCTCGCTGCCTGTGTCAAAGCAGTCGTCATCATATGTGAAGTTGTCAAGACAGTCAATGTCATCAGTAGGTACTCTGTAATATTCATTCTGCAGTCCATTGCTGCAATTTCTATTACTAAATTTTGCTCGCATTGTTTCTGGCCAGCTTGCCAAGTGTGAAGCAAATGTTGCAGACTTGCTCATCACTTTGTTTGTTTTGATGTCTTGAATTGAATGCTGATGATGAGGAGACTGGGTTCCTGCCAGCACTGCTAGCTTCTGGTTAAAATGACCAGAATGATGGTGAAGATGATTACAATTCAACAGATAACCAATAATTGGTATTGGCATTGTTACAGCAAATGGATCTGGTTCAGGATCACTGAAGTCCTAGATTAAATACTACAATAGTGCGTGCTTTACGTGCTCGGAAATTGTTTAGTTTTACATCAGATGTCATGTGGGAAGCATAAAGTACTATAAATAGATTTAATTATAATAGGTCATTGTCTCAACTAAATATGCTATTCTGAACTTGAAGCTCTCAGCTATAAAATACCTTAATATTATCTAAAATATTAATTTTATTAAACTTTTCACCCAGTAGGGCCATTATCTCCTTATATATTTATCAGCCGATGTTAACCACATATATTATTATTAATTGGTTTCTAGATATTTCTGCTTTTTTATCAACGAAATAATATTTTGTCTTAGCGGTTCCTGATTTCACTTACTTTCCAATGGTAAAATGAAGTATCCATCCGCTAGCAACTCTAGGCCCGCACACTCTGCAGGATGAAGGGGCAGTCCATGGATAGTAAAAAAAAATAAAAAATTAAAAAAGATTAAAAAAAATAAAAATGAAAGAAAGGACATCTGAACAGTCCGACGATGTGAATTGTAACAAGTTTTCGCAGTTATGGCGGATCCAATGTCTGGTAAACATCTCAAATTTATTTCCCAGAATGCAAATAAATTTCTGATATGATTTTAATTAATTAATTAATTAATTTATTTATTTATTATTATTATTGCTAAAATATAAACATTGTCTGGACATTATGCATCTAAATGTATAAAGTGATGAATAGCAACTTTATAAAAGAAATTATTTCCGTTTCGCAAGTTATAATTCACCACTTAGCACTCCTCTTGTGTAATCTTGATCCATCCCTGCAAATCATCCTATAATCAGTATCTTTTTATTGTTTTATTATTTATTTAAATAACTTTTTGTTACTTTTCTAAACTCAGATGATTATCCCAAGAATACTTCAAAAAATAAATCACAAATAAATAAATAAATAAAATAAAATAAATGTAAATAGATATCTCGATGACAAAACATTTATTTTAATTAATCTAGACCTCTAATGTGATTTGTCATGACTCGTGATTAACTGAATGCGGAAACAGAAAGCGCGAGCTGCGACAAGTCCGAAAGAAATACATTTTTGCCATTGTTTCTAAAATGATACTAAATATTCATATTCTGTTAACAGTTGTTTGTGTTCTCGGAGTGAGTTCAGTGAATCCTGGCTTTAAGGCGAGAGTAAGCTTAAAGGGATTCGCCTATGGTTTGTATAACTATCGCCAGTATGTTTTCTACACACAACTTGTTAGTAGAACGCAGTCGCAGTATACTTAGGATAAGCTACAGCTACTAAAGGATATAATTTTTATTATTATTATTATTATTATTATTATTATTTTTAAATTGTCAACTGAAGAAAACCTATCCCAAGCGGAAAAAACAAAACAAAAAAAACTTTTTGATGGTATCTGTAACAGTTGAAAATATATTGCATTTCAGTTTTCAAAAATCCATTTTCCGTCAACCGGAAATTTGACATTTTTCTAAAAAAAAGTCAACCTTAAGTCACCAAAAATGTATTTCCAGAGATATCTTTATCAAATTTGCATTATCTATTCAATAAAGTGTTGTTGGTTGTTTCTTTTTTTTTTTTTTTTTTTTTTTATGAAGATCCTAATAGAGGAAGGCTCACTGAATTAAATATTATTTTTAGGCCTGTTTCAGTTGATAGATGAAACATTACATCTTCCTGAGAAAGAGTTGTGGTTCGTGAATAGGTTATTTACCGCTTCACTTCAAACGGCTGTTTAATTCGCCATAATTAGACATAAATATTACAAATAGTTTGGAATATAAAAGCAAACATAAAATGGATGAAAAATTTAAAACAAACAAGTATAATAAACTTAAATAACTAATGTAAGATAATTTTTATAACTAATATTTAATAGTAATAGTAATAATAATAATAATAATGTAAAAAATAATAATAATTTAAAAAATGAATAACCTCTCAGTCGTTATTCATTTAAATAAAAAAGTACAAAATCTTAAAAAGCTTTCTTCTTTTTTTGTCAACAAATTTATTTTTAAATAAAATTATATAAATCATATGAATCAGTTGATAGATATTTCATAAAATATATACGATTAAAATATTTCTTGCTCAGGACAAAAACGATAAATATTTTACCGTAACCGATCAAAAGTGTATTGAAAAACGTACGAACACAATGATATTAACATATAAAACTGTTGTAGGAAAATCTATTTCAGTAAGGATAACAAATACATTTCTGTAATGTAAATATTAGTAAAAATAAATAAATATCATAAAATTGGATTTTGTTTTTCTTTAATAGCTAACCAGATTGCCTTGGAATCCATTGCTGAAGAAGCAAATAAATTAAAAATTCCTGATGCTTCAGGTTCATCTGGAAAACTTAGCTACAAAGTTTACAAGTAGGTTTTTCTCTTGTACTAAATAATATACAAATATACTTTGTACAAATTTATTTAATTCAGTAATTTTGGGAAGGAAATGATTATAAAACAAGACAAACACATCTTTGCATTTTAAAGTATTCCTCTGTTTTTAAAAATTATTTATAAATTTTACATTTTGTGTATTTCTGAGTAATGAAGGAAAATATGAACATACATTATTATCATTGTCTAAAACTAACTTGAACTGATATTTTTGCTTTATAACTGGAAATTTCAGTCTATAGCATGCCTTAAAAAATATTAATTGTTGGTCTTTATAATGGGACTGAGAATAATGTTTGATTTTAATTTTGTTTTAGTCTTCACATACAAAACTTTGTAAAACCATCAAGCATATTCAACCTAGAACCACCATCATACATTATATGGAAAGCTAATAATGCAGGAATTGGTATAAAAGGGACCTTGCATTACACCTACCATATAATGTAAATATTTATTTGTTTCTTTTTTTATTCTTAATGTTATTTATATGTAGGAATGAGTTAAATATAAAAAAGAAAGAAAAAGAAAAGTAGTAAATGTAGTAAAAAAAAAAGATAAAAAAAAAGTATTAAATGTAGTAAAAAAAAGTCTTCTGGGTACAAGTTTTAGAATAAAAGATCAAAATCAACACGACATTTACCAATGTAATTTGTCTTCCACTTGTTTTTGTTACCTAATGGAAACAGCAAATATGTAGCATGTAATATTATAGTTGATATTTATATTTATGTATATTTTGTTGATGAAGAAATTACATTAACATTTGTTATAAAATAAATATGAATTGTTTATTTGTATTTTTCATTGACTTTGTTTAATTTAGAATACCAATAAGAGACACCATTAACTTTGATGCATCTGCTGGTGGAATTTCCTTCAAAATTGGAATTGCACTAAGTAAACATAAAAACATTATTATTCATTAGTAGATTAGAATACATCTCTGTTTTACTTTTGATTTATCTGTAAAAATATTTATTAAGAATGTATAATGTGTACACACTGACACACACACACTATTAATATGTGACGGACTATTTTGATCAAATAGGCAATACATATCCCTTTTCACTTAACAAGTACCAAAATTATAGAACCTGGATAAACATTAAAAATATATATTTGGAGATATCCTTAAAATATAATGGTAATCATCCATTCTTCTTTTTTAAAGTTATTAATATATACTTAATGTAGAATCATATTCAGTTTATTTTACCTGTTCTTATAATAATGTAATTAGTTTGAAATTATTTTGATTTCTGTCATTATACATGTGAATGGGAATGTGTGTGTTTGTGTGTGTATGTATACAGGCATTGGAATGACTATGCTTTCAATAATGTTCTGTATTGTTTATTATAAATATATAGGTAATGGTACAAAAGGTCATCTACACATATCAACATCCTCCTGTGAAGTCAGCATTGGCAGTGTCAGCATTAAGTTTCACGGAGGAGCTGCCTGGCTCTATAACTTATTTTCAGAAATTATTGGCTCAAAAATTAAAGATGCACTTCAAGGTCAGGTGAGTTTAAATAATTTCACATACAGTGTCATCATCTCTCAGTGATAGATATGGCTAAATCTTCAAATATTATTCTGCTGTCAGTTTGGCAATTTTGGCAGTCAGATTAAAATAACTCCAGTTGTGTTGTTTTGTTTTTTCCCCTCGTATTTTAGTTAAAAATCAGATGGTAATAACAAACTGAATAAGAAGTCATGCACACATAATGAATATATATGATATTTACAAAATATGTAATGCAGTTTTGAATTTAGTTGCATATAAATGTGTAAATTCAAACTGTTTCAGTTTTGTCACATTGTCACAAACATTGTAAACCAAGATGCAGAAAAACAGTTGGCTAAAATACCTGGTGAGTTTTACTCTCATACTTCCATTCGTAAACCTTACTAAATTTTTTTTGAAATATAGAAATTCATGCGAAATTAAATTTTAAATTACGGGTTTTCTAATGGCATTTTACTTTTCTGTTTTTAACTAAAGATTTTAAATAATTTGTAATTCTTTTTGTAAAGAATTATTTTAATATTTAAAAAATATCCTTATTCTGTTTCTTTTTTTTTTTTTTTAATTACCTTTTTGTGTTAATGGTCATATACTGTTTTTCTAGTTACCTTTTTACAATTAATATTTAAAAGATACATATATATGCAGTTCTTTTAGTAAAGAAACATTTTAATGTGTTAAAATTTGAGATTAATAAATATTACCTTTATTTTATTTTTTGTTGCTACTATTTTAATGAAGCTATTCTTATCTATTTTCTTAATTACCATAATTAAAATATTATTCAGATTTATTTTCATATCTTTTCAATAATAATTTGAAATTAAAATAAAATGAATACCCTTTTTATTTATCAGTCACAGTTGTTTTGGGAAAGAAGTTTCTTTTGGATTACAGTTTCATTTCTAAGCCTGATGTCAAAACAGAATTTATGGATGTATTTTTAAAGGTATTGTTAATTACTATGAATTTTTCTTTTTTATCGTAATAAAATATTTAAAAACTTTTTATGATTATAATTACTAAGAGTAACCTTTGTAGAGCAGAATTGGATTTAGCATTTCAGTTTAAACTTTTTATTTTTATGATTATAATTAGGGAAAATTACCTTTGAGGTAAAAAAATGACTCAAAACTTATAAAGTAACTTGTTTGTTAATTTCATAGCAGTTATAATCTTTATGTTTATTGTTATTACAGGGAGAGATATACTGGAAAACTGATCCAAAGGAAGCACCATTTCTCCCAGCATCTATGCCAAAAAGTAGTGACAGTTCACGGATGTTGTACCTCTGGTTGACACCATATATAGCAAACACTTTAGGATATGTGGCTGTGAAACATGGCTTTATGAAATATAATCTAACTGCAAAAGATGTGAGTCAAAATCACCAAAAAATTAAACTTCACATTTATTCAAATTTACAAAACAAATGTTAAAATAGGCTACGCATTTATTCAAATTTATGAACTGTGCGTTTATAAAATTAATAATTACATAAAAACATTGCATTATTTTTAACATGATAGTATTTTAAAATATCAGACTCAATGGCTCATGTAACTCATTAATCATTACTTTTATTTTCCTGTTTTTCCTTTAGGTTTTGTTTTTGAAAATACGTTAATTACTTTTAGCAAATAACAATTTTTCAGTATCTGTGAATGTGTTTGTAATGACCTGTTTATTGATAATGAATCTTTTTAAAGTTCTAATCAGTGTTAAATGATATCATACATTACAGCTTCCTCCTGGAAAGAAATCATTTTTGAATACCACTTGTACAGATTTTAAGTGCATTGGCTTTTTAATACCTCAGGTAAAACTAATAAAAACATCTTTTTTTTAAACGTTAAAACTGGTAAATTATATATTCTTATCTATAATTATAAGTTGCCAATGTAGATGTGTTTACAGGCTTTTTACTTATTAACCTTTCTTGTACTGACAATTATGATCTGATAACTGAAATGCTTGGCTTCAGTTTTGTAAACTTTATAACAAAGTCATTTCTTTAAGTTAACTTTTCTTCGGATTTTATTTGAGTTTTAAATAATATTAGTAAGTTGTCTCCTTTTTCTGAAATATAATAATTTTTCAGTGATAATCTTTATAGAGTTTGTTTCTTTTTCTTCATGGTTATGGTTTTCAGATATCTCTCTTCAGTACTAACAATTCCATACATTTTTTGTTTATATTCTTTATTGTTTTCTAGTTTTGGTTGCCAGAGTCCAGGACAAGGCAAGTGTATTGTGCCCCTAACCCATGGAAATTAGCCATTCCCAAGCCCCTTTCACTAGTCCATATCACTACGAATGTTTTGCCCATAGCACTGCCCACTCTATGCAACCATTTCTATTTATAATTATTAATCAGCCTTTTATCAATTTGTAGGCAATTTCAGTTATCATTTAATAAGTAAAGAATACTGTGTTAATTTTCAGATTGGGAAAAAATATCCAAATTTATGGGTTAAACTGATAATGTATGCAACCCAAACTCCAGTGATGAATATCAACAGTTTTATTGGAATTAAGTTTGCTGGGAACATAGATCTGCATATTGACACAGGAAAAGGTACTGGACCTCATCTGATCACATTTAACAATGTAAGTATACACACTTTAATTGAAACATTTTAACTGTTAAAGAAAGTGAAAACATTCTGTGACATTTTTGCAAATTTTGTTAATTAAGAAATATACAGAATTCTTTTTAAAGTATAAATTTTAATTTTTATAGATATCAAAAACATTTGTACATTCTCTTTATGTAAGAAATATTTAGAATTCTTTTTTAAAATAAAGTACATATTTTAACTTTTAAAGGTATCAAAAACATTTTGTGAAATTTTGTACAACCAATCAGAAATATTTAGAATTCTTTTTTAAAGTAGGGTCCACTTTTTAATTTTTAAAGAAATCAAAGGTATTTTGTGAAATTTTGTCCAATCAGTTATGTAAGAAATAAAAAAATTATTTTTCAAAGTCAGATGCAAATTTGACTTTTAAAGAAATCAAAACATTTTGTGACACTTGGTACATTCAGTTATCTAAGAAGTATTTAGAATGATTTTTTAAAGTAAGGTACTTGTTTAATTTTTATAGAAATAAAAACATTTTGTGACATTGTTGGACATCAAAGAAGAATTTAGAAAAACACTTTTTTTAAAAGTATAATACACATTTTAACTTTTAAAGAAATCAAAAATGTTTTATGGCATTTTGTACATTCAGCTATATAAGAAATATTTAGAATTCATTCTTAAAGTAAAATACACATTTTAATTTTTAAAATTAAAAAAAAACCCCAAAACTGAATCATTTTATTTTATACAACACTTTATAAATTATTTGATATTAAAATATAAAAATATTCCAACATTCTATCGAGTTGATTTATTTACAATACTGTTTTTATTAATTCTAATTTTTTAGACAGTGTATGTGGACCTTGAAGCATCATTAAATGGAAAAGTGGTGCAAGGAAAGATTACCAAGTATAAGTAGGCTATTTGTTTTAAATTATTTCTTTAAAAAAGTATTATGTTTGAAACTCTGTACTTTTTTGCTTGTTTTTCAATATCAATTAATGCTATTTCTATTGACAGAAACCTGGTATGTTCTTTTGCTTTATAATAATTTTCTTTTCTTTGGTGATTTGAAAGAATTTTATATGGCTGTTAATGGCATTTTAAAATACATTTTAATATTAAAACACGTATTAAATTTTTTTCCAGATCTATGGTTGGAATTGTCAGTTCTGATATTGGTTTTGTTGACGTAAGTTTTTAAAAGGAACTTGTTTTTGGAGACAGGAAAAGAGGAAGCAATGAGATTGAAATTATATCTTGAAAAACATATATTCATTTATTCCATAAGAATATGTTTTTGATTTTTTTGTTACGTTTTCAGTTTATCTGTTTTATTAGTCAGAAATGTATTTGTTTTACTGTACTAATCTAAATTACTTCTATGCATCAGTAAGATTTAAAACTGCTGAAATTTAATACAAAAAATCTTGATATTTTTCAGATTAAAGTCATACAGTTACTAATGGATGTAGCAGCTAAGACTTTCATTATACCACACCTAAATGGTAAGCATTTCTTGTCTTTTTCATAACACATTTTAACATTAGCAGAAAAAAGCTGTAATTGAATGTTTTTTTAAAGATTTGTAATCACATGGTAAATTTTTTTTATATGTCTCTTTAATTTATTAATGATTTCCATCATCTGAAATACCATAAGATCCAAAATATATTGGCTTTTTAAGTGAATGATTTTTCACAGTTCATTTCTATTTTTAAAAACATTTTATTTCAATTATGTAGAACTAGGGGAAAAAGGTCTGATTCTTCCACTGCCTGACAATGTACAGCTAGTTAATTCAGAGATAAAAATACTTCAGGTCAGTGTATTAATAAATTATTAAAAATTATTGTTAAATTCAAAGCACTTATTTTAGACAATGGTTTCATGGTTATAATCTTAACTTTAACTTTAAAAATTCAAATTGTTTTTTTATAAATAAGTAACTTTTATTCTATTTTTTATTATTATTTGTTTTATTTTAATTAAAGATAGTGTTAAAAAATGTACACATGTTAGCGTGTATATTTTTTAACACAGCATTTTAATTTAAAAAATTTACGTGTGATTTTAAGACTGCATCTTTAATAAAAAAAATTAACAATAAAAAAATAGAATAAATTGAAATGGGAGATATACGGGTGTAAAATATGTTTTAACAAGTGTTTTTAGCAATAAGGGAAAACAAGAACCTTTATTAGTTTTAAAATTTTTAAATGAACAGAATTAATGAATATAGTATTTTATATGTATATATTTTATATATTCTTATGTATTTTTTGTTCTTACAGGATGCTGTAATGATTGCTACTGATGTTAATTATAAAATTAAACAACATCTCAAAAACTGAAGAACTCTTTTGGATGATATTTTTCACTTTGAATTAACTGTTCAACAAAAACATTTAATTTTACAAAAAAATCCTAATGTTTTTCTTTAAAACTTATTATTCTGAGCAAAATATAATTTTTAAATATATTTATTCAGAATCTAGTATAATCTGCTTAACATTTGGACATTTTCTTGTTTTGAGAAAGAAAATAATTTGTTTTTACATTCACTTCAAAGAAATGAAGTTCATGTCAAGTTTTGTAATGTACATTGCTTTTTCTAAGCCCTTATTATTTTAACTGTTTTATCTGTACTTGTTTTTCAGATAGTTCACAAATTTTAGCTTCTGGTCTATTCCCGATAACTGTCTATATGAAGCTTATGTATTTTTAATTAATTATATTAACCATGCACCTCAAATTATTATTTTGGTACTGTTGTTGTTGTTTTTATATTCGAGGTGCATCAAATTATATTTTTTTTTTGTTTATTTGTTATAATCCAAGTGCCTTAAAATAATATATTTTTATCTAATAATTGTGTATTTTCCATATGCCTCATAACAGATCAGAGTATATAAAGAAATACATCAAAGTTCACTTTCAAGGCTCTGGAAGTTAGTCAGTAGTCACAAAAGCTGAATATTTTTTATTTTTAAATGTTTGAGATGGTGAAAAAACCATTTCAGTCAATATGAAATTTGGAACATTCAATTTAATTGTCAGTATTTTCCACCGACATCATTCCAACAGATAGACTCAAGTTATATTGTATGTAACTAAGGAAAACATTCTGAAACTGCTAAGAATCCTAGAATAAAAAACTCTGATAAAGCGATTCTAATTTTTAAATTTATAAGAAAACAGAAATATAGTATGCTACCAATTTTTTTTTTATTCAAATTTCACAGGTATATACTTTAATACATGTGCAAAAGTAATAATAAAATGACATGTAATTTATAAGATGTGAGATCATTATGAAAATATATAATTTAAATATCAATAAGAACAACTATCTATTGCACAACAGATGACATGAAACAAACTCAAATCCATTGCACACAAATATTTAGTAATAACTAATCAAAATATTGTTTTAAATTTATTATTTATATGTCAAAGACGTCTTCCAATCTCAAGTTAGATTCTTAAATGATTGATATGTTTATTTGTAATCATGGCGCTACCTGAACTAAAAACAAAAGAATAAATAAATGTATTTCCTTTATTGATTTTCACTTACAACAATATTGTGCATGCTGTAATGTTGCTTTATTTGATAAATGGTCATATAAAGGATCACGAAATAAATGTTTTATTGTTATTCTTTTGTTCTTCTGAAAAAGCACAACAAAAACAAAAACATTATTGCACATGTTCCGAGTTAATAAAGGTATAACATTAAAATGTAAACAAGCTATTTATTTATGTGACCACATCATAAAAATATCAAATATATATTTATATATATTTGTATTAAAATAGATGTCATAATAACAAAAATAAAATTCTATACTGAATACTGCAATTGTGATTTAAAATATATAAAATAAAAAGTTATGAAAAACAATGATAAAATGTTATTTTCCTTCTTAAGACGTGTTAACTGATTAGCTACAACCATTTATTTAAAACCATTTCTAAGAACATAGATATATGACGACTAAAATTGCAGCAATATTTCCATAAAGCACAGTAGTTTTATTAAATTGTGAAATAAACTATACTATCCACTATATAATTTACTTACATTACTTACATTTTTAATAGCTTTTGCTACTATTGATTCAGTTGTTTTTTTATACCTTGAATAAAACGTTGCTATCTAGTCAAGTTATTCCTTTTTATAATTATTTTAAGATAATAAAAAGATCTTATTTTCGAAAGGAAAATATCTAAAACAAAATTTGCATATCTGATTTAAATAAAGGTTTGGTTAAAATACAGCAGTATTTAAAATTAAAAACAGAAAAAATATGCATAACTTTCACCGATTATAAGACATCAAAACAAGCTTGCTTTAAAACATTCATGTGGAAAAAAAACCAACCTTTGTTAACATTAAAGTATTTAAACAAATGCTTCTTACACTGTCCTACCATGCTCTCTGTTACCTGGTTCTTTATTATTCGATGAATAAAGCACCATTTCTAACATAAGAAAAAATCCATTATTAAAGGCTCCAGACAACTGTCGCCTTTGTTGGGCTTATCTTTTCTGTAATTTATCTGTGAACATTTATTTTCTTCCTGTGACTGAAATATTCTTGAACCCTTGAGATTTGTTGATGTTGTGCTTTCACTAGAATGCTCTAGTCATATCATGTACAAAAATGACAGAAAATATTTCACTGGATAGCACAAGAGGATGATTTTTTCAAATCTCTATCATTCAACAAATCATCATTCTCACTGCCTGTGTCAAAGCAGTCGTCATCATATGTGAAGTTGTCAAGACAGTCAATGTCATCAGTAGGTACTCTGTAATATTCACTCTGCAGTCCATTGCTGCAATTTCTATTACTAAATTTTGCTCGCATTGTTTCTGGCCAGCTTGCCAAGTGTGAAGCAAATGTTGCAGACTTGCTCATCACTTTGTTTGTTTTGATGTCTTGAATTGAATGCTGATGATGAGGAGACTGGGTTCCTGCCAGCACTGCTAGCTTCTGGTTAAAATGACCAGAATGATGGTGAAGATGATTACAATTCAACAGATAACCAATAATTGGTATTGGCATTGTTACAGCAAATGGATCTGGTTCAGGATCACTGAAGTCCTAGATTAAAATATTAACGACTAATGAATTTTAAGTTTTTAGTGATTGTATATAAACAAATGAAGTTATTATGAACACATGATCTGATTTCCTTAATAAATAACAAGCAGTTTTTAATAATAATGAAATTAAAATGCATCTCTTCAATAACGTTTCTTCTATATTTTAAAATAAATATAATTGTTAATGGTTTGTTTTTACGAACTCATTTAATAAAAAAATATATAAAAAAATGGAAAAAAGTGTGAAGAATTATTTACCTGCTGTAACTGATATTGAAGAAGTTCCTTCATCAAAGGTTGACTCTTTCGGTCTTTGAATGCTAATGGTGATCTACCATCCTAAAGACCAAATTATTCATGTTTAAAATAAGCTTAATACGAAAAAAGCAAGTATTAAATATTTCTTCTTTACTTTTTACTTTTTTTGAAAATGAGACGTTTTAATAGAAGTTTATTAAATAATGACGTTTGATAATTTTACCTTATCCATTGTGAATTCTGAAGCACCATAATCAAGAAGAAGATCCACCAGCTCCTTACCACCCTCCAAAGCATATGCATAGTGAAGTGCAGTTCTGAAAGACTGATGATATTCGTACTTTCAAACATGCATCAAAAATGCAAATTAAATTGACCTCATAATAACTCAGAAACATCCAACTCAAATTAGATTAAAAAACACCATATCAAAAATATTTTTAAGTAAAGAATTCAGAAATCTTTCCTTTCAAAAGAGATAGGTGTTTTGTAAATGGCAAAAATTATTTTCTGCAACTTTTGTCAAGTGATCTTGCCTTTCAAAGTGTTTTATTAGAATAATACATCAACTACATAAAAAAAGAATGATATGATAATGATGTATGTGAACAGCTAAATGTTATATACAAAAGTTTACCTGATCTCTCACAGAGTCAAGTCTCTGTTTAAGCTGGTAAACAAGTGTTTCTGCAAGAAGTTCTGTTATTTCATAATTACAACGCAAAATGGCTTTATGAAGTGCTGGCTGACCATCACCCTGAAAAGATTCAAAATATTTTAATATTTAATCAATATTTCAGAATTAATTATAAATGCAGTTACCATTTTCAAACACTTAAATAAGAATTAACAGCTGTCTGTGGAAACAAAGTAATGTAATTTCTTAGAATCCCACAAAAGGTTATTTTACAAAACAATCATTTATGTAACACAGTAATATATGTACCGTGGTTCTGGAATCTGCCAGGCATGGCTCCACACAAACATTCTTTGTCTTAAAAAACAACAGAGACTTAACACCATCAATATCACACCTGTCAACAGCTTCATGGAACTGTCGGATCTGGGTCTGAAAAGAAATAAAAATAAAAAAAATAAAAAATAGTTTCTGCTTATCAGGAAAATTCCATTTCAGCACAATTCTTAATTAATGTCTTATGTTGTTTATTGTCTCATAATACATTTTTTTAATTCACTAACCTATAATATCCAGGAAGATTTTACTTTCTTAAAATAATTATAAATTCCTCATAGCCTCTGTATTTGCTGATATTGATGTAATACTGATATTTAAATATAAACATACATAATAAACTGGTAGAATCTGGTAAAAAGCATACTGTGATGACATCTCAGCATCAGCTTCATTGAAATCCTGAAATAGAGAAATCAGTTTAAAACAAACAGAAAAAGGTTAGCATAAATACAACACAAACACACACAATGTATAGAGATAAATCACCAGACAGATATCCTTCTATTATCTGGAAATTATTGTTTTCTCCCTGAGAACATATTATTAGTATTATTTTTATTTTTATTAAAAGAAATTCAAGTAAAACGATCATTACTCAGTTTTTTCACATTTCATTTTAATTAATGCTAGTATGATCATTGGCATAAATGTCTTGTTTTTCCAGTCTGACCAAATTGCAATAACACAACCATGTTAAAAAGTATGATAAATGTATTTAGCACATTTCCCATTCACTATAAAGCACACCTCAGCTGATGATACTGGAGTTGGTATATAGTTGTAACCATGTAGTGCTAAAATCTTGCGGTTCTTGGGATCATCTTGGAATATCCATTTCAGTACAATCTATTAAAATAAATTTAAAAACATATATTTTATATATATATATTGCAGTGTGGTAACTCTAGTAATGTGAAATAAGAGAGATAACAGTATAATTACTCACCCTATCAATAATATCAGCAATATGAGCACTTGACTGTAAATATGCATACTGTCGCAGACAAATATTATTCTGAAATAAAAATGATAACACTTTAAATCCATATTTCATAGCCCAAGTATATAGAAACTGTACAATTATAATTTGATTATGTAGCTGTGCAAGGCATTAAACTGTTTTTAATAAAATGAAACTTTACAGTACAAAAATGTAAGTTTCACTTACCTTAATTCGCTGCGTGATGAGGTAGGCTGAACCTTTCAGGAGAATGTCTTCAACAACATCAGGGCTAACATCGTGATCAATACAGTGGAATACAGAATTCATACCCTCAAAAAGGAGAAAACAATAATTGTCAATAAATACATTCATATATAAAAACATTACAAATTTACACGTTTTTCTCCTTTATATTTATGTAATACCATTTCATTAACGTTTACTATATAAACCAATCTGCCAGAAGAAATCTTATCATTTAGTAATAAGATATCTTTAACAAGCATATTCTGTTCATTAAACCTTTATAAACTTATTTTATTTTTAAATTATTATTTATTTTAATTTAACCAAATACATAGTGATATTAATAATATTAATTAATCTTCTATTTCCATGTCAAATTATATAAATTTTAATGTTTGTTTTGGATATTATTTCAACAATTGTGCTGAAATAGATATTTCAATGATTTGGCACAACAAACCAATTCTAGCATCATCGGCTCAGGTATGATTTAAATATTTATATATTTGATAAACCAGTCACATGGCTGAACTGCACTGATGTATTGAAATAATTCTGTTACTTATCGTCACTTAGGGCTTTTTCTGAAAACCACTGATATTTTTTCAGCATTTACAAAACCTGCAACTATTTAGTCTAATCTTAGAAGAATTAAACCTGAGATTATATTAGCCTTATATTCAAAACCTGATGTCTGAGTTTAACGTTCATAATAATATTTTGTATTTTTTCAACCAGAAAATTCTGACTGAATATAATTAAAAATGAGGAAGTTAACTAATTATTTTTAAAGATTTTTTGTTGATTTTTACCTTATAGTATAGATGATCCACTTTCAAAGGACCAGTGGGAACAATCAATTTCAAAAGATCAGGTCTTATTGGTGGATCAGATGCCAATGCAACAAAATACAGAGGGATATCATTCTGAAAAAATACAAATATACCTTATATACTGAGTAAATACTCAGTACAAATCAGATAAACACAAAATATTATTATTATTATTATTTTATCAGATAACAAAAATGAAAAAAAAAAAAAATCGTTTTGAAAATGTGGTCTTAGAGTGTTGGTTTTTCAGTTTTAATTTTTATTTAAAATCATCCCCTAAATTATTCAAAAACAGAAAGATAGGAAATATTTTACAAACTAAGTTTTGTTCATTATCAAATTCTACAAAATACAAAAATTCATCAATACCTCTCCATCTCCTCTCATAGCAAGATCTACACGTGCATTGTGTGACAATAAAATGCAAACCATTTCTGCATTCCTTTGCTGTAATGCATACAGAAGGGGAGGTGCTCCACGATCACCCTAAAAAAGGAAAGGAAAATTCTAATACAGTAACAGTATTACTGCATTACTTACTTATTCAGAATTATTCTGTACTTAATTTTAGGCACAAATTTTTTTTAATAATAATTCTTACAGAACTTAACAGAAAATATTTTACCAGTTACATCTGTTAATGTCGTGCCTGAATTTGGCTAGAAAATGAAAATGTCTTTTACAGCATTTTTCAAAACAGATAAAATATCACTTACTAAATTTCTGAAATTAATATTTATCTTCTTTTTTAATGACAGAAGTTTCCGCACAAATATAGTATCACCAGCAAGAACTCCATGGGCAAAATCCTAGAAAATAAATTCCAAAAAAGGTTTTTGATTAAAAACTGGATAATATATATCAAAGAAGCCACAAATCTTCAACTAAAAATATTTCATTATATAAAACTGAAATTAACTAGTCAGAAGAAAAGAACTAAATAGTTTTGTCCATATAATAAAACATATTCACCAAAAGAACCCCAGTAACAAGCTTTGAAATGAAATGATTTCAGGAAAGATTTTAATGAACAGAAGACAGAAAATAATACTTTAAATTTTTTAAAGAAATCAACTGAAATGCTATTACAAATACAATCAAAAACAAATAAAATTACAGACTGAAAAATATTAAATAAAACAATAATTTAGTTGATGTGTATGTGTGTGTGTGTTTGGATATAATATCTTTATATATATGTATCTATAAAGTAGTCATATGATATAAACATTTAGTGTAATTACCATGGAGGGTCTAATTCCACTAATAACTCGAATAATACTTTCAGTTCCAATCTCAAATGTTAACTCTAACAATGACTTCCCATTCTGAAAATAAAATAAAAATGAAACAATATAATCTAAGTATCACTTATTAAGTTTAAAGAAGCATATTAAAAAACCAAAACCAAATGAAACAAATAATTAAATAAATAAACTAACAAAAATAATAAACAACATGCTTCAGTACCATTCTAAGAGAAAAAGAAATCTTATCCTCTACGAATAGCACAAAAAACTGTTAAATATTTTTCTTCTTCTTACAGATTAAAGTATACATTTTATCATTAAGATATAAATTATCAACAATTCAATAAAATACACAAGTAACAAACCACTGCTTCTTTCTCTTTTTTCCTGGATCTTAAACTCATCAGGATCAAATAGTCAAATATTCAGTAAACCATGGTTTTCTTACCTTTTCTATGTCAACACGACACCACTGATTTATTAGTTTTCTCACATTCATTGCATCATCACCCTCAACTGCCTCCCAGATTCCAGGCTGAAATAACACAAAGACCCATCAAAGAAAGTAAAGGACCATTTGGACTTTGATATATAATTTCACATTTTTATAAAAAGCCATCCAGACTTTGATGTTTATTGTTAGATATTTCCGTTAATAAAGCTCATCTACTAACTGAGAAAGCTGACTTTTTGAATCTGTGCAGACTGTACTTATATTATGAAAAGCTGTTATTTTTGGTAGTTTATGTCTGGCAAATATAGTTTTAAAAAAAGAAAAAAAGTTATTATTCACATTAGTCAATTTAGTGAATTCTATGAAACAGAGCTAATTAAAAATCTAATCAGATTAATAAAAAAAGATCTAATAATGTATATACATTAATTAATCTACAAACAACTACTTTAAGATTACTAAAGAAGCATTAATTTAGGTTGGAAACAAATCAGCTGATATATTTGACTTATGGTAAATTATCATACATTATATTGATAAATTACCAAATATATACATATATATATACTCACAACATATTTCATAAAAACATCCTTCACATGTTTTGGCACATCAGGACACAGAGTAATAACCTCCAGAGGATATTCACCATTCTAACAAATAACAAATATAAATCTTTTACATGAACTGATGAAGGGACATAAAAAAAATCAAATAAAAAAATCTGGAGAAAACAACAATTTAACCTGTCCAGTTTGAGGGTAAAAATTATAAATTCAAACACTTACTTTATTAAAATCAAAATTAATAAAAAAAAAACTACAAAAGTATATTTTTATAACATTATATATATATGGAATGACCCATATATATATATATATATATATATATATATGGGTCATTCCATGTCAAATCACCCAAAATTTAAAAAACAAATTTAAAGAATTTTGAGATGTTTGACAAAAATGGATGTGACCACCAACCTTTGAACCCTCATATCTCAGGAACTACTGGGCCAATCTTCATAAAATTAGTATTGTTGAAAAACTATTGTTGGGGTCACTGACCCTTTGACCTTTTTTATGACCTTGACCTTTATTGAAATTTAAGCTCCCACTGGTTAACTAAAACATATAAAAGCTTCCTGGGTGTAATATTTTTTGTTTAGCCACAATATAGATTTAAAAAATGCACATCCATGAAAATAACACCTTTTCTGCCATTAACATCTGATTAACTAAAACCTGAATGATTAGTTCTGGATGCTTGGAATCCTTGTCATATTGCCTTTTCAACAATACCAATTTTATGAAGACTGGCCCAGTAGTTCCTGAGATATGAGGGTTCAAAGATTGGTGGTCATGCCCATTTTTTGCAAATATCTCAAAATTCAGTAATTTTTGTGTTTTTTTGCGTGATTTGACATGGAATGACCCATATATATATATATATATTTATATATATAAAATGTTATAAAAATATATTTTCCAATTGGCCTAAAATTTCAGATCTGGTTCTATGGGATCCCAGTTAACAAGTATACCAAGTTTCATAAAAATCTGAGACGGTCGGGTTTAACCTATTGGGTGATTTGACATGGAATGACCCATATGTATATACTACACACACACACACGTAAATATTCAAAAAATAACACACACACACAGACATATTAACACTTAGTTAAGAGACAAGTAAAAGATGAAACCTTGTTGGCATGGTAAACATCTGCATTACAGCGCAGAAAAGCTTCCACTACATCTGGGTGCAGTTTTCCTGTCTTCAGATATAACATCAATGCATTGTTACCTTCCTAATAATTATAATCAGATAGAATAAAGGAATAAATATATAATGTCTCAGTTATTTAAAATTAACATGGATTTATAGTTTCAAGTATTCAAAACAGATCTATCAAATAATATTTTAGATTGTGTTGATTAGTATGCATTATCAGGCTATTAACCTATTACCAGTTAGTATCTTATATCTTTAAAAATGAAATGTAAAAAGAAGTATGATGTAAACTTTAAAACTGTTTTAAAAAAAATGAAAATGCTCTTTAATCTTTCAAAGAACAGGGTTAGTCAACCCATTACAAATTTTCAAATTTCTATTGGTTTGTTGCTGTTGTTCTTTTATCACAATAGTGATTAAAAATGGATCATTTCAGAGAAAACTGCTCCATCACCAGTTATAATCACTTTATCAAGGATAATTTCAGAATTAAAAAAAGTTTATAATAAAAAGTCATTTTGATATCTGACAACATATTATCTGACTTAAGTTATTATTTGACTGGTTTTTGACTGTAAACCTTTGTCAGTAAATAACTCTGAAAAAATCATCACCATAATAATAATTACTGTTAAATGAAAACAATTGTAAATAACACATTAAACTGCATTAAGTTAAGAAAACAAGAACAGTGTATTAATGTAAATATTTATACCTCATTTTGAATGTGAATGTTTGCACCTAAATTTCTCAATAAATAAATCATCCGGGCTCCTTGAGAAAAGTCCTTTGGTTTCTTCATCAAGCCTAATACTGCTGTCAGAAATATGTCTTGTGGGAGCTAGTCAGGTATTAATTACAACGGATTAAAACATTTCATTTCCAAATTTTAAGCTGATTTAAATGGTTACAACAAAACATTTAATAGGTCTTCACAAGGCATAATTTTTTAAGATTCATGTTTCTTTGAAAACTGAATAAAGATAAAACAAATTTTATAAAACTAAAATACTATTTGTGCATATGTGTATGTGCACATGTGCATGTTTATGTATGTATATATGTATGTATGTATGCATGTATGCATAAACACACAACTTCTATTCATCTTTTTTAATGGATGAAAAAATGTTAGTATTTCTCTTTTTAAAATTTTAATCTGAAACATTTTCAAAACAGAATTCTGTAATTGAAATATAATCTGAAAAAAAAAAAATAATAATAATAATTAAAGCAAATTTACCATTGATTTATTGTGCTGAAGCTGGTCTTCCAGTGTTTTGAATATAGGAGGTCCTTCTGTCTCTGGACCCTTTTCAAAACATGCTTCATCATAAAGCAGTGACAACAAAGCATCAGCATCCAGTGCAGCCACTGCTCCACTCACAGAATCCTGCAACATATTAAAGTTGCTGTTTGATTAATACTTTGATAGATCAACAAATGTAATTCAGCCTATAACAACAAAGAAGTATTTAAGTTGGGAAATGATTAATGATTTTGAAAACACACTGTCATTAGATATACAGAAAAAGAAGTATAAATTACAGCTAATAATTTTTATTATTACATGTAAAGTATTTCAAGTACCAGTAAGAGAAAACATCCATGACACAGTTCAGTATCATTAATGACAGCTAATGAGATCATATTGTAAACTCTTCTGTTCTTTCAATGTTTATTTCTTTCCTTTGTGAGTGCTGCGTTAGCAAGGCTTATAGCAGATTTACCAAGCTATGAACATGAACATGCAGGTTGGAATAATAATTTATTTTAACTGACTCACTAGAAACTACACTGAAAATTGCAACATTATAATTTATATAGTCAATTTTGTCTTTATTTTAAAAAAAGAAACTGAAGTCAGTATTGTTCAGCTAAAATATCACTCAGTTGTTTATAATTCTAAATCCAACTTTTTGTGCAATGATATTATTCTGGTCAAATAAGCAGAAACTAGTAATTATTTTTGTTGTAGTCAATATTTAATTATGTTTGCTTTACAATATTTAATAAATAAAGCACTGAACTAACTATATAAATAATAAATAATATGACAAGGTCATATATCAATGAAATATTCTGCAGTGATGTACTGCTTCATAATCATAATGTTAGCATCTATTCAATAAATATGTTTACTGTAATGTTCACTGACTGATCAGTGACTTTTTTATTATACCAATACCTAAAATAGATGTGAAAGTAACAGCTATGTTCAGTGCAATTTCACTGCTGTTACATACATGTATAAACAGTGGTTCCTCAGGTTAATGGGACTTATATTTTTATAATGGCAAAAAGGGTTCCATTAATGCCCAAAGTCTGTCACAATAGTAATTGTTAAAATGATAACATTTTATAGTAATTAAATTATTATAATTAAAATCAATCATTTTATTTCACAGTTGGTCTGTTATTGTAGAAGTAGAAAGATACAAAATTAACAATTATGAATACTAAATCAGTAAATGATCTCACAGAAATATTATGTCAAATTTATGGGTGCTGCTCAGTAACTTTGCTATCCAAACCACCTGTCAAACATTACATTAATTAAGGTGCCCAAGAGAATTAGTAAACCAACTAGTTATCAAATCAGTGAAGTAAATTTATTTTCTGCTGGCCTGATCTCTCTCAGATTCTATGCATGAAATATGATAATTGAAACAACTATATTAAGTTTTTAGCAAACAAACAAAAATATCCAATTTTCCAAACCCCAAGATAAAAAATAATTGAAAAAAAGAAGGCTTTTAGGGTCCTGGAAAATATTTCTATCAAAACAAATACTGTTTAACAGTTCCTTGTGATATGCAATTTCTCAGTGAAATATTACTGTTTCCATCAAGTATAGGCCAACATGTACAAAGGGATTGTTTTCAGTGAGGTAGGTACAAAATAAAATCATGTAAAAATACATAAATTCATATTTCTAAATATCACTGGCAAATATAAAAAAAAGAATATGAATATACATATGATTATACCTTATTTATTATTACATTATCTTTCATAAAATAGTGTATATGTATGCACATACATATATACCTTTTTATATATTAAAATACTATCTAGTTTCTTCATGTTTTTTTTTTTTCATTATTATAATTATAAAAAATTAAAATAGAAAATAACAATTAAAAAGAAAAGAAAAGAAATATCTACAGGTAATAAACACCTAAAAAGTATTCAAAAATAAAACACACATACATTATAATCAATGTATATCATTATATCATATATTTGTATATATATATATATACACACACAGTCTATACATATCAATAAATTGAATAATAATTTATTCACTAAATCAGTAATTTAGTAAATGATTAAAAATCCGAAAACATCTATGAAATAATGTTTAAAATTGGAAAAAACTCTGCTATGAAGTACTGCAACGTTTCATAACGACAAGAGCTGGAGAAAATAAGTATCCGTTAATGAAAAGTCTTTGGAGTTACACAGTGAATATATACATGATACAGTGATACAGATCATACACTGAAACAGTCATTATTATGTAAGTGTCCTGACCCACTGCTGGTCGCTATCGTTATTGACGACATTTACCTGTATAATTTATTATTTATAAATATAAGTTTAAAATATTACCTCCATAATCAAGGTACTTTTGTCCGTCCCAATAAATATGGTTAAACATCACAGGATTGTTTGTGGTTCCATGACTTGAAAAATATCTTGCATCTTCTGCTGCCCTGCCACCAATTTTAAGCGCGACGTCTAGCGGAATTCTGATTGCAGCAGCTGAAGCAGAAGCAAGGTCTTTTTAGGGATTTGTCATTGCTTCTGTATTATATTATTTCCCCCCCCCAAAAAAAAAAATTCTATACGAACATCCCTCACACGCACACACGCACACTGAAACATCGTCACACATATACCAACAGACAAAAAAAAGAAGAAATAATAGTGTAAATATACAATCCCTAACAAGGCCTCACGCATTTTAAGCAGCGATTAAGTCTCGGATTTTCACTGTTTAGAATCGGGATACAATCTAGTAGACGTACTCTTGCTGACTTTATGACTGAACCGGCTAGATAAGAACACCAAATATGACAAGCTAGTTTATTCAAACACATTAGAAATTAATTAGCTTTTAATTTAATGGCTTGGAATTGTTAATGGGAAAGATGTTCTTTGTTATTTTGTTGGAAATTGTTGAATTTCAACCATCACGCTTTTCCAGGTTCATTCTGTACCTCTGCTTCGTTAGAAATGCATTTGCATGGTAAAACCAGCTCCATCCACGAATGAACATGGATATGCAAGCAAAATAGCTCAACTGCTGCACTAAATTTGGGGTATTTAGTATTAGTATTTATATTGTTCCAACAGTCATTTTTGAATAATGACCGAATTTCGAGACCCACTAACATACCAATGATCCAATTTTGTAAGTGAAATTCAAACGGTAAAATACCAGACTGTTACTTGCATTTTCTCCAGGTTTTCCTTTAATTTTTGTACTCTGTTATAGAAAATTATTAATAATAAATTAAATAAAGATAACAACAATAATTTAAAAAAAAAATAATATAAATTAACACATTTTAAATTTTTTATTTAAAGTAAAGAATTGGTTTTTTATCGCGAAATGTGGTGAAATGGGTAACAGAAGATTTGAAAAACGTTGACATATATATACAATATCAAATATAATTATGCAGTCAGTAAGGAATTAAATAAACTTAGAATATTTACTTACCTAAGAAAACAACCAAGATAGCAGACATTTTGCTCATAGTGTGGGGAAAACTGAAAATAGATAAATATTTGCTTTTTGTTATCAAGATACTTTGTTGTTCTGTGTAGAGAATGAGAATTCGAAGAAACCAGCAATCTAATAAAGTATTTCGAAAAAACTGTGATCGTATCTATGACGCATGCAATAATGGTCAGTTTCTATTATGGCGATCTGCCAGAAACATCTAAAAAAAAAACTGATTTAAGACAAAATTATAAATCAGAAAGAGTTATAGAGTTTATGAAAGAAAGGGAATTAACAATGAAACAATTAGAGAAAGCAAGAAAAAGTGAAAATAATTAGATTTAAAGGAAAATATTTTAACTTTCCACTTGAAAAAGATGACAAAAATATGTATCAGTTTGCATCGCCAAATGTCAAGCAATGACGTGTTTTCCAACGCTGTAATCATCCGTTACTACGTCAACCATTCCTTCAAATTGTCCTTCGTTTCTCCCTTCTTTTCTATTCCCCTAACTCGTTCAGTTTATTTACTCTCCTGGGTTACAACTTCAAGTGAAATTAAACATTTTAAAATATTACTGCAGTGAATAAAAAATTGCCTGATTCACATCATGATAATATTCACACACACACACACACGCAAAGTATCTGGTCTGAAGATAATTAAGACAATTAAGAAAATATATTGAAGGCTATTTACATAAGCAAAATATTAATTGATGTGATTATATGATTATCTGTTGACTAACATTTTTTTTAGTCAAATGACCAACAATGTGGGAGCAGTTTTTTTATTTGAAAGAGCATCAAATTTCACTGACATGACAAGGTTTTCCACAAATTAAGTTTTCGTACAGTTATCATACAATTATTTTCTCTTTCTGTTGTCATCATTCTTTAATACATACAATTTTACGATCAGTAAGAAAAATGTGATTCCATTTTTTAAATTAAATGTTTTTTTTGACTTTTTACCTGAGAATATTTCAGTTTTATAATAAATTAGAAATACCTTGTCAGTAATATAGTAGTTACAAAATTAACTAACATAAGTAATATCCCAGTTTAATGTTAATTTTACATTTTACACAAACACACATAGAGAGAGAGAGAGAGAGAGAGAGAGAGAGAGAGAGAGAGAGAGAGAGAGAGAGACTATTGCCTAGCTGTTTATGATCGTAGTCGTCAGTTTCGTCGTAAATGAAGATATCATCGAGAAAAGCATCATACGTTAATAACAAATGAAGATATCTCAGTTATGCTGATAATTTGAAAATTGTGTTCATTATTTATTTCTATCAAATGTAAAATGTACTATGATAACACAAATAAGTAAGCTTAATATACTCTGCATACTTCCAGGTTATCAATTTATTTGTTTTTGAGGTCCAATCTTCATTAATAATGAGTATAAAAGAATTAAAAAAAAAAAAAAAAAAAAAAATAATAATAATTAAAAAAAATAATAATAAAAAATAAAATTAAAATAAAAAATAACTTGTTGATAACAGAATATAAAGCTTTTATTGAGAATTAATTACCTTTCTTCCGACTCTATGTATAAGGATCATTCTCCCAGAATTGAACAAATTGTGAAATTTGACGTCCTTTCAATATAAATATAAATAATAATGTCTCATAAGAATTAAAAATAGGCAATAAAACAACGGAGGCTATTCATGGACTATTTAAACATTTATGAATCATTATTAATTCACATTTAAAAAAATTTGAGTCTTGTTCTGTTTCTGGCAAACTTGAATGTCCCAGAAGGCATTACTGTATCGATGGTTGAATCTTAAATAAGTAAAATTTTATTTCTGGTTCATTTGTTTTTACACAAGATATTATCCATGCAAAGTTGTTAAAAATAAAAAAACATTTATTCTGTACGTAATCCTCTTGTCAAAAAAGCACACAACAAACGTGTCCCTTGTTTTTAAATCGGTACTGTCACTTTGTGTCCGGAGAAGAAGTGCATGAATTTCCGACTTAAAAATGATTAATGTGTAATTATTTATTTATAAATTTGCTGGAAGTAATAATGTGAAGTTAATTCAGTTAAATCCGCGACGGAAAGTTCATCTAGAAATATCGGTTTATTTCTCTGACATAGGAATATCACTGAAAGATTCCTGAGGTTAATTTGATTAACTTACCAAAATCAGGTTAAATCACTGCATCTCTTATATCTTAGAATTCATCGGTAATATTCTTTCTCTAGATATCCTCGCTGTTGTTGTTGCTATTGTTGTTTGTTTTGTTGTTTGTTGTTTGTTATTTTATTTTATTTATTTGTTTATTTTTGTTTTTTGTCAACAGGGGTCGGCAAACCTTTCAAACTCGAGATTCTCATGAAATTCTGAAATAATCCAGTTGGCTAAGTACATTTTCTTAATGTGCTGGCAACGTACATTATAGTGTTCCTCTAATATTTAATTTTTTTAATTTTTTTTTTTTAATCTTATTTAATATATTTTGTTTTAGTATATGGAATATTTGACTAAATTTAATTTTACGTTTGTATCAAAACTATTTTATTTAACTAATTTTAATCTCTAGGGAAATAGTGTCTGGCTTCATTTACCCCAGTTATGGTAGTTATCCCAGTTATATACAATATATTGTGATCACTATAAATAATGGCAAGATATTCTGGGTCACTGACGAAAATACAGCTTTCTGGGACGGAAATAGTTTTCTTCGATAAATTACTTGTTACTTACAGAAATAATATAGTGTTTAAAGTTACTTCTCTAGTGTTTATTTACTCTTTAAATCTTAAAAGACATAAAAAAAAAAAAAAAAAATTATAATAATAATAATAATAAAAAAGCAATTAAAAAAATTGTTGGTGTTTAAGAATTATTTGCTATAATGATATACGTGGGTATGCGTGTATGTGTGTGTGTGTGTGTGTGTGTGTGTGTGTGTGTGTGTGTGTGCTTTCAATTTGACATCTATTTCCCCGTTAATTTGAAACGTTTTGTTGGGTTTAAATGAATGGCATGTTTTTTTTTTTTTTTTTCTAAGAGGTTTTTGGATTGTATTTTATTATTATTTGATTGTTAAGTGTAATATTTGTAAGATATTATCTAATTAGCTTGATTTAATTTGATTTGGTTTTGATTTTTGTTATATTTCCGTTTTTTATTTTCATGTTTTCAGCCTTTATGTTTTGTAATGATTTAATTTTGTTTTATTTATTTATTCATTTATTTATTCATTATTATTTTTGTAGGTTTGTTCATAGGTCGTTTCTCTGATCACATTTCCTTCTCAAACTCATTTTAATCATTTATTGCGACACCCGCGAATTCTACGCTATTAGATCGTTACAGCTGTCAAGCAATAAGTACGCCTGCGCGACGCCATATTGGCCAAGAAATACCTTCGCTGTTGGAACTACGTTCCTTTATTGAAAATGGCTGACACTAAAGCTTTGGAAGCCGAAATAAAAGAAGAAAATAATCCAGATAACGTAAAACATGTAAGAGTAAATAAAGAAAAACTATGCAGTTTAATATGTTAAATGTAGACTGTTTGACGAGCCCAAAAAATAATTACAACAAATCCTGATATCTGGATTTTTGTAACTTCGTAAATAATCTAAATTATGAAAATAAATATATCGTTGACTATAAAAGTATAAATATAAACAAAATTAATGAACAAAATCATAATAATCATAATAAATTAATTGATATATATAAAGAGTATTAATAGCGATTATCACGTATATGAATATCTGAAGAGGCTTTATTTGGTTACCATAAGAACCTTGAACAATAAATCATGCCTTATCTTATTTGTATTTTAAGTTAAGTTACCTCAATACTGAGGAAATTACTTTGTCCAAACGTGAAATAAACATTTTAAAATGTGTCTTCAGTTATCTGACTTGTCTGATGTATTTTTAATATATGTAAAATAAAATAGATATATTTCAAGGAGTTAGACAAATTATTATGTTTTTTAAATGTCAGTAAATATTGATATGATTTCACTTTGAACAATCAACATCAGCAGTGATGCTTCTGTGTAGTATGAAGTTTAGTGACAATGATGACAAATATATAATAGTAAAAATTACCTTTATTAAACATTTGAATTTTATATTTTTCAACAACAGGATGGTGATTCACCTGAAAAAGAAATTCCAGCTGCCAAAGTACCTGCACCAGCACCTAAACGAAAACCTCCAAAAGGTAAATTAATCATAGCAGGATTACTTACAAAATAAATTCTACATTCCTAACTCAGATTAGCTCGTTTTACAAACCATATATTTCAGTTTTATTTATTTTTTTATTAAAAAATAAAACAGCATCTAACATAATAAAAAAAAAATAAAAAAAATAAAATAAAGTGCAAAAAATAAAATGAAGAAAAACAATAAACAACATTTACTTTAATATGTTAATAATGTAAAATTAATTTTATACTAATTAGCTCCTGATCTTCCTGTGTTTGAAAGACGGAACTGGCTCATCCACTTACATTATGTTCGCAAGGAGTTTGAAACATGTAAAGGACTTATTAAAGAACAGCTTGCTGAATCTGGAGGGATGTGTGAATATGCTGTGTATGTTCAAGGTACAATAGTAATAAAAACATTTTCATGATAATTCAAAATGCAAAACTTATGATTATGATGTTTTATTTATTAAACTGGATGATGATGGATATAATTTTACTAGCACATCCTTGTTAGTAAATTACATTAAAATTATATACTGATTGTTGTTTGGCTGACTTCTTTATCAGTTTGTGTCACTTTCTTTGACCAGATTAATAATTGTAATATTTCATTTACAGTATTATTTACTTCCTTCACGCAGCTTCATTTTGGGTTTTAACATTTGTTTCTTCTTATAAAATGTATATATATATCTATCTTTTTAAATCAGCACTTATTTTACGACAAGAAGGACGAATCAAGGAGTCACTTGAGCTGTTTCAGACCTGTACATTACTTAATCCTCAGAGCTGCGAACATCTAAAACAGGTTGCACGTTCTTTGTAAGTGTACTTAGTCTAAACATCATATTAAAAGAATGCATATGATATATCTGATGTCTCCATCTAAATACATACAAATAAATTATTATTATTTTTTTTTATAAATGTGTGTGTTATATATATATATATATATATATTGTACATTATTTTTAACATATACTCTTTATTTATATTTTAAATTTGGAGAGTGCAACTTGAAATTATGGTTCATTTATAATATTAATTCATTATTTTAACAATAATCTGCAGAATTCATGTACTATTTTGATTTGTTTAAGGTTTCTTCTTGCTCGACATAAGGCTGCACTAGATGTATACAGTGAAGCCATGAAGCTTTCCCCACAAGACTGGGTATATCTTAGATTTTTGTATTTTCCTAATTAAAAATTATTTTACTAAATAAGTATTTAGTATTAATGGTAACAAATTAATTACTTTCAGAGAGGTCTCACTGTAAACATTAGGAACATTTCTCCAGTATCAACAAAGCTGATTTTAAATTAATAACTGTATTTATCTCTGCAAGAAAATAATAATATTCATTAGGTTAATCAATAAAATAAATAGGGATTCTTTTAAAGCTTCTTAATATTCTCTCCAGAAATGGATCGGGATGTATGTGTGTTTGTCTAAAAAAATATATGTATATAAATTGTAGAGGATGACGTGTCATAATTTGGAAAGGTACTGTTGAAATCACAATAAAACCACTTCAGTCTTTTTATAGTTTTTACGATTTTTATTAAATGATTCACACCATAAATGGACTACAGCAGCATGCACATTAACAAGTATTATTGTTATTTGCTACATTATAAATTGACATTTTTCTTTTCAGGAAATCTTCCACAACCAAGGTGTTTGCTATATGTATTTAGGAGACTTTGTCAAGGTAGTTTCAAAAACATTTTCTAATTGCCAATTCTTTGATTTCTTAATGCATATAACAGTATTAATATGAAATTACTTTTGATGCACATTAAACATTTCATAAATTGAAAATAACCTGTTCATTAATTTAATTTAATCACAGGGTAAATACTAGAAGTAAAAATTATACAAGGAAATCATGCAGTTAAGCATGTGTACAAAATAATACAAGTTTTGTGTGTGTGTGTGTGTGTGTGTGTGTGTGTGAGGTGATGCTTTCTTTTAAGTATTGACTGGAATTGCAAATAACTGGTTACAATATTCTAATTTTATTTAATTTTTTCTAGGCTAAGGAGTTTTTACATGCTGCCTTGGAATGTAGACGTCATGAAATTTCTTATATTATGCTTGGCAAAATTCATTTGATGGAAGGTGATATGAATGGAGCCATAGATATTTATAAAAGTGCTGTTAGGTAAATATTATTATTTCACCATTTTATTTGTAGCAAACAAATAGAAAAGCATATTAAAATACTGGAATGGTTATAAACACACACAGACACACACACATGCACTTGAACTGATCAATATTTTCTGTTTAAACCATATTCCTTTTATTTGAAATCTGATCTCAAAATTGTTTCTGATTTGTAATGTGATTTGTACTTGCAGTTTTTCGCCAGAAAATCCTGATCTCCTAACAACATTAGGATTACTTTATATGCAGGTGAGTAGGATATTATCCACTAAATTTTAACTTATACCTAACAAGATTTAAAAAATAAAGAATATGTGTAATAAAAGACCTCATATTTATTTTTAGGTTGGACAGTATCAGAAAGCTTTTGAGAACCTTGGTAATGCAATGACGTTTGACCCCTGTCACACAAAAGCCATCATGGCTGCTGGAAGTATGATGCAGAGCCATGGTGATTTTGATGTTGCTCTAACTAAATACAGAATTGCTGCAGTCAATACACCTGAGAGCCCACAGCTGTGGAACAATATTGGCATGTGCTTCTTTGGCAAGAAGAAATTTGTTGCAGTATGTTTATTAAATTTCTTTTTTTATTCTAATTGGTTTTAATAAGTAAAAAAAGTTAAAAATTAAACAAGGCAGCTCCCCTGGTTAGAAAAAACAAAAACCCTCAGTGATAAAAGCAAAAGAAATTTTAAAAATTAGAATATTCATAAATTATTGTGATAAATTTTGTCATGTTTACATTTGAATGAAGTGAAATTTGGTGTTCTTTTCCTCTTTATTTTCAGGCAATCAGTTGCTTGAAGAGGGCCGTTTATCTTGCTCCCTTTGACTGGAAAATCCTGTATAACCTGGGTCTAGTACATTTAACTATGCAGCAGTTTGCTTCTGCATTCCATTTTCTCAGTGCTGCCATCAGCTTCAAACCAAAGATGGCTCAGCTCTACATGTTACTTGCAGGTCAGTTTTATAATAGAGAAATTTGTCCCTTAATGCTAATTTGTAACAGCTTTGTTAAAGTCAGTATAATTTAATTTATCTAATTTTCAATAGATTGATTTATGTTCCAATGTAAAAGCTGATATTGTGCATTTACCAAAGTGTTATTTATAATTTATAAATATTTAAAGAAACTATAATTGTTTTTAGGCTATTTATCATGAGAAGTGTTAAACATCATTCTGTTCATTTTATCTTCAACAGGAAGGTAATTCATACAATGGAATAATATCTCGTAATCTGATACATTTTCTGATTGTTTAAATAATAATAATAATAATATAATATAACATGAATGCATTTTTGCTAATAAGAAAATAAAAATGTACTAATTAACTAATTAATTATTCATTCAAGGTAAAAATTATATCATGATATATTAAAAGATTCAAGTTTGAGTATGATTGATTGATTGTCAGTATAAAACTTGAGCATCAATATTTAACAAAGTTTTTATTTTTCAGTTTCTCTTACTCATTTAGAAGATCCAGACAATGCAGGTCAAGCCTACGAACAAGCCTTGACACTTGATCAGTAAGTACCACTTAAAAATATATTAATTGTGTATTGCTTTACAGACATATGATTTTCCAATATTCTAAATGTTCCAAAAATATTTGTGGGCTTTTTTTGTTAGTTAACTTTTGTGAATTTCTGTGGCTTATTGTTTGTGGTGTGTTTGGGATAATAATTAATCAGTTGGTTGCAGTGGAACTGTGGATAATGAACACAAATAATCAGGATTCATAAAATTAATTATCAACACTTCTATAAATATATACACTGTTTTATTCGTTATTATTAATATTTACATACACACATTAACATTCATACTAAGATCATCATTTGAGACTGAGACTGTAAATTTATTTTTATTTTGTGGAATTAAAATTGTGGTTATTTTTACTTTCAGAAATGATCCTGCCATCTCATTGAATTATGCAGTATTTTTATACAACTTAGGTGAAAGAAAGCAAGCATCAAAACAGTTTTCACAGTTTGAAAATAAAATGAGAGCACTGAAAACTACCTCATCCAATATAGATCAAGAGGTTTGTATCATTAATATTAACTCTTTCATAGCTTATTATTACTTTTCCTATTTTTTTAGTAAAAGTTCAGATAGAACAATGTTGTTACTTGTTTCAGTTAATGGATGTGGCTGCTAAACTGGGTCCAGCACTGCAGGTTGGTGAGAACCTTGTTTGGAAGAAAGAGGGAGCTGCACCAGCAATTGCAACAGGACAACGGCCAGCAACATCATCAGCTGTGGAGGCTACAATTGCTGCCACTCCTGATGTTGACAGAGAATCAGTGTTTAGTCCCACAAGAAGACAAAACCATGCTCCTGCTTCTGCTGACACTGAGCAAGCTGAATCTAGTTAGTAGATTTAAAATAATCAGACTTGATGTTAGGATAATTGCTTGCATTTGTTTTTCATTTTTTTACTTTTTAAAGACAAAATATAATTTTAATATTAATATGGAATTGTGACAGGATAAAAATAAAACTTTGATTCACCTTAATTTTACAAGTTTATATACTGTAAATTTCTATTTTGTAAAAATAAATATATGGCTAACACAATTTTAAATGCTATATTAGAACAGAATCTGAAATCACAAAAACAGAAAATGTCTGCATAATTATTATTATGTTTCTTTGAGCTATGTTCGCTAGTATTTGAGTAATTATAAATCTTTTTTTTTCTTCTGCTGAATGCATGACATTTAGAATAACAAAAATAAACTTTTCTTCAGATGCACCTGAACAGTCTAAAGACAATGCTGAAAAAAGGGATGACCCTTTCAACATTTCAAATCCTGCTTCTAAGAAAGGGAGTGCTCTTCCCCCTCTCAGTAGGAAGGGTCTGGAGCCTCTGTCTCCTCTTAGTAATCTGGCCAGTGCTCCACCACCACCCACCAATGATCCAGAAGATGACCTGGTTAAAGAACAAATGGAAAAACCTAAAGAATTGGGTCCTCTACCCTCTTAACATTTTCATATTATTTTAACTGATGTGTTTATATATATTTTGAAATTATAGTTATTTATTTATTTATAACTGCATTGATAAGAAATAAAATTTTAAAAAGACAGACAAAAAATGACTGTTCTATAATAAAGTACAGTGTCTATTTTTATTATTTCAGAATATATTATGTATATGTACATATATAAAAAGACATTTCTTGCTTAGCAGAGGTTTCATTTTAATATAACTTATCTCAAAACTTGAAATGTGAATAACAAGAAAAAAAAAAAATTACATAATACATTTACTTTTTGTTACTGTTTATGCAGTTTGTTACTGTGATATATATGTTGGTTGTTCTTTAGCTTGTGACATTGCCAGGTTATCTTAGATGATTTATAGCTAACTGTATGCTATATTAAAATGTGATAATTGCTGTCATATCAACAAATAATACAGTATTTTTTATTTATTTTTGTTTCCTGCACATTACTGTTTTGAAAAAGACAACATTTTGGTTTTAAAACAAGAACATTATTTCATTTTACTAGTTACATGACTTATGAATATAACAGTATTTTATTGCAGTAATTTATGCTAACTTTGTATTTGAAAATATATTTCTTGAAAAAAATATTTCATTTACATTGTTCAAACCACATAAATATATATAGATGTATAAAAATGTATTAAAAGCAATAAATAATTTGTTACTACGTATCTTTCTCTTCACACTATACTTATCATTTAGTATAATCTTACAAATGCTATATTTCTGTCTCTTGTTAATAACTTCTGTGCAGTTTAAAACAAAGGAAATACCTCACAGAAACAAATATAAAGTTGAATTAATTTATTAAAAACAATTTATTATTTATTTCTCAATAAGTAAAATAAATTGTACTGTATTACCAAATTTATCTTAACTCTTACCTTGTCTTTCTTTGGGTGTTCAGACATGTTACAGTATATTTTTACTAAAGAAAAGCGTAATTACCAATTCAAACATGAAATGACAGAACATCTTTTTTGGCTGTCAGTAGCAACAATGTTATTTTTAAATTTAATTTTCATAGTAACATTTGATGGGAAAGAAATTGCATACAGTCTTGCACTTAAATTTATTTACAAATTACCTCTGTGAAATTTTCAGTGAATGTTTTTTTAATAAAAAATCTTCATCTGCTGTTTTCAACCCAAAAGATCACTCAATCATTTAGTCAATAAAACCATTTAGCAATTCCATGTGTTATACTGTTTTTAGCTTAAATAAATTTAGACCATGCTGCAGTTATCATAACTTCAGGAAACAAAATTAAATGAACTGTTATACATTTAAACACATATGACATCAAACAAAATATTATGTAGCCAAGCACTTTCAACCTTACAGCCTTGCTCTGAGCTAGAGGATTGTGCTGTTTCTTGTCATACCATTCTTCAGTCTGTAGCTTGAAAAGATATTGGTGAATATTGGTAATCTTTGAAAATTTGGAAACCATTCAAGGCTATTTGCAGCATTAATTTTACAAGTATTTTAATGTAAAATTCTGTTTTGTAAATAAATATATGGCAAACAAAATTTTTACTGCAATATATAATTACAGTGGAATTACATGCCTTAGATGATCAGTCAGAAAAGACCCCAAAAGGCAGCTTTACTATCATCAGATTAAGGATTTAGTTTTCTGTGCTGTCTTTAGGATAAGAATTGTATTGCATTTACAGTAAAAAAAATGTGTTACCCCAAATAACACAGCATAGTATTTTCAGTGCATGCTCTATAATTACACGTGACACTGTTTTAGGACTAAACTAATTACAACTGAAACTGTGTGAAACACTCACTCTTTAAAAATTGCCCTCCCAGAAAAACAAATGTTGAAGAACATTTGTTAAAAAAACTAAAAAACGAAACACAAAATAGTAATAAGAAAAACATGGAATACGTTTCAAAATCTGTTAGTACTCATTACTGTTCTGCATGTATTATTATAAGGAGTAATGATTTCCCTTCAACAGACATAAACTATGTTTAAATGTAACACTTTAAACTAAACACTTACACCGTTTTTCAAGAAGTGCTCGCTCTGAAATGGTGGAATTTAATCAGAACAGAAGAAGAAGTATGGCGGAGTAAGTTTGTTTATTTTGTTGCTTTAGTTAGTTCAGACAACAATGCATAAATTGATTGATAACTTAGTCCTTTAAATAAATACATCATAATCGCTTGTTTTGTGGATGAATTTTAATGATGAGATTATTAACTGAAACTGTATAAACAAATAAATAATAAAATGAATCAGAAAAATTCTGAATGTCAGGCAGAGGTATAAAAATGACTGATAATGAGATGAAAAAAAAAAAAAAAAAAAAAAAAGAGAATAATATCAAAGGTTTATAAAACACATTGTAAATGCTGTAAATGTTTTGCGAAATATAAAAATAAGTTTTCTTTTAAAAAAATGAGTATTTACCAAATATATCCTTTCTTGCATCATCAAAATATCGGCATTCAACCAAATTTGGTGAACTAATAAAAATGTACCCTGACAGTACTCACACCGAGTTTTAGATCTTTCTTTATGATATATGAATGTGTCAAATTAGTATGACCAAAGCAGTTTCATCCTTCCTACTCTGCCTTTAGGCTTCAGGAGGACTGCCAACCTCCCAGGGCTTGGGCTAGCTTAACAGAATGAAGCTTTTTTTGTAACATAAATACTATTGGTCATGCTTCTAGAGTATTATTACATCAATAATTTAAATAATTCCCTATTTTAAATTCAGTAAATTTAATTTTTCAATTCCTAATGTAATTGATGAAAATGAAACTGACATGGCTATGTTATATATTCTACTTTACATATATAGAGTAAGCAGAAGTGTATGAAAGTTTTGTAACATTACAAAGGCAATAGTTAACTTTATTTTGTTTTTCAGATTACAAGAACGGAAGATTAAAGATGCTCAAATGAGAGCCACTATTAATCAAAAATTGGTGGAAACTGGAGAGAGGGAGAGGTAAAAGAAACATTAATTTACAAAATCATATATAATAAAATAAATTTAACATTAGATTAGTAAAAATAATTATAATAATAAAACAAGCAGTTCTGATCATTGATTAATCTTGCTATTGATATATTATGATGTAATCAGTAATGTTATTATCAATAATGAAAGCAGTAACATAATTACATATTTCACAAAGGATAATGTCAATCTTCCAGAATGTGTGAATGTGTGTTTGTGTGGACACACCACAGTGGTGTAATTAGGAGATATCTTTTTCTTTTCTGCAGATTGAAAGAACTACTGAGAACACGACTAATTGAGTGTGGGTGGAGGGAGGAACTCAAAGCATACTGCAAAGGTAAATATGTACAAGCAAAAGAGTATTGATATATATAGACACACCCACATATACACATATATTGAACCTTTTTTTTAATGACCATTAACAAGAAAGTTATGGCAATTTAATTGTCACCTAATTTGCTATATTTGAGCTTTTATCTTAAAGGTAAAACAACAGAACACCTGATCTGATTTGTTACTGCTATATTTTTATGTGAAAAGGATGATTATTAATCATCAACAAAAGCTTCATTAAAAACAAATTCAATGAGAAAAGACTGAAAAGTCTGATCACCAAAAACCCCAAAATAAACTCATTATAAGTTAGAAAGAATATTCAGCTCATCTTCTGTATAATTGGGGATGGTTTTTATAACCACAAAATGCAACAACATTGGCAGAAAAATCTGAATATTTAGCATTACAATTTTGAAAAATATTTTGATGAGGCTAAAATGATATCAGGTTTGTAAATAACAATGCATAGAATGACGACAGTCAGTTTTGGAAATGTTTGTTTACTAGAGGCTTAACTAACAGTTGAAACAAAAATGAGGCTGTGGATAAAAACTACTTGGTGTGATTTGGGGTATTGTCACACACCTAATACAATAGACACAGGTAAACACCAAACCAGTATATGTTTAATTCATTTTTATTTATTTTTATTTCAGAAATTGTTCAACAGAAAGGTCTAGAACACATCACTGTAGATGACCTTGTTTCAGAGATCACACCAAAAGGACGAGGTAAACCTGATTTCATCTCTAATTTCTTTCATTCATTTATTTCTTTGAACAACAGAGAAAATGTATATTTAATGGTTTTGTTGTACAATTTAATATTAATGAATGACAGAATAAGAGGTTTGTTTTAGTTGTTTGAGAGCTGACAGCATGAACCGATTATAAATATAAGTAATTAAAAGTATTCTAACACAAAGGAATCTTTTATTTTATTTTTTAAGGTAATATATAACTAAGACAGGTTAGGAACTAAATATTTTGAATATCATTGACAAGCTGAGCACACACACATTAATAATTTATAAAATTCTTTGTTTTCAGCTTTAGTTCCTGATAATGTGAAGAAGGAATTACTCCAGCGAATTCGTACTTTCCTAGCACAACAATCTTAATAAACATTTTCCCAAACAAATCATTCCGCAAATCAAGACGTTTATTTTTAATTATGAAATCCCAACAAGTAATTACCATAGAGGTCTTACAGAATATAAATAATATTTATTAATTTCCAGTGAAGAGAATTCATAAATGTTTTCTTGATATGATTTTTAAAAAAAATGTTATTAATGTAATTCCTTCACATTTTTATTATTTTTTATCTGTAAGTATCATTTATTTTTTTATTTTTTAAATATGTACAGTAATTATGGAATTAATTTTCTACTAATTAAGCAGTTTTGATGAATAAAAATTTGTTTTAAATAAAACAATAATTACATTGTCAGACCAGGAAGTATTTCATAAATTATTGTTTGTCAAAATATGGATGATGTTGGTGCTCATATAATTTGAATTGTTATTGCTGAACAATTGGTAGCCAATTGAAAATATTTTTTGTTTCAAGTTTCTTGTGATCTGCATTATGTATAATACATCAGATAAATGTCACTTTTATGCCAGTGATCGTGTATTTGAACAAATAAATAAACAAGAAAGAAAAAATATTAATCCCTTTCAGTTTAATTATGAATCAAATGTATATATAAATTATTAATTTGTTTACATATGTGTTGATTTATTGCAGGGTTGTTTCCTTGTACTCTATCATCAGTAAACTTGTTACTTCTTATTTTTGATATTAATGGAAGTGTAATGTAGGATCTTTGTTTTAATTTTATTAGCCTCATTTTTAAAATTATTACTAACACTTTATTATTTTGAATCAGTGAGATTACAGTAAAACATAGATGTTGTAACTTCATTATTAATTTTAATATTACTAGCACTAAATTATACTACCATTACCAATTATTCTTATTAAAACATAATTTAGATTTTGTTTTTCTTCATTTGGTGGATTTTTTTATTTGATTATCTCTGACAAAAATGTTTTAGTATATGTTAAATATGATTTTTGAATCCTATTAATACATCAAAATATTCATAGTCATCTAAATATATATATTATTTTTCTCTGACTTTGACTTGAACAAATTGGAATAACAATCAAATCAAAGGGACATAATGATTGCAAGATAAACCCACATATTATTTCTGTTAGAAACTAATTTCACAGTAACAGCATGCTTATAGAACATCTGTAAACAAAGGATCTTTTGAGGGGATTTAATATTATTATAGAATTTTTATTATTACATGTTCATAAAGAATTATTTATAACAGTGCCCACTGCCCAAGTACCAATTAATAATAATAATTATTATTATTATTATTACACAAACTTGGCATATAAAAACTACACTTTTCGTAATCTATCCTATGTATAACACAATATTATTTATATATATATATATATATATATATATGAAAACATTGTTAGATTTAACAAATATGCAAATGTTTTGAGAAAAGAATTAACCTGAAGGCAAATGTTTGTACTAACACTGTTTCTGTAATAAAAATCATACGTCATTCTGGGTTCAGTTTTTATTTAACGACATCATGATACAAATTCTTGTCATTGGAAAGAAGTATAATGTTTTATCACAGTGTTTGTGAGAAGAAAACACACTTTTACAGGAATAATTAAATATTAAAATAAAAAATAATAATCATTACTTTGGAATATTTAGCTGACAACTTCCAATTATTTGTCACTAAATTTAGAATTAAAAACATCTACAGTTATAGCTGGGAGACATCCTTATATTTCCCAAAGAGAAAATCACTTTGGAGTACCTGTAGTTATCTGTCTGTCTATGTATTAGTTATATATATGTCTCAAAAGAGAACTACAGATTATGCCATTATTCATAAAAAAATAGTTACGAAATAATAACAGTTGAAAGATAGCTAAAACACATGGTTTAGTATCATTATCTTCCAGTCACACACAGATAAGAACCACAATCATCATTCCATAAGTATTCTTGACTTTTTAACAATAAACCAGTTTGACAATTTGACAACAAAAATGCCATGTTTTGGAGGAGTGTATATATGATAAGTTTTAACAAGCCACTGAAATGGGAAATAGCTGGATGAACACAGTGAGGAAGACTGATTATATGATCCAAATGTAATGACGATAAAAAAGTAACAGCAATGAATAAATTTAATAACAATCATGATGATGATTATAATAATCCTGTAAAATAAGGTTCAGTGAAGTAATATAATTTATCATCTAACTGTATCATAATTTTTATTTTACATATACACTGGCACCTCGAGTTACAAGTGCTCCAACTTACGAGTTTTTCGAGTTATGAGCAGCCGCCCGGTCGATTTATGCTTTGATCTGCGAGCCAAAATCCAAGTTACGAGCGAGCTTCGGACACGCCGCCGCTAGTGGCGCATCGAACAACACTGCATTCGCCCAGCATCCCGCGTCTCACTCGTTGGCTTCACGTGGTTACCTCGCCGTGGAAGCATCTCTGTTGTGTTGTGCTCGCGTTCTGTGCACTATTTTGCCAAATTTCCGTGGATCCTAAGAGAGTGCAAAGGACAATGCTGAAAAGAAGAAGCGGATGATGTCCAATGAATTAAAGCATGAAATCATGGAAAAACATAAGCTTTTTGTCATTTATACAATATATTTTTCTTATTTAAAAATACGTTACAAAAATTGGGGTGGTTTTTGGGGGGCTGGAACGGATTAAAGGTATTTCAATTAATTTCTTTTGGTAAAATTGATTTGATATACGAGCAAATTGAGTTACGAGCTCGGTCACGGAACGAATTAATGTCAAGGTACCACTGTATTATGTAACGTGCTGCAAACTGGTGATGATCTATTTCAAGATCACACTAATACGGAATCACTGCTAAAACGGAACCATTTTCTTTGGCTAGGCTATAACGGCGCTTCATTATATTGGCTAAAATGTACATTTTAATTGTTTATCATGATGGTGAATAAGCCTAACAACTTGAACAACCATAGGAAGCATACTAAATATAAATAACTAACTAGCAAATAAACAAATTTGGATGTTATCAATAAATTGATGTCATTGTTTCTACAAAATAACAGAAAGAAATCAATTGTTATTTACACAATTCAAAAGAAATAATGCAATTTATTATTTAAAACAAATGTTGTCAGATATCGACTACATGTATGCTTGTTTTGTTGTAGTAAAACACTAGAGACACCCATATTTATTGTTCTCAGACATCGACTACATCTCTGCTATTGTTGTAGTGGTAAAACACTAGGAATACCCAGATTTATTGTTGTCAGACATCGACTACATCTCTGCTGTTGTTGTAATGGTAAAATCTAAGGATACCCATATTTACAGTTTCAAACATTGACTACGTCTGCTGTTGTTGTAATGCTAAAGCACTAGCAATACCCACATTCATCATTGTCACAATCAACTACAGGTCTGGTGTTCTTGTGATAAAACGGTATTGAATACCTTTTTAATTGTTATCAGACATTGGCCGCATGTCTTCCGTTTTATAGTGGTAAGCACTAGCGACAGCCATATCAGTCAGATACTGATTACATGTCTGCTTGTTGTTATGGTGGTGTAACATTAAGGATACCCATATTTATTGTTCTCAGACATCGACTACATGTCTGCTGTTGTTTTAGTGGTGTAACATTAAGGATACCCATATTTACTGTTGTCAGACATCGACTACATCTCTGCTGTTGTTGTAGTGGTAAAACACTAGGGATACCCATGTTTATTGTCGTCAGACATCGACTACATCTCTATTTTTGTAGTAGTGGTAAAACACCAGGGAGACCCATATTTATAGTTGGCACAGATCGACTACATCTCTGCTGTTGCTGTAGTTGTAAAACACTAGGAATACCGACTGGATAAAACACCAATATTTCTTGTTGTCAGACATCGACTAAATGTATGCTGTTGTTGTAGTGGTAAAACACTGGGGTACCCATATTTAAAGTTGTTAGACATCGACTACATGTCCGCTGTTGTTGTAGTGCTAAAGCACTAGCAATACCCACATTCATCATTGTCAGACATCAACTATATGTCTGGTATCCTTGAGATAAAACGGTATTGAATACCTTTTTAATTGTTGTCAGACATTGGCCGCATGTCTTCCGTTTTATAGTGGTAAGCACTAGCGACAGCCATATCAGTCAGATACTGTTTACATGTCTGCTTGTTGTTGTGGTGTTGTAACATTAGGGATACCCATATTAATTGCTGTCAGACATGGACTACATCTCTGTTGTTGTTGCATTGGTAAAACACTAGGAATACCGACTGGATATTCTCGTCAGACATTGATTATATGTCTGCTTGTTGTTGAAATGGTAAAACACTAGGGATGCTCATATTTATTGTTGTCAGACATCGATTATATATCTCCTTGTTTTTGTAATGGTAAAACCCCAGGGATATCGATATTTATTGTTGTCAGTTGTCGATTAATCTCTGCTGTTCTTATAGTGGTAAAAGACTAGGGATATACGTTTATTGCTGTAAGACGTCGACTAAATGTTTCCTTCTTGTCGTGGTGGTGAAACACTAGGGATATACATGTTTGTTGTTGTAAGACATCCACTACATCTCTGCTTGTTCTCGTAGTCGTGAAACACTACGGATACCCATATTTATTGTTATGAGACATCGACTACATATCTCCCGTTCTTGTAATGGTACAACACTAGGGATATCCATGTTTGTTGTTGTCAGACTACATGTCTGCTTGTTGTTGTAGTGGTAAAACGCTAGGGATACCCATATTAATTGCTGTCAGACCTGGACTACATCACTGTTGTTGTTGCATTGGTAAAACACTAGGAATACCCACTGGACATTCTCGTCAGAGATCGATTATATGTCTGCTTGTTGTTGTAATGGTAAAACACTAGAGATGCCCATATTTATTGTTGTCAGACATTGATTATATGTCTCCTTGTTGTTGTAATGGTAAAACACTAGGGATATCAATGTTTGTTGTTGTCAGATATCGACTACATGTCTGTTGTTGTTGCATTGGTAAAACACTAAGGAGAAATATATTTATTGTTGTCAGACATCGACTACATATCTGCTTCTTGTTGTAGTGGTGAAACACTAGGGATATCTACATTTATAGTTTCAGACATCGACAACATGTCTGATGTTGTTGTGGTGGTAAAACACTAGGTATACTGATATTTATTGCTGTCAGACATACACTTCATGTGTGCTTGTTCTTCTGGTAGTGGTAAAATACTAGGGATACTCATGTTTGTTTTTGTAAGACATCGACTACATGTCTGCTTGTTCTCGTAGTCGTGAAACACTACGAATACCCATGTCTTCTTGTAGTGGCAAATCACTAGGGATACACATATTTATTGCTGTCAGACATCGTCTTCATGTCTGCTTGTTGTTCGAGTGGTAAATCACTAGGGACACCCATATTTATTGTTGTGAGACATCGACTACCTGTCTGCTGTTGTTGTATCGGTAAAACATTAAGGATACCCATAGTTTCTGTTGTCGGACATCGACTACATGTCTTCTGTTGTTGTAGTTGTAAATGACTAGTGAATATCATACATGTAGTCGATGTCTGCCAACTATAAATATGGGTTTGCCTTGCGTTATAGCACTACATCAACATCAGAAATGAAATTTGGGTATCCCTACTGTTACTGCACTACAACAACAAGCAGACATGTAATCAGTGTCTGGCTGATATGGCTATCACTAGTGCTTACCACTATAAAACGGAAAACATGCGGCCAATGTCTGGAAATAATTAAAAAGTTTATCACTACTGTTTTATCACAAGAACACCGGACATGTAGTTGATGTCTGACAATGATGAATGTGGGTAACCCCACTGTTTTAGGACTACAGCAACAGCAGACATGTAGTCGATGTCACAACAAGAAATATGGCTACCCCAATGTTTTACCACTACAACGGAAGCAGAGATGTAGCCGATGTCACAACAATAAATATGGGTATCCCCGCTGTTTTACCACTATAACAACAGCAGACACGTAATCGGTATCACAACAATAAATGTAGGTTTCTCTAGTGTTCTGCCACTAGAACAACAGCAGACATGTAGTCGATGTCTGACAACAAGAAATATGGGTATGTCTAGTGTTAAACCAGTTGAACAAAAGCAGACACGTATTCAGTGTGTCTGATATGGCTATCGCTAGTGCTTACCACTATAAAACGGTTGACAGGTGGCCAATGTCTGGAAATAATTAAAAAGTTTATCACTACTGTTTTATCACAAGAACGCCAGACCTGTAGTTGATGTCCGACAATGATGAATGTGGGTATTGCTAGTGCTTTAGCACTATAACAACAGCGGACACGTAGTCGATGTCTGACAACTTTAAATATGGGTATCCCTAGTGATTTACCACTACAACAACAGCATACATTTAGTCGATGTCTGACAACAACAAATATGGGTAACCCTAGTGTTTTACCACTACAACAACAGCAAACATGTAATCGATGTATGCCGGCTATAAATATGGGCCTCCCTAGTGTTTTACAACTACAAGAATAGCAGAGGTGTAGTCTATGTCTGACAACTATAAATATGAGTATTCCTAGTGTTTACCACTGAAACAACAAAAGACATGTTGTCCCTCTGACTATGATATGGTTTTCGCTAATGCTTAGTACTATAAAACGGGTTACATCCCTGGGTGTATCTGACAACAATGGAAAAGGTACTCAACTGTATAAAAAAGTTTGACACCACATTTAATAAAAAGAAGATTCAGTGGAGGTGAATGTTTTTTTTTTTTTTTTTCAATATTCATTTCAAATATAATTAATGAATTTTATGAAGTTACTCTACTGATCAAAATACATTAAAAATGATGTCACAGACACCTGTATGTTATTCATATCTGTGACACATTTAATAATGTCATCTTAACCATAACAGTGTTGCCAATGTACAACACAAAACAATGTATTGACATCATTTTCTCCTGACTGAAAATGGTTGTATTTTATTTACTGGTGCATATACATCAACCAAAGTGTTTGTGACGATCTAACCGATCTAACATCATCAGCATTTATTAGAAAGAGAAGATTTTTCAATTTTTACTTTATATCACAACTTGGCAAAATATGTGCATTGTTCATCATCTTTGGTATGTTTATTCAATTCGAATCCAGCCTACCCCCATTATTTTATTTCTGGATCCACCACTGAATTGGTTATTCCTATGTTTGACTATGACCAATATTTTACAGTAATTAAACGGGGTATTCCTGATGTTTGGTGCTAGAAATTCTGAAACCTAGTAGGTATCTCTCATATCAGATATTTTATTACTTTAATCCATGGGATATTATAATCTTTATGATTAAAAAAATATTCCACAAATCTGCTATACAAACATGAATATATCAGAATTATTATGTGAACATGCCAGACAAATATGAAGATATCTGAATATTCATCAAATGTTCCAACACAAAGATACCTTCATTTATTCTACAAATCTGCCAAGTAAATGTGATGCCAAAAATTATATAGAAGAACAATTTACAGCAGATAAATTTGGATTATTATTTAGGGATCTTAAGCAAGCTATTTCAAACTATGTTCTGGGAAAACAATAGGGGCCCTTTACTGAAATCCCAGGACACAGAATTAAAATAGACAAGTAAATATCTGATGAAAAATTAAATTAATAAATAAAATAATGTATATAGAAAAATAAATAAAATAAAATAAAATTTAAAATATTTAAAATATAAAATAAAACATCATCAGTATTCACAGTGAAATTAGAAAGAGGAAATGAGAGAAACTAGACTGATCACACATATAAAATATCATTTGCTGTTAACTGGTAAGATTAAAACTACCAAACAGTTAGATCATCATCATACAAGAAAAGATTAATTTCATTCAAAGATGCTTTTACAAAGACGTGTATATAATTCTGAAGTTCTCCATATTATTATTATTATTTCTGAGCTAATGGTGAAATGTCTTATTTCTTTAAATATGTCATTTATTATAATAATAATAATAATAATAATAATTATTATTATTATTATTATTATTATTATTTCTGTTGTTGTTGTTGTTGTTTTTTGTTTTTTTTTCTTTTAAATATTATATTTAAATAATTTTTGTATGGCAGATTGATGTGAACAAAATCTTAAAATAAAAAATATCTGGACGATAGTTCAACATGGTTCAATTGAATAAAATAAACATTTTAAAACTGGACATTAATTATTTTATCTATATTTATAATATATCTGTTTGAGGCACACATTAGAAATGGGTTGTTGATCAATATAAACTTTTATAAAATTTTGAAATTGTTTGTACCATCTGTGTCAACTGCAAGTATAAATCCCCTGAAAAGTTCATTTTTATAATTATATAAAACCAACTTAACATCCCCTCCACTGAGGTGGGCTTTCATCATCTAATAGCAAACAGTTAACTAATAATAAACATAACCCTGTTGTAATTCAATGTATAATACAGGTTAAAACTCTGACCATTTATCAGCAAATATAATAACTGAAAAAAATCTCAGGATCTTTACAATAAAAACATTCCTAAAGATTTAGGTCAGTTAGATAAAAATAATGTTGACCCCCTATGCAAGACCCCTCAAAAATATTAAATGTAATTGAGGTGCCTAAGCTAAATGTTATATAACTGACCAGCCACTGGCTATCATCCAGGACAAGGAACCCTTAGATGAGTCTGCACTCTGACACACTGACTTGTCAGACTGACAGTTCCAGATAAAACACAGTGTGAACATACCAGTGTGAGCATACCAGTGTGAACATACCAGTGTGAACATACCAGTGTGAACATACCAGTGTGATCATACCAGTGTGAACATACCAGTGTGAGCATACCAGTGTGAACATACCAGTGTGAGCATACCAGTGTGAGCATATCAGGTGATAAAAAATTAAAATTAAAAGATAGAATTTCTTATTTTATTTAATAAAATAATAAATATAAATAATATCCATTCATATTTTTGGAAATAAATTTAAAATAAAGTATCTTTATTTTTGAATCATTCTAAGTTAATAATTTAAAAAGTAATTAAATGTTAAAACTGAAAAGGTATTTTTGTACTAATGTTTTCCATATGGAACGGCACAAATTTTAAGCATTTTTTATTAATATTCTTAATTTTAATTTGAACATATGATTTTAAAAATTATCATAGATTTAAAACTATAACCAAAAATGAATAAAATGTTAAAACATTTGTGATTAAAACATTTATAACATATATAGCTGAAAAGGTCTAAAATAATAATATATTATGCCAAACAATCTTTCTGAATTATAAAAAATTAAATATGATCGTTTTTTTTAGAAATTCCTATTAACAAAAAATAAAAAGTATGATTATTAGCAAATAACCAAATTTAATTAATTGTAATTAATGGCAAAGTATACTTACCTACATTTATGAATGTTCATATTTTTCAATTTATTTTCAAAAAAAAAACTTTTAACATATTTTTTGTTAAAATTGACTACTTTGTTATACTGTCTTGTCAGTTCAAATGTCACTTTGAAAATGAACAATGATACAAATAGACAAACAACTCATCAGGCCAAGCCAATAGCCATGTCTCTATGGAGATGTAATTAAGCAGCTTCGCTGTAATTGGAATTGGAAAAAAATTAACGTGCTAATCAGAGCAAGCTGTTGTGAAGCACGTCTGCGACGGGCACGCTTTCTGACAGGTCAGAGGGCGTGTCCGTCGCAGAAGCTTCGCTGTATCAAACAGTTGCCTATTGTGTTAACCTTTTCTACCATCCAATCAAAAGTTCTGAACAGTGATATCAGTTCAGCTGTACCCATAAACTGATTATTATAAAAAGTTAAGCCGAAGTGAAAAAAAAAAGAAGTATTTGTTTATTTTTGTTCTTATTTATTTATTTATTTATTTATTTAGATATTATTATTATTATTATTTAGTTGCTCGTGTCACTTGATTGTTCAACATCAAACATGGGTTAATAAATTCTAAATTATTACGATAGTTGAAAAACATATTTATCGCCTAGTTTACCAATGCTATAGCTAACTAATAATCTATCTATATATATATATAAAAAAAAAACATAATAAAAATAACTAAAAATAAAAAATAAATAAAATTATGTATTTACCCATTTAATTTCATTCAGTTGTGAGCTGTCAAGACACACGCTAATTTTTTCCAGTAATTTCTGCCATTTTTATAAAAATGAAAAACGGTCACCAATTTGAAACACTAACTTTCGCTACAATACATACTTTTTGTTATTTCTTTTAGCTTCGGAAACAAACAAAAAATAAATAAATAAATAAATAACAAAAGAAAGAAAGTAAAAATTAAAAAAAATAACGTGAATCTTGATAATATTTTACTAAAAACTCATCATGTTTTGCATTACAATAAATAAATATAATATAAATAATATAAATTTATTGATCATCGGGCATATTAAAAAGACAATAAAACTTTTTTGTACCATTATTCATTTTAGTTTCTTTTTTCTTTTTTAAATTATTATTATTATTATTATTAAATGTTTTTTTTTAATAATAATGATTTAATCCATATTTAGTACGCACTCAGAAATGCCGAAACTGATGAAATCATATAATTCAAAGAAATGTTAATTTCTAAAAATCGGTTAATTTTAACCCCCCCCTTTTTTTTTTTTTTTAAAGCCGATTTTTTCATATACATGTCAGTTAACAATGCATATTGTTCTGAAAATAGAGATGTTTTTTTGAATTTTCAATACACTTCCACAGACAATGAATACTCCCATGAACCACACACACACACACTGGTCTAATATCCATATAATTTGAACGCATTTGTGCAAGAATCCTTCCTAAATTTGTTTCAAGTTACAACATTTAGCTTAATATCAGTCAGCGGTAAAGTTTTCTAAGCCAGCTAAGTAATGTAATACGTATGGATTATTTTTATCAATTTTTAAAAAATGTTTAGCTAAGCTATAACGGTACATCATTATATTAGCTAAAACGGGGCGTTGGGCCGGGGCTAAATATAGGTGATTATAGGTGAAACGAACCAGTTCTTCATGCGTTTTATTTACGACAAGGACATAATTTTCCATAACTTTTCCATAGCTAAAGTTTTCGAAAACTTTTAAGGTCCTGGAAAACAATGCAACGAATTTCCAAAACTTTCCAAGACTTTTCAAAACTGCTTTGTTTGGTGGTGTCAGAAGTAGATGCCCTGTCATCAGCCAGTCCTTACAAGCATTGAAAGTCCAGGTATCTGACTGTGTAAAAGGGGTAAAGTTAAAAAGACTAACAACGCCATGTCTTCTCGTGTCAGATTTTTTACGGATGTTTGTGTTTGGTGATGTTTATATACGATTCGACTGAATACAGTAAGATTCGGGACCAACCAGACCAAGTTCCCCAACATTATTTGAGTAGGGACCTATTTTTGTTTTCCGATTATGAATGCTTAATGGATTCTCTGAACCAAAAAAAAAACCAAACAAAAAAACAACAACAACAACAACAACAACAACAAAAAAATACTGTGAAATAAAGATTTAATGTTAATCGGTTGTGTTAGCCGCCGCCATATGATTATATGTTTAGTGGAAATCGTTCATGGAGTTAGCTTAAACAGTCTCAAACGAAAGTTCTTAATTTAATCTGAGTATACAAGTGAAAGCTTTTGACCCACACAACTGATAGAAAAACATAGATGCAGAGACTGTAAAGCCTCTTGATTATTTCCGAAGTGTTTTTGTGAACTGTTTATTTAGTCGTATTAATTATTTTATTTTATTTTTATAATTTATCCATTCTAATCTATTTCATCATTTAGATGTTTTTAACTCTGATTAATTTGGTATAAAACGTATTTTTGTAGTACTAGTAGAAGTGAAGTTATGAATTTTCAAGTACATGTATATTATATATATAAACGTTTAATCGAAATTTCTAGAAATGTATATGCACACACAGATATACATGCATATTTTATTATTTTTATTGCCAGTTCCCTTTTTGCAGAAATGAATAGTCACTTTTTGTATTTAATGAACAAAAGAACTGTTTTTACGACTAAACGTTACGTGGGGTATACTCGAACAAAATAATGCGAATGTTTTCGCCTTAAACAGAGGGCTGGTAAATACATGTGTTGTTGGACAAACGCTATTTGAAAGTAAATAACGGGTTTCGTTTGTCATTGTACTTATATTTAAGTGTTTTATGCCGGAGGTAAGCAGTGTGGAGCTCAGTGGGGTGAAGTACTGTTTAACCATGAAATGTGAACTGTGCTGAACTACACAGGAGCGGCGAGAGGTTGTTTTTGTTCATTGAGTAATCAAGTACGTACTTTGAGGGTTATACTGAGCTTTGTTAAAGGTAATTACCATTAACCTTTTCTGTATTTCATGTGTTGTCAGTGTAAGTATATGTATATGTATGTATGTGTATAGGTACCTATGCATGCATGGATGTGAGTATGTATGTTTGTATGTATGTTTGTATGTATGTATGTATGTATGTATGTATGTATGTATGTATGTATGTATGTGTGTGTGTGTATTTATGTATGTATGTATGTATCTCTGCATCTTTTTTTTCCTCTGGCTCTCTGTCTTTCTGTATTCTGTTTATTTATTTTCTTTAAATTAAAAACCCAGCGTACGTATATCATTACACACTTATCAGGGAAATACATATAAATACACAAATAGCCACAGACACAGTATACTCAATCTTCTCAAAAGAGAGAGAAAAACACAAGTAAACACAAGTAAACACAAGTAAACACAAACAGAAACCCTAGGTACACAAACACAGATTACAAACACATGTTAATATTTAGGCACAGGAAAAGAACACAGACAAATGCAGACAATCAGAAACAGTACCTGCAAAAATCCAGATACAAACAGAAAAACAAGTACACATAGAAACATAAACAGAAAAACAAGTACACATAGCAACACAAACAGAAAAACAAGTACACATACCAACACAAACAGAAAAACAAGTACACATACCAACACAGCAGAAAAACAAGAGACAACTAAAAAAATCACAAAGAGAAACGTTTACACACATAAACATGGCGAATAATACGTAAACAAACACTATAAAGATATACAAAAATGCTAAAATGTACAAAAAAATAGTAGGTACAGAAATAAGTTCACACACACAAAAAACATACTCACAAACCTAGACAGGTAATTAAAAAATATTAACATTTTGCTATATTTTATACTGTGTGCTTCTGTGTGCATTTTGTGTGTGTGTGTGTGTGTGTGTGTGTGTGTGTGTGATTTGTGTGTGTGTGTGTGTGTGTGTGTGTGATTTGTGCTATAGTACTATAGTTTAGTTATATATCGCGGTAAGTTTGATTTAGAAGATTAATATTTTACGACACCACAGAACAGAAGAAAAGAAAAAACGAAGGAGGAGAAAATCGGCTATAATGTTTTCAGAATTGGTAAGCAAAGGAAGAAATATAGTTTTTGTTTAATGTCTATAGAACAAAATGGATACAGTTTCATGTACTATAGGACGTCAAATCTGTATTTAGTGGCATCATTAGTATACATCTAATTGCAAATTTTCTGCCATCAGTTATGGTATTTAAAATAATATTTCTGACACATACATACATACATACATAGTTTTCAGAGGACACCTACTAAACGTTTTCACTTATAGCAAGTGTTTATTATTAGGCCTGCGGGGTGAGACACTGGTTATAATGTGAAAATGGCACATTCGAAGAGCTGAGGATAAATACTGTAAAGTATTTTTTAAATACAGTATTATAGAACTTTATTTTAAAAGGGTTAATTTTGAATTACACGTTGTATGTATGCATGCATATATGTTTGTTTATAATATATGTGTCCACGTATTTATTTATCAGTCTGCCTGTCTATCTAACTATCTGACTATCCGTCTGTATGTCTGTCTATCTAACTATCTGATTTTCTTCCTTCTGTCTTCAGTCTGTCAGCGCGCGTGGGTGTGTGTGAATGTGTGAGTGTATATATAAATTTACACCCCTGTACTACATTTCTCTTTTTCTTTTGTTATTATTATTTTTTATCTCTCGGAATGAGGACAATGAATTCAGTAGATAGCAGTATCAGAAGTTCTAAACGCAGTCACATGCATTACGTGTCACCGCCTACAGTGACCGGTCGTTTTGACAGACGGCTACTACAGCACCCGGCGAAAACCCAGACCCGGATCCTTGCTGCGGCTTTTACTTACGGCAAACGCGGTACTGAAGTGAAGTCCATTACAAAGAGCAGGTCAAAAGAATCAGTTCTCAGCAGGTACATGTTTCATAGTCAGCTTTAAGAATGTTTGGAATTTTTGTTTTTGTGCGCACAGACGTAGAAGATGTGATACACTTACGTATGTTTATACACACATACATATATATATATATATTCACACGTACTTGCATATTTAAGTAGCAAACATACCTACATACCTAACTACCTACTTATCTACCTACACACACATATGCAAAATATATGTGTGTATATATATATATATATATATATATGTTTAGAATACTCGTATTTAAAACTGTTCCTACATGAGTTGCCAATGGCAAGTATATATACACACGATTTTTTTTGTTTACGTCAAAGAAGCGAGAATTACATACATCTGTTTATGTCACAGTGTGACATTACAAGTACATTACTGCATGAAGTTATTCATATGGAAATGATAATGAACAAACCGATACTATATAGACGTACACGGAATGCAGTATTGATATCCACATTTTATTTTTTTTATCATATGTACTATAGTCCTATAGTTCAGTTAGATATCGCGGTCAGTTTGGCTGAATAGATTAATATTTTACGACACCACAGAAGAAAAGAAAAGAAAAAAAAACTAAAGCGGAGAAAATTCGGCTATAATTTGGTGAGTTTTGTAAACATAGGAAGAAATTTGGTTTTTGTTTAACGTCTTTAGAACAAAATGGATACAGTTTCATGTACTATAGGATGTCAAATCTAATTACAAATTTTCTGCCATCAGTTATGGTATGTAAAATAATATTTCTGATACATACATAGTTTTTAGAGGACGCAAACTAAACGTTTTCACTTATAGTAAGTGTTTATTATTAGGCCTGCGGGTGAGGCGCTGGTTATAATGGGAAAATAGCACATCAGAAAAACAGAGGATAAATATTGTAAAACTTTTTTTTATATACAGTATTACAGCACGTAATTTCGAAAAGGATACCTTACTAACTAACTAATTAAATAAATGAATAAATAAATTTTAAAATATATCAATTATTGAATGAATCAAAGAATCAATTATTCAGTCAGTCAGTATCTGGTATAATACGCAACCATAAATTATAAATAGAAATATATTAAACTCGAACATTAATTTACAAATAAAGTAAATTATATTCAAGCCTGTCTACCTGTCCAGGTATTGTGCTGTTTCTAGAAAACACTTTTATTATGTTTCCTGTCAGTTCATGTGATCTATTTACAGGTGAGAAATCAGGTGTGACGTTAGAAATAATAATTATAACGATAACTTGACCTTCACTAGTTATTGTTGTTTGTGCGGTAAACCGTGATCTGTAAAATATATACTAGTACTGCGTTCGTTCATTATCTTATAACATCTGTAAAAATATAGGTTGTAGTGCATTTTAAAGTATTCCAAATTTGTTTTTATTTTTAATTTACACAAATATATTTGGTAGGTTGTGTTTACGCATAGTTAAATAAGGACATACATACATATATACATACATACATACATACATACATACATACGTAACATACATACATACATACATACATAACATACATACATACATACATACACTCATACATATATACATATATATTAATAGGATGCGTGAAACTAAAAACAATTAAGAATAATATGTATACACATAATTATTTCTGTTGTTTTCAGTGTGACTGCGGAGAGGTGCATGATAACAGGGTTAGGAACATCAGATGTCTGTATTGCGAAGAATTCATTACTGCCTCACTCGTTCAAGAATTCGCCAGCTAAAGGTCCATTCGGTAAATATTTGGTGAGTAGCATACGTGTGTATCTGTTTGTGTCTGTATATCTGTCAATTACCTGTCTCCTTTCTGTATGATTATGTGTCTGTCTATCTTTCTGACTGTATGATTATGTGTCTATCTATTTCTCTGTCTGTCTGTATACTTATGTGTCTATCTATCTCTCTGTCTTTCTGTATGATTATGTGTCTATCTATCTCTCTGTCTTTCTCTATGATTATGTGTCTCGCTGTCTGTCTGCCTGTCTTGTTATCTATCTAAACATATACATGTATTTATCTATCAACTTCCTTTCTGTTTACTCTCTCTCTATACGTACATAACATACATATATACAAACATACATATACACACTCATATGTAGGTAGATATTTGAATATGTGTTTGCGCAAATCTCCAGAACAGTAATTTTGATAACAAATGTATATTTCTCTGTTGTATACAAGTGCTGTTTTTAATCGACAGAACACTAACATGGCTGAAGGAGACAGCGAGACAGAGGACAGAGGACGAGGAAGATGGAATTCGAGTTTTCAAGCTCTCAGACTGGAGAAAGAGAGAAACGACCTGAACAAATGTCGAACAATGAAGAAAAACTTACAGGTAAGTTACCTGATAGGTGTGTCATATTGAAATACATCTGAGTTGTGTGAAATCATACAGAAACGTATTGACAGAGATATACGTAGCCAGTTAGATGTATAAGTATAGATACAGGAACATGTATCAGACTTAGATAGACACAAAAGATAAATAAGTAAATAGTTATATAGACATATAGATAGATTAGATAGATATGCATATAGGTAGGTATATATATATATATATATATATATATGACAGACAGACTGATATACAGATATACAGACATATAGAAAAATATACAAATACGTAGATAGACATTTGCAAACAAAACATTGTTTTAGTGCTGATTTTAATTCTTTTAGATGAAACACAGAGTAGACTCTAAGTATGTAATGAATGGAGCGAAAATCTCACTGAAACCACGATATCACGTTGACGACGAAGAAATGAGTAAACTGAGAGAACTGTCTCGAACGTCGCAAGCAGCATACAGAAAAGACAGGTTGCTTACACATTATTTTCTTTGGAAAACATTTCCGGTTTTTTTCTTCATGTACTGGATCATGTACTTGTAACCTATTCGTTACTTCCTCCACTTTTTCTGTTTTCATCTTTTTATTTGAAGAGAGAGAGAGAGAGAGAGAGAGAGAGAGAGAGAGAGAGAGAGAGAGAGAGAGAGAGAGAGAGAGAGAGAGAGAGAGAGAGAGAGAGAATAAACGCAACAACAAAGGATTTAACGCTCAGAATCATTACAAAGAAATATAAAGTGTCTATGGATATCTGACTTTTGTCGAATTAGTATGAATAGAGTGATATGTGATTCTTTATATCTGATAATTTTTCATTGAACAGTATGTACACTGACTCTCTTTCTCTCTGTCTGTCTCTCATAATCTTTATTTCTGAATATAACTATAATGTCTGTAATACATCACATACTAGAAACACATACAGACACATACATATACATTGTATTTGTATTTTTTATGTGTGCACTTATATGTGTTTGCTTATTTATTACATAATTATAAATTAGTAAATATTTGTTTATTTTAGCTCCTCTAGAACATACAAACGGGTATGTACATTGTGTTACATTCACTTAACCCTCTACCTATCTCTGTATCTATCTATCTATCTATCTATCTATCTGCCTACCTACCTACCTGTCTGTCTGTGTGACTATCTGTCTGTCTGACTCTATCTACCTATCTATGTTCCACTGATATCTGACATTTATTAGCAATATAAACTTAATGTAGCAGGAATAGCATAATACTAATACATATTTATGTTCAGTATTATAATCTTTATATATATATATATATATATATATACTTATTTATTTATTTTACGTTGTAAATTCAAATTATGTAATTTACATTTTACTTAAAATCATAGATCCCAGAATTCGCCAGACACAAATAATTATAGAAACCTGTATATTTGATAAAACCAAACCTCTTGTACAAAGTATAACTACACAGAAAAACACGAAGCTATAACTATTATTTTTTCATGAACGTAGGTGTTACTAAACTGTGCATGAAACGATCAAGTATTTGTGGTTATTATTATTATTTATTTCTGTTTTATTTTTGAAACTTCTATTGCAGAGTTCTGCTGGAAGTAACAAGAGTCAGAACCGCGAGGGATTTCTTACGTCACATGAAGGCGTTTCTGGCTTTTGGGCTTCCGAATGCTTCAAGGCACCTGTAGAGAATGAGGGTATCATTTCGAGAGAAAGAAATTCCAGTTCAGCATTCGATAAAAGCATGAAAGGCAGAGATGGAGAAGGGAATAAAGAAGGTGTTTCTAAAGACACAGACAAAGATGGTGAAGGAAATGGTATTCAGGAAGCAGCTACAGACAAAGATGGTATTCATCATTTGAAAGAGAAAACCTGTGATAACAAGAATGGTCTTCTGAACACTACAGACAAAAACGGTCTTCCAGAATTCACAAAGGAAAATAATGAAGAAAACGAGGAAAACAAATATTTTCAGAACATAAAAGATGACAGAAAGTGCGAAGACAGAACAGATGTGATGACGGCCGTTCAACTTAATGAACAAAGAAATAACAGTGTCAGTGACAAAAATGAAGAAACCTTCGATAAAGGAGTTGATAACGAAGTTTCTACCTGAAAGTATCAATGTGTAGCTTAACCCCGCAATATAGACAAGACACATACACATACACAGATCTATAGATATATGTATTTGTATATCCATAAAATTATACACTGTACATGCATACAGTATATATAAATATATTCACTCACGTACAGATACAGATATATATATATATATAGATGTATGTATGTATACATATACATATATATATATATGTATGTATACATATATATATATATATATATGTATGTATGTATGTATACATATACATATATATATGTATATATGTATGTATATGTATACATACATACATACATATATATATGTATACGTATATATGTATATACATACTTACATACATATATATATATATATATTATAATTATATATCTACATTCTTACCTATAAACATATTTATATACATGTACATACTAATATATATATATACATACGCGCATATACATACAAACGTATAATACAAACACGAATATACGTACGAACACGCACAGAGCGATAATATAAATGCATACATTATCCAGACGTAAACCGATCACACAAGTAACCATTTTAGAGATAGATTATACAGTACACAACCGGTATATAAACTAACAGATACCCAGGAGTGTATATCAGTGCTGCAGTAGTTAACAAAAACTCTGTAATGGAAAATCGTTTAAACCAGTCCTTTAGCTAAACTCAAACTCGTAACATAGAGATACTCTTTATAGCTATATTCAGGGCGCAATATTCAGTGGCACCTGTCTTCAGCGGCCCCTGTAATGACCATCCACCTACGATTTACGGACACTTCTGAGTCCGGATTGTTTTTCGGTGGCTATGTCCCTTAGATCAGGAGACACCTACTGAACGCGCAAGCATACGAGTTCAACCCATTTGATACATAATTTTGATAATTAAGTAATTCAACATCATTCCATGTATATTTATATTTTATAAAAATCGCCTGATAGTGGACGTTTGAGGTCGAAACGATGGTCCAGATCTGAGCTCTGTATGGGTCTTAGAAGGAAGATTTTTTAAAACATAAATATAACTTATGCTTATTGTGAGTTTTATGACATGCTGACTATGTTTTTTGGGGCATCCATCAATGAACTCGATTGCAATTGTGTTTTAGGAGAAATCCATCGTGCTTGCAGTGACACACTGATTTATGTTTCGTGTATGTGAATGAAGATTGTAAATGTGTTCAAAAACATTGTCTGTAATTTTTATGCCTGCAATGTACGGACACTTTTGCTCGGTCCCTACATGACAGCACCACTGTCTATTTTTCAATAAATTAGTTTGAGACGGATTCATTTATTTTACTAATCACAACTTATTTTAAAATTCGCGGAATGTCTAGCATTTCTTTTAATATTGAATGACATTCACTTAAAACTGGCATATTTTCGATACCTTTTCTGCTCAGGTTAAGAATGAGAAAAAAATCTATTAACAAGCAAGGAAGGAAAATTGTTCAAATTATAATCTTTCATACGAAATTCAGTTAATTGTTTCAGTGAAAGATGGAGATCGCCAGTGAATCTGCCAGTGTATAACACAACAGGCTAAGAAATAAATGTTAGGACAACGTAAATATAATCTGTTGTTCAAAGAATGTCACTTTAATCATTAATTAGACCGGAAGCTATATACGTATATAGTGTGTATTGTGTGTATATGTAAAACACTAAACAAAATTAAAATAAATAAATGTTAAAACCACTTAAATATTGACTGTTATTAAAATAATTCCACATAAATAATTAATTAAACCAGAAGCTATATATATATATATATATATATATATATACTAACAACCAATTAATCTGCAACGCAAATCTTTAAAATGAACTTCAAATATTTTTCGGACTTCGCAGGACAATTTCAGAAACCAAACTCTTCATTTCTACCTTTGTGGTTATTATGTTAGTATTGCCAGTAGACAGTACTATAGGCATAAATGTAAATACTCTGATACGACAAAATGATTGTATAGAGAACACAAATTTACGAAACAAGATGATTTCAGAGAAATATCTGATAAGAAAAGTAAAGTTGAGAAGTGTTGTAGAGTGTGCGGTTGTCTGTACAAGTGATGAACTGTGCAGTACAAACGTGTTTGAAGAGGATTCAGGTAACTGTTTTCTCTACAACGATAACATTTCAGCTGGATGCCTTGAAAAATGTAATTTACCTAGAATCTATTACACCAAACAAATTAATGACTTTATTTTAAGATGTATTTAACTCTGCGATAAATATACTCCCCTTTTATGTGGTAATGTCGTTAAACGTGTTTTTTTATACTTATGAATTCACGAATCAACATCGACAGAGTAACCGTTTGGCAGTGGAAAAGACAATCCAGTTAAATTAACTGAATAGTAACGGTTATAAAATTATATCTATATATCCAGTCTGATCTATCATATCTGTGTATGCATTTATTATATATATATGTATATATATATACCTATATATTTATCTGTCTATCTATCTATCTATCTATCTGTCTATCTGTCTGTCCGTCTGTCTGTCTGTCTGTCTGTTTGTCTATATCAATCAAACAATCAATAAATGTATCTCTCTACCTATCTGTCTGTCTGTCTGTATGTCTCTGCCCATCTGTCTATGTTATCTGTAGTAAGTTTATTAATAGTCCAAAAGGGCTTACCTCCTTTTCAGTTTGTAAATAAGCTCTTCACACACACACACACACACACACACACACACACACACACACACACAGAACTCACACACAAATACACACACACACACACAGACACCTACATACTGCCCTGTTCGCTGTTTTCGAGATCCGATGTCAAATGAACAACAAGGCCACTTTTGAAATATTGCTCATTAAAGGAGGACAGGTTGGAAAATTGTCACTTATTTCGGTAGATCAAATGAGATCTGCGTTTACGAATATATTACTAGCTTCCTGAGGTGTGATGTTAACTTGTAGAAAGTTTGTTTGAACAGGGGAACTGAACAGAGAGAGATTTGTTACATTTGTTTCAGTTTAGAATATCAATGTTAACGGCCACTAGGGGCACTTTTATCAGAAAAGGCGAATTACCTATGTTATGCTAATTTACTATATGTTTAAACCAAGGAAGAGATTTTAAATATCAGTTATTTAGTTAGGGGGATTTTTATTTTTTTATTAAGACGTAATTTGAAAATCTTACAATAAAGCGAAACATGGAAATAGGTAAAAATAACAAATGAATGTTAGAAAAAATCGTAAAAAACAAAAACGGTCGAATACGCTTAAAAGATTCTGCCTTATGTTTAACAAATAAACCTCGAATTTATTGTTTTATTGGTGTTTTTTTTTTTGCAGACATGAGATTGAAAAACAATGGCCTTTATGTGAACTACTCTTGAAAATTTCATAGTGTTCATAAGTTATCACTTATCATCATATTCACTTTCAAAATGCATAATACCTAAAATATCATTAATGTATGGTTTACAAACTTTCTATAATAAAGGCTAACAAATCTGGTGTTATTTTCTCTGTCCAATGATGATATGAAAAGAAAGCCTGCTGTTGTCATCTCCTCGCGGTGTTTAAGGTTGTCTGTTTCGGAGGTTCACTGGTGTATTCGCCTGCCGCCACAGTACGGGTTTCGGATCTTGTCAGCGTCATATGTTGTTTGTGAGGTTGTCATTTGAATTTGTCCTCCTGTGGCAGTTCTTTACCGAAAAATATTTGTACATGCTAATCAAACGTACATAGCAAAGACTGAAAGGAATAGAAATATTGTATTTAACATTCTTCGTTTTGGTTGATGCATTTCTCACTGTAAATACGGTTACTATTTTATTCTTAAAAGTCACGATGATGATGAAATAAACAACAGCAACAACAGCAGCAGCAGCAGCAGCAGCATCAACAAGAACAACAAAAGCAACAAAAACATCAATAGCAATAATATGAATATGATTATAAATATTAATATCAACTGTTTGTTCTTCCGTAAGGAGTTATCTATGAATAAAACTGCTATTGTTCAACTTTCCATAATCATATTATTACATGATATCATTATCATATGTTCAAGCAGAACTAACAAAATAATAAACTTGTAATGCCATTAATATAGTCCCACTCAGTCTGATACTAATGAAATAATCTATCAGTATACAATAAGTGATCATAAAATAATCACTTAATCATTTCTACCACTTACTTTCACCAGGACCAATTACTTTGTATAAAAGTCTCTATAAAAATTATTTATATATTAATAACAACCGAACAATAAGCCTTTTAAATACATATATATATATCAACTTCCTGTAATTATTATTAATATTTGGTTATATAAAGAAAATAATAACGAAGTTACAACACCAGCACAAGTAAATTAACAATTACATATAAATATAAAACGTGCTAAATTGTAAGTAGTGATGTCATACAACCGATGTCGCCATCTGAACAGAAATAATGAATATGCATCAGCTTCGTTTACTGAGAAAATACCCTGTGCATCAGTCACGTTGATTTTTGTATCTATTTCCAGTGAAAACTGATACAGATTATTATAAATTGTAACCACTGTTACTTAAAGTCTTGCCAACACATTTAATAAACTGTGCGTTAGTATATTCAAAATAAATGAAAGTCCACAAGTAAAATATAATTATTGTCTCATCTTTAATATTTAATATCTTAATTTTTTTTACAGTAGACAAATTAAATTGTTCCCCAATAAATTCTAGTCAGCAGTTGCCATATATGGTCATGTCACATGGTCCTAGAGCTAACGATAGCTCACAGTAGTAGGCTGTCATCTTAACCTATCTTGCTACCTCTTCTCCCTTTCGATTATTTTTATGAAGCCGATACTTTAAAAACATTAAATACTGACCTTTATAGAACAGGAAACAATGGTTATTATTTCTCTATAAAAAATTGTAAAGCCAGCAACATTACTGTTAATACTGAATAATGAAATACGATACGATTATACATCTTTTTAAATAACCACTGATAAGATACATAAATTATTGTAATTCGTAACGTCGATGTTGCGACCGTTTTCGAGAATGAAAGATCAGCATAACAGAAACATTACGCGCGATTTCTTAAATAAAAGGAATTTTCCTGTCGTTTAGGAAATCCAGTGTAACATTTTAGTTATACTGAAACTTTATGTGATTGAATGAATTCATTAACTTTTCTTACTAATCTGTTTTCGAAAGAAATTTGTAAACTTCGACAGTTGGTTTTGCCATCTTTTTCAACATTTGTGACTGATTTGCTGAGTTGACAGAGGCTATTCGCTAACTGTGCATGTTTTGAGCGAAATAAATTGACCGTTTGGAGAATCAGGAGAGAATATGAAGTGCTAGGGAAATACCATCAAAAAGTTAAAATGAGAAGAAAATTAACAATAAATTATGTGACACTTGTAATAAACAAACAAACAAACAAACAAATATTCTCTCTCTCACTTTGTACCGCTGTCTGCCAATATGTTTCTCTTTTATTGTGGTTTTCAATATCAGCCCACTAGTATCATCATCTGTATGATATAAAATCATTATCACCGTCGCTTCAAACTCAGATGCATAATTAAAGGTGTTACTATCACTGTATTAAATTGTGTATGAAAAAAATAGTAATGAAGAAAAGAAACAGACTGAATTGTCATGTATAAGTCACTAAAATATTTAAAAAAATGTTTATGCTGACAAATAAAACTATAGGGATTTTGTTTTTAAAATTTATATTTTTTTTTCATGACAACAAAATACATAAAACAATCTAATATCTGAACAAATATATTTTAAATTTTTTTTTACCATTATTGCCAACGTTGTTTAATTTGTTTAACACGTTATTTTCTACTGAGTGACATGAGGATACTGAATCAACAGGTTCACAACAAGCATCACTTTGTGAAGTAGTATTTGTAGAGAGGCAGTCATTCTGTTGAAAGAATAGAAAGTAACACAAATGATTTGTATCGAATAAACAAACAAACAAAAAACCAAAAAAGAAAAGAAAAAGAAATGTTTCTAGAACATGAAGAACAGAATAAAGTACTTATATGAATTCGTTTAATATTAATCCCGAATGTTTATTTGATTAGTTGTAACGTGTAATTATATGTTCTTTTCAGTGTGTAAATAAATTCTTAACTGAGTTAGAAATATTTCTGACTTTTGTTTTTTGATTTATTAAAGATTATTCAAAAAAACAAAACCAATTTCCTTTTTTCTTTTCCTTATCTGCGTAACTATAGTTTAATATCTTCTTAATGTTGCACTTCAGAATCATCATATAATTCTTAATTGTCTTATCTTTTTTATTTTGTTTAGCACAACATTTGTCTGATTATCCCTTCCTTTATTTCGTACTAGTCTTCATTAATCATTATTCTTACCTACATCGTCGATAAACAGGATATCTTTTGTTTCTGCGCTCGTGGTATCATTTACCTTTCTGTTTTCTATGAATAGAAATAAAATTTTCGTAAGAGTTCAATTTTTATCTCATAAGCATTCAGCTGGATCGTATTTCTTTTTGATTAAAAACCATCGACATTTGCCCTTTACTTGAATTTTTTTTTTTTTTTTTTTTAAAGTCCATTGTTAATACTTTAATTTAAATATAAATTTAATAACATTATACCATCAAGACCTCTTCTGCTTTTACAAAAAAACATATTTATTTTTATTTAAAATATAATTTTGGGTTATTTCATTCATTAAGCATTTGTTTTTTCAGGTATTGTCAGTGCTGTCTAGGTAACAAGTGTTCTGGATGGGCTAGTATCAGGATGACTGAAGCAGTGGTTTCATAGAGCATCTCTTTAAAAAGCTAGTCTTTATAGAGTACAGAACAGAAAGTAACATAGATGTAGAGAACAAAATAAAAAAAGGTTTTTAGAATATGAAGGAAAGAAGAAAATATTCACCCACAAACACACACACAAACACACACACACACATACACACACACACACACTCTCAAACATAGGCCCATTTTAGTGTGTAAATAAAGTCAGCTGCTTGTGAGAGATAGAAATTTTCCTGAAATTTGTTTATCGATTGTTTATTTTAAAAAAATGAAATTTAATTTTCCTTTATTCTTTTCCTTGTCTTCTTAAATATAACCATGAATACTGATAAATTATTATTCCTTTTATTTATAAATCAGAACAACAGTACAATTTTGTCTTTCTTATCTTCTTTATTTTGCATATGAGAACAGTTGTTTGATTATTCCTTTCTTATTTTCCTTTAATTTTGTATTATTTGTCATTAACGCCTATTTGAACCTTTTCTTTCTTTCTCTTTTCTTACCTGCACTGTCGATAGCAGAGTTCTCATGGTCTGTTTTCATTGTTTCTATAGTTGTGGTTTCATTCACCTTCCCGTTTTCTATGGAAAGTTACAGAAATTTCATCGAAGTTAAATGTTTATCTCATATTATTGACATTATTGTCAGTGTGACCTCGATTTACTAGATTATTTCATGTTTTATTCGTTTTGTTTATTTTTATTTTAAAACACTGTGTGTAGTGAACACATTAAAGATAATTATACTATTAAATTTTAGACTGCTTTATTAAAATCTAGTTCAGTAACATCAAATTTTAGTTTAACGTTTTCGGTAATTTCATTCATTATAAATCTTCATAATTTTATAAAAAACAGAAGAAACAAAAACTAAGAAATAAATGATATTAATAAAAATAAAGAAGCAACTGATATTGGTGGAAATGACAAGACAAAATGAATAATGAGATGATGATGATGATGATGAAAAAAGCAATGAAAAAATGTTATTAATTATAAAGAAGAAGAAAAACAAAATGGTTATAATAATGATAATGATAAAGAAGAACAAGATAATGATAATAAAATTTTGGAATAGATTAAGAAAAATGATGATGTAATAAAGAACACCATGATAATTATCATTATAATGATTAAAACAAAAAACATAATATAGCTGTGATATGACTGAAAAATTGAAAATTATTATGACGTAAATATTAAAAACGATATTGATAAAGTGAGAAAACTCAGTTATTATTTTTTTTAATTCTTGTTAACGTTTATAAAAGAAACCATAAAGAACATCTTTATTCAAAAATACCTTTGATCCAAACTAAGATGTAACTCTCACCTGATTTTGTAAAGTAGTTTGTAGATGTATTGTTACGAGCGTCGCCCGATCCTGCTGATATCTGATCTTTGTAGAGAAAACAGTTTCCTGAATCCTCTTCAAACATATTTGTACTGCACAGTTCATCACTTGTACAGACAACCGCACACTCTACAACACTTCTCAAATTTACTTTTCTTATCAGATATTTCTCTGAAATAATCTTGTTTCGTAAATTTGTGTTTTCTATAAAATCATCTTGTCGTAATAAAGAGTTGTCTGTTAGATTTAAGAAAAGAATCAAACTTAACAGCGATGTTGAAATTACGGGTTTCGCTTTCATCATTGTTGTGTGTATGTTGTGAAAAAAAATATACCTACATTTATGTCAAGAGAACAATAAATATACTTTTACAAGTTTATTAATAATTCAGTTAATTTTTGTTTAATAATATGTGGCCCATATCTGGATACTTTTTATCGATTTAATAAAATTCCTTTATATTTTCTTTTACTTTGGATGAAGAATTTCAATTCAGAAGTCATAAGATTTTAAAAACTCCATGAATAGCTTAATGGAATTTTTGTAATGTTGTTATTCTCAGAAGCAATACGACTTCGAATTTCTATTTTAAATAAATTTTCAGTCGTATAAACAGATAAATGAAAATTTTGGAAACTTATGTCTAATAAACAGCCTATACAAAAGTGTTTTAAAATCGTTTATGTGTTTTTCTAGATCTTTGAGACATTTCGTTTGTTTAGGAGTATGTTAGAGTCTGCGGTCACATATAATCATAATTATCATCACTACTAATAGTACGTTGGTCAAGACGCACAGTGCCCAAAGAGCAAAGAGAAAGCAATGCAGCCGATCACTTTCTACGTTCTTGCTTTCCATTTAAAAATATTAAAACCCGCCTTATATTCATGTATCGAATAGAAATTGACATTAAAAAAAAAAAAAAAAAAAAAAAAAAAAAAATCTAAGTAATATTAACAAATTAACAATAAAGCAGGAGAAACAAAAGGAGAAGATATGTATACAATTTTGAAATAGCTAGTCCTCTAAAAATCTGATTAAATTATTTATAACGTCGATGTAACACATTCAAAGCTTACCAAACACATGCATCGTTAGATCTAATTGTCTATAGTTAAGTAAAGACTGGAAAATGATCCATTATATTGACCGATAAACTAAAATCGTTTTATGAAGATACTGATTAGTCATGAATAATAATAACAACAACAACAACAACAACAACAACAACAACAATAATAATAATAATAATTCCTTGTTGAAGAGAGGAATCATCTCATCGACGTTAATCTATATTTACTCTGGGCGAACATGAGTCTTCCGACTGGGTTGAAATCAAATCTACGTAAATAACATCGGCTAACGTAATAAACACTTAATTATTTACTGAGAAACGCAGCTGGCGAAGAAATATATTAATATTATTCTCGTTTTTTTTTTTTGGTTTTAATTTGTTTTGGTGTCACTCGAGTAATAGAGTGTCAAAGACGATTGCAGTAACTTTAATTTTCCGAATTATTAATTTTCTTTACTGATTTACACTAATTAATTCGTGTTTTCCACTTTATTAATTTATTTTTTTTCCAGTTGTCATGACATATACATGCGGATTCCAACTCGAATGCAAGGAATATATCTAATAAATTCAATTATTTAATTTATTTTAATTTATTTATTATTATTATTTTTTTTTAATTTTATAGTTTTCATAACCATACACAGAAACGCACACAAAAATCAAAAATAAAATTATTACGTAAGCAGTAAATAACGTCAAAGATTGTACGAAATCTTTACTGGTCCAAAGGTATTAAAAGTAAAAGTGAAAGTTAAGTGATAGAGTTAGAAGAAACATACAAAACCATCAAAAACAGAAAGTACAACCAAGAAATCATAAAAGACTGATTAAATTGTTAGACAAACAAGGTAGAGGAATCCAAGGTCAAGATGTGATATTAAGATGAACAGAGCATTTCAACACAGAGCTATATGTCAATGACTGAGTACTTTAATTCACACCAACCCAAAAGAGATACCCAATATAACACAACGGAAGGCCAGTGGAATAAATGTAATTAACACTTTGCAAAAACAATAAACCATTGATTAATTTAATCCATACTGATCAATGTTGAAGTGAGTTATACAATCGCTATCTTGTATTTTTACAATTAATTTTATCTGCGACCTTTTACCGTTCAGATTTGGAGGACAGCCACTTATGCGGGACTAATAAAGTTTCAAAATAATAATTATTATTAGGCATTGAATGTAGAATTAACAAAAAATAGTAATTTTTACCTTTAATATTTTGGGACATTTATTTATTTATTTATTTATTTATTTATTTATTAACCAATGGAATGTAGAAAAATATTTAGCATCCTGACGTCATCTAGAAAGCAAACCATCAAAACTTGAGATGCAGAAGATGCTTGAAATTTAGTGCCTGTGTTAAAAAATACTGTTAGAGGTAGTATGGACGTCATCCAGGTCAAAATACGTTTTTAAGAAGGATTAAGAAAGATTGCCATCGGTGAGCGAAAAATACTTTTTAATATTTTCTGTTACTTTTTATTTTTCTTGTAATATATTAAATATTGTTGTTTCTTTCCTTTACAAGAATAAATTAAAAGAAAACTGACAGAAAACTATTATTATTATTTTTTTTTTTCAATTTAATTAAAATCGGTCATTTTTAAATGTGTTTATTAATAAAGAAAAATGATTTTTCTGACATTTAATTTCTTTCTTTTTCTTTTTCATTTTCTTTTCTTTTTAAAAATAAGAATGCACAGCCAATTTTAACTAGCTTTCATTTAGTTCTGGATTTTATTTTATTTATAATAGAATGTTCACAATGTTAAATACATACATACATACATACATACATACATACATATATATATATATACATATATATATATATCTTTTAGAAGTACAAAATCAGAAAAATAAATAAATAAAAATAAATAAAAATGATTCCAAATTAAAATATTTATGAGGATTCTTAATTCAGGTATTATCAGTTTTATATTGTAATGTGTTTCTTTTCACGCAGATGATTTTTAAAAAACATAATATTAATAAATATGCTGATAAGTTGCTTTATTCTGTTTTTATATTTTTGACCTTCCTTCCTTTTGAACTACTTGTTAACGTGGTCTTGTAGACAATATGTTAAGGCTTTTTATAGATTGTGACAATAAACAAACTTCTGTATTGGTTTGTTAAATGCAAAGTTATACCAGCATTATTTTTATATTTTAGATTGTTACTGGTTGAAAACGGATTGAATTGTGGATATAACCGAAGAATATTTAAAAAAAAAAATAAATAAAAAAAAAAAAATAAATAAAGGTTATAATAAAAAATATGAAGAACTGTTCACTTCATGGTTCTTCAGCCGAAACATCTGATTATATTCCAAAAATAAAAACTCGAGGAATAGGTGACCAAATACCTCCAGGACAATCAACTGTGGCAAAAAAATGTGAACCACTGCAGTCAAAAGGTCAACACACTACTGATGGAAAAACTGGATTGATGCTACCAAATCTGGTAACAGTAAAACCAAAGTCTGTCTGGAAGCTGCAGCACAAAAATGTAGAAAAGAGGAGGTCAGAACAGCACGATAACAAACCTTTCAAGGCCAGTTCATTGTCAGCTTTAGAAAATGATAAAAATGATGCCACAAGAAAAAGAGAAAATTTACCAGAGGAATCGGAATATTTGTTACTTCCAAAGAAAGTGAAATACAGTGGTGAAAAGGTTTGTAATTGTCTGCAGTTAAAAAATGATAGTTTTCAAAAATTTTAAGCATAGCCACATGGCCAATATATGATTTTTGAACTGCATTATATATTCCTTCATGTAATGTACATTAAGAATAGGCATACATTTTAAGATACGGAAATAAATATAGTTATTTTAATAGAAATGTTTCTATTTAGATAGGCACTTTATAGTCATTAGATCACCCATGGTAAGTCAAATGGTGTTGGGCAAGTCAAAATCTTATCACACGTTGCCCATCTGGCAACTGAAAATTTCCACCTGTTGTATTATGCTTCAAAATGCAAATAACTACTGTTTTTATTCATTGTTTTCTACTGTTTCTATTAATACCTGCACAATTAAATGTAGGAAAGGCAAAAGTCTAAAAGTAATAGGAAAAACTCGGCCATTTAAACATTTATAGGTTTAGTTGGAATACCTTGCTGTATTCATCCTAGGTCCCTGAAGTTTTCCAAAATTACGTTATGTTGAAATATTTTTGTTTTTGACTGAGATTATTATGTCAAAAACCCAATCATCACTCAAGTGATGTCAACAAAAGCTATCATTGCCATTGTAACTGTGAGTGTTGTAGGAAGTTCAAATTAACTGAACTTTTAACAGGTGACAAATGAGTTGATCCTGTATAGTTGTAGAAACATGTAATTGGTTGCTTACATCATTTTGGCCATAAAAGCTGTTTATTCATTCCAGCATTGAGCCTTGGTAAAACATTCCAGATGTTTTGTTGGATTGGTCCTTCAGAATATAATAGTTAATTACAAAAGTTTTTAATTAAACTTAAAAGAAGTTCTGTTCACTTTTGTGCTGCTGTTATGGTTTTATGATATGATAACAAATTTTTAAAGGGCAATATAAGTCAAATAAAATAAAATTAATGACAAATTTTCACAGGTTCGAAAGTTGTAAGTCAAATTATTTCTGAGTGGCCAAGTGTGTACCCATTGTGTGTGTGTGTGTGTGAAAGTACATAGCTGTAAATGTGGCCTTAGTTATAAAAAAATCATTTAGTTATTTTCTTCAATTTCTTAATGTGAAATAAATAATATGTTTATTTGTCAACTACAGTTTAAAGCATGTTTTCGGCTTGAACATAGTCATCTACCTTATTCAGACGTCCCAGAGGAAGATGTAGCAGGTATATACAAAATTGCTTACAAATGGCAGACTATATACATTGGGGAGACTCCAACATCAATTCGCAGTCGACTGATAGGACACATGTCTGGTACAGATGATTTGGAGATTGGACAGTTTTTGATTGCATTACCGACCAGGGACAAACAGATGAATGTTACAGTTTTTTGGCTGGACAGAAGCATGACAAGTCATAGTTGCCAAGGAAACAACTTCTTGCACTGCTTTGAAAAAATTGAAGGGAAGATGCCCAAGTTTAACCAGTCCTTGATTTCAATACCTGCAGCAATGCAGGTGAAATGTTCAGATAAAAGTATGAGATCTGATGAAAACAATACGAGAAGTGGAAAAGAAAAGACAGAGAGTAGTGTTAGAAATGGCTCGGGTGCAAACAGAGAAGGTGTTAATAAACAAAATGGGAAGATACATCAAACAGATATGTCAATGAAACTTCCTTCTGTTAAAAACATTCAAACTATATCTACAGCACCCATTTCAGAAACAGAAGATAGCAAATTCTCTCCTAATATTGATACTGACAGTGACAATGTGACAGATTTGAATAATAATGACATTTATCAAGCACTGACAGGATGGAATGATGAAAAATATAACACTGGAAATGTTCTCCCTGCCCTTTCAGATCCACGCAAGATGGCACATAATGGTGATCCTAATTCTTCTTATAGTCACAGATATAAGACTGGACCTTTCTCCAGGCAAGTACAGAATGCTAACAGTCAAATGGGAATGACTGAAGGAAAAAAAACAAAAAAAAGCAAGAACAACTTTCCTGCATTTAATGGTGCTCAAAATAATAACAATAACTTTGGAAATAAAACAAAATATTTTCAGACTGATACTGAAAATGCATTCGTGAACAAACCAGAAGGTAATGATGGATGCAGCATGATGAAATCTCAAAAATACACTCCTCCTGAGTGCAGAGACAGTCTAAATAGTGCAAATAATAATAGAATCGTGCAGAGTTTGAATCGAAATGCACATTCTAATAGGTATGTCCCTCGTTGGAACAGTAACTTTTTTAACCATCAACCTTTTTCTGCACAAGGGAACATTGCTTCACAAAACAATATATTTGCAGATCCAGGAATATTTAGACATACCAATATCAAAACATTCCGAAGTTCAGGAAATGGTTATTTTCAGAACAGCAATCAGAAATCGCGAGTCCCATTTCACAGACCGGATGTGGAGAGATGGCATTTTAGAAATGGCAGCACACCTCAGATACACAAACCTGATGTCATTGAAAAGACAAACAATCATTCTGAAACGGCTGATAAAGACAACAATCAGAACAACGTAAATAAAAGTGATATTACCAGTAATGAAACTTCAACATCACAGACTGAAAGATCCAATCCAAATGATCTCTCAAATGAAACAATAAAGAAATCAATCTCACCAGTGAAAAGACAAGACAGAAACATCTGGCAATGTTCGCAGCAGTGGATAAGAAAAGATTTGCATAAAGAACGACATTTTTCTGATGCCTTGCTGAACCAACATGATGATAAGCAGATCAAAGAAATGACAAATGTTCAGAATAACTTGAAGCAACCAGAGAATATAACAATCCCAAACACCATGTTGTATGGTTCACACAACCCTCCACTGCCCCCTCCAGTGTGGCCACGACGTGTGAGAAATGGCAAATATTCATAATTACATGGAAATGTGTGTGAAATCATCTAGTAATAGATTTATTGTTCAAGTGACTTGACTATAAAAGCTTTCTTTATATATTAACTAATCCTTTGTTTTCAGAGTGAAACCAGAGAAACAGAAAAAAAGTTTTAATAAAAAATAATATCTTATAAAGAATGTGTCATTTTACAAAACTATAAACGATTAGTAATTTGGTTTTGTTAAACATGGTTGATTTTAAAAAAAAAAAAAAAAAAAATTGTATTTATCTCATTTAAAGTGGATACATGATTGTTTTATATTGAATTTTGTTGTGAATGCTGGGCTGGAAGGTACAGTTATTCATTGTTAAAACACTGTTAATGTATTTCCTGTTTTTTAATTTATTCAGATGATGTCTGGTGGTGTTTATTTCTTTACTGATCCCAGCTTGTGAAGAATAATATTGTGCTGTACTTCAGTTCCCATTTATTAATGGCTTTATTTCATGACTATTATTATCATTTTGTTACTTGATAATCTTGTATGGGAAGCTGTATTTCATAACATTTTTTTTTTTTTGATCAGCTTGTTTTATGTTTCTTGATTGGTATTATGTTTATTAATGTTCTTTAAAAGTTTCAACTATAATGATTTCAGCATTGTACTTGTTTAGATATGTTTGACTTTGTTGTAATATATAATAACTGCTGGTGGGTTTTTTATAATTATATTATTTGGTTTTTAGACAACAACATTATAATTTTCTGTTCATTACAATTATAAAAGTATGTAGTTGGCTATGTGAAAATATTTAATTTATATTAAAAGAAACTGATTTGGATACTTTTTTGCTAATTAGGACATTCTTTTATACTTCCAAAGATGCAATTTAAAACACGCATGCACGAACACACACTGCAGTCACGGATGAATCAGTATATTGAAATGGTATTAATGCTGAATGATCAAGTATTATTGCTACCTTTGTCATGGTATTATTAATAGTTCTGAAAGTGTTTTGTACTGCTAGTTTGATAATCTTAAGTTTTTCAATATAAATACTATGTATGTTACATTTTAACCTCAGATTGGTTATAAGCTTCTGTTTATACTTCTTTATAATTGTTACATTTGTTTGACTTACTTTTTGTCTGAGATACGGCAAACGGGTTAAAGTGCACTGCATGTTAATTTGCTTAACAATTAAGTCTGCCTTTTTTAATATTGTTTACATATTTAATTTTCAGTATATTTACATTGCAAGAATGTTACTTTTGCTTTTGTGTTATGTTTTGAATGTATTTTGCTATTTCAACATTATTATATATACTTACTTTTTTTTATTACAAAATAGACATGTTCCAAATTATAAAAATTATTCACTGCCATTTTTGCTGAGTTTGTTGAATTATGTTGCATGTTGCAGGATCAACAAAGCAATGTACTTTCAATTATTTGCAAATTATGTGTTTGGATTTTTTCCTTATTTTGAAGCAGTTTTTACTTTATTTTAATTTTTTAACAGTTGAATTTTTGAAGTTTTTAGTGATGTGAATATTTCATTAAAGATTACATCAAGAATCAAAATTCTGAATTATGTGCTTGAGCATTGGTTACCGTTTATTAATATTGCATAGCTTCACACAGACCCTACAGTTCAGAGTTGATTTTTCCACTGTAGAATATATATATATATATATATATATATATATATTCCTGTTCCAGTAATAATACAGCAGAGGCTAAAAATAACGTGTCTTTAGATTATATTGGTATGGTTTTCTGTGTTAAGTCAGTCATAGCCCTGTAAATACATTTTTAATTATCACAACATTGTTGTGTAAAAACATTAAACTTGTGAGAGATGTTATCTGTGTAGAACTTCAGCTTAAATCCATATGAATGCATAATAAAAATTTCAGAAATCAAGCCTTTGCTTGGCTTTAAACTGTGGCTATTGTTCTGACAGTATTTTTGTGGGAAGAAGTGTCGGATCCCAAGGATTTCTATTTACTAGTTGGGAATGCCACATACTGGTTTTGACAGCATTTTAGAGCATTTTTTTTAACAACTCATTCTCATCCCTGTTTAATAATCATTTTTTTATTTTTTTTATTTTAATATTAAAAAATTTGAAATGATCTAAACCCAGCACACTGTATTTTTCATTAACATTTTATTAATTTTTATATCCTTAAAATTAATCTTATTGTGTCTGAGCATGTATTGGTAATATTCTGTTTGGGTTTTCAACATTTGGTAGCCTGCAATTTTCTGAATCTTAAGTTATTGTTTTTATTTTAGTAATTTACAACAGTTACTGAGAATGCTTGAGAAGTATTAAAGTATATGGCTTTCACTGCAAACTTTAAATTATAAATTTGAAACTAACATTTCTACATGTATGTTAAAAGAAATAATTCTATGCAAAAGTAAATGGAAATTTTGCTGACTTGCCAGTTTTGATGCAACCTGTATGTATGACAGAGATGTAACTTCGTTAGAACAGCATTGAACATCTAGTCACAAAATGAAAGCAAAATAATTTTAGCTGTTATTAAGCCTTAAGACATTTTAATATGTAAGTAATTACTATTTCTTATTTTACCTTTTAAAAATTAAATAGGAATTATTTTTGTTACAATAATCATAGACCTTCTCACATCAGTTGATTTCTTTTTGTTGTTACATTTTTAAAATATATTTTGAATCAGAAGTCTGTGAAAGTGTTGAGTTACTGTTCTTTAGTTATTCATTTATTTTTAAAGGTATTAAAATACAATCAATTCATGGTTTTGCCTTTGTTATTAGTCAAATAAATGACCATTCTTCAGTATACTTTAATATTAATAATGATTATTTGTTGTTTCCTATACCATATAAAAAATTAAAAATTGAGGAAACGTTTCAGTCTGTAGACTTACTGCTAAATCATATCAGCGGAGATACTGATGCACATCTCCTTTTCAAAGACAAGGTATGGCATGTGCTATGGACACCACTGAGCATTTGCTGGTAATTTTTATTTAATTTTATATAAAGTTACCTGAAATATAGATTTAACATTTAGGACAGTACCCCTTCAAGCAAAGCATAAGCCAAATATTTTTGACCAACATTAGAGCCTGAAAAAATATACCTGCAATAAATTAATATGAGAATGTCAATTAATTTCTTTAGAACTAGTTGGCATACTTATCCAAGATATTTTCTTTTTCCTTTTAACGATATAAATTTTTTAATTTAAAATCTTGATCAAAAGAATGGAGCTACTTCTTTGGACATTTGTTGTGGCCATGCTGATTATTTTCTGTCTATAGTTAACATGGATTAGCACATACTGAAATGTTTTTATTAGAAACAAGAACCACGAAAACAGGATTAGACTGTGAAATAAGATTCATAGATACATTTATACAAAAGAAACTCACTTGCAGAATCCAGTCACAGTATTAAAAATGGCCTTTCATGTTAGCAAGTAGAAATTTGAAACTGGTAATTGGTTTACAAGAGCATCATAGACATTACCCCTGAACAAAATTATATCATTTGTGGAAGAATTTTATTGTTCATAATCTCTGTTCACAGACTAAAAATTGCTTTATCTATATTGTAAAATATGTTTTGTATACCCCTCTTGTTATAAGATATGAAAATAACTTCTGTATAAAATTTTCAAACTAAAGAATAATAGAGAAGTTTAATTGTCCTTGCTTCTATTTATGAGCAACAGAAGTTTAAAATAAATCACTTTCAACCATAATAGTATGCAAACGCAAATGAAAACAGGTTCACGGCAAATATTGAGGTAATTAAAATGTAAGTAAATGGCTTGTATCATCATAATGTTATTATAGATTCATTTATGATTATAATTTTTTGATTAAACTGTTTGCTAATCGATGTATCAATTTATCTTGCGATTCAAAGGAAATGAGATGCACAGTCCTTATAAGGTTGCAACCAATCACCCTGTCTTTCGTATTATTTTAATGGACCCATTTTAATTATTTAATTTTTTTACTAGTGTAACAAAAGATTTATTAAATTAATTTTGCATTATCCATTCAGATCTGTTAGATTAATGACGCATTTTCTTTGGCTTTAATTTCTACTACTAATCAGATACTTGAAAAATATTCCATTATCTTGAAATTCCAAGCACAGAATAGTCACTTTTTGGACTGTATTTATAGTTTCTAGAATTTTCTAATGGCTGCAAGCTATAGATTAGTTATTTTCTGGAATGTTACGTGTTTTCTCAAAATCTTTTTTTGGTGAACAGTTATTTGTATTTTTCAAATGGCAGTCAGAACTCGAATTTTGTTTATTTATTAAAAAATAAAAATAAAATTCTATGGCGGACATCACGGTCACACAAAAAACAGCTAATAATTGCCATTCTTAAATTTTATTTCAAGGGAACGAAATGCGTAGAACTGAAGTGTGTGTATGTATTGGAATACGAATGATGTCTACCTGTCTGGGAGCCATTTTTTTTTTTTTAATACCAAACTCATCCGTTTTATGACATCAGATCATCAGAGTATAAGGACTTCGCGAAAAAATCAAGTTAAAATGTCAACTTTTTCTGATCATCATTTCAGCTCATATGGGTCATTCCCATCAATTAATTTTAATTTTCTTTCGTATCATACATCTGTTTCAAGTCTGAATGCTTTTTGTTTCAACGAAAAAGAGTGAAAATTTTATTTTTAATAATTTTTTTATAAGGCCGGTTGACGGACCTTTAATTTTGTTTATACGTTTTGTTGTAAAACTGATTCAAGCGTAATAATGAACGTATCAAGGCAATCATTCAAATAATACGTGATCAATTTACTTTTCACATGTAAATACGACCACTAATGCTTTTACGTATTATTTTACAACTTCGTACTCGGAACTGTCTGTTATGGAGTTTTAGCAGAGTAACGTGTCCACATTATGGTGCCTAATGAGAACAGTCATCTTCATCTTCATATTCACGCGCCAGTGTCTGTGAAAATTATTTTATTTTATTTTATTATTATTTTATTATTTTTTATTTTTTGGCTGGCGACGTCGTAATATCTGAAAAAAATACATAGTAGTTTTAGTAGGAAACGTGTACGAGATTGTATGACGACAAAGCTACAAAAAGAAAAGGGGGTTTCTACTCAATAATAGACATCTATGTATACGAGGCATTGATTAAATGACATATTTCCCAAATTACTTTTAATAATACATGTAGAATTGATTGCATTACGAAGGCAAACGTATTTTAACGTTTGTAAACACTAATCGTAGGTATGTGGACAAATTTTTCAAAACCCACTAATCTGAAAATAAATAAGACAGTTGGGTAGAGCTTGTAAACCACTTTAAAAAGATACCAAGATCAAGTGAATATGTAAAAAATTAAGGAAGTAGCAGCAATTTTAAACCCCCTGAAAAGCAGGTTAAACGCTATATAAGTCATCAGAGGTTTGTGACCAAAAATAGTAATATTTTAACATTTTCCCCTCTATCTTTGTTAATAATCAAGCTTTCTTGATGAAATTTTCAGTGAAAACCAATGCCAATCTCTGCTATCGATTATATTTGTAAAAATTAAAAAATTATTAATTAAGGTACCAGCAGCCTAACAAACGTAAGTGGAAAAAGTGCCGATTTTGTCCATTTCCCGCCCCTCCCAAATCCCTTCTGTAAAATATAACATGAAAAACAATTACACTCAAATACAGATTAATATGCGCTCTTTTAAACGGTGATGTTGTTTTTTTGTTATGTGTTAAATCAGTAGTTTGTATGAGAGTGTTAAACGTGGTGTGTGAACATCCCTAAAGCTAAAGCGCTGTCGCTCTACGAAGCGCTCATGTGAAGGCGGTGTCGCCTTTGCTTAACACCGACTATTTTTAGCAAGGCTATTTTTAGCACCTAGGAAGGTCAAAGTTCGATATTTCTAACATCGTGCATGTCGTCGCTATCAATACCAGTGGCGTGTAAATTTATAACCAAAGTTATGTCCACAAATGAATATTGCTTGCCTAAAAATAAATTTAAAAAAAAAATAAAAAATTAAGAAAGAAAGAAAAAAAGAATAACAAACATATAAAAGAACCTCTGCTATTTAAAATGATAGAAGCTATGAGCTGCTATGTTTATATTTTTAGTAACTTTTGGGATGCATAGTTTTCTCCTGTGTTCGGATTTCTAAAGTATATACATTATAATATGAATACGATCAGAAATAAACTAACTTCGTGTTTTGCTTTAAAAATTCTTGCGATAAATGGCGAATTAAAAATCATAAACATAACAAACTGTACTACAAAACAGTAATCGGCGTTCGACGCTGCCATCTTGGATTTCGATCGGAAGTTTCCGTGAGCTCACGGACATTTTTAAACTTCCAAATTAAATTATTTTGCGTCCATTTTTCAGAACCTTTTATGATTTACACTGATAAAGGAAATGATGGTTGTTAATATTACCAAACCATGAAGCCACGCGCCTTTTCTAACTACTTTTAAAACTGGATTATTTTTGTGTAAATGCATGCATTATAAACTGAATTTATAATACGGAATGAGATTAATGTATTAACTTTTGTAGTTGTCAATGTTTCCCCTCTCAGAACCCAGCAGAAAAAAAAAAAAACATTTAGCATTTGTTTGTACCCATTAAACCGACAAAATTTCTTGAGGCTTTTTTCCGTGACGCAATTTGTGCCGTTACGAGTTATCGTTCCTGTTGGTCCATGCTACTAAAATACTTTTTTATTTTTTTTATTTAACTTTTTCCTTTGATTGATAAAAAAAAAAAAAAAAAAAAATAATAATAATAATAATAATAAAAATAAAAGATAATAAATTTAAACCTTGATGTGTTTCAATTATCGTTATGATAATTTTAAACAGCATCTAGTTGCATTACAAAAGAAACGGCAATTTTGCCAGTGCATAAATTGAATTTAGAGTGATTTCAAGCTGGTGAGACCTGCCATTTGTATCTGTTGTTTAGAAGAAGCAGTGATATTTTTGAAACAGTACACTTTAACTAAACATAATCAACATACAAATAGACATAACTAAAATTTTTGAAAATTCAATTCGTACCATTAATAACCAATCGCTTTTATTTTTCATTGAGAAATATAGACACCTCCCAGTTTGTTGCTGCAGTGATTATGATACTCATCCAACATGAATTTGGTGAATGTAAATAATTTTCTAATTATTTTAATTATATAATATTAATGAACATATAACAACTGTATTCCATTATTAAACTTAAAAACATTTTTATTTATAAAATTTGGAATATCATAAATAAAAATGCAAATTTTTGTTATCATTGTAAATAATAAATCACTTTTTTTTTTTTTTTTTTTAACCAGATCTTCAGATATGGATAGTGGTAATTATTTCAACATTTTTCCGGCATGCAGTTATAGAAATAAGTCTGTAGGAATTTCCAAGAGATTTCACTAACACATTACTAATTCTTTACTTGCATGAATGCTTAGTGTTTGACTTTTTAAATGTTCTTTTTATTAACTTTGGATATTGTGAGTATTTGCTACTTCTCACTTTTCAGTCTTGGTAAAGTCAGTTTCTTTTGTTTGGGAAAATATACTCTTTTCTAGTGTTCATAGTTTTGGATTTTTGTTTGTTGCTTTTGATGTATTTAAGTTGTGGTTCTTTTTTTTTTCTTTTCTTTTTTTAAGTTCTATATGCATTTAATTCAGTAATTTTAAGTTGTATAGTTGCTTTCTGTCCATATATAGTGTCTAGTGCTAGATACCTGACAAGATGAAAAGGGATCAGAAGCATACAAGTTGCACCATCCTATAGATAATCTCTCCAACATGAATTTATCTAGAAGTAAACCAAAAAATAAAAAATAAAAATGCTTCCTGCAGAATGAATTTCAAGTGTAAATTATGAAAGAAAAAAAAAAGTTTTATGCCAGTAATTCAATATCTGCATTTCCTTTTAGTTATAAATACATTCTCAGCTAATACAAATGTGTATAATGTATATTTACACACTTGTAATCATGTGCCTATACACTTTTGATTTAGTAATATATGTAAAACTAGTTACGATTTACAGAAATTTCTCTTGAATAGTATGCCCAACATATAATCCAAATAAAATGTTCTCCAAGTGCCCACCAGTGACATATGTTCATAAGAATTGTGTAGGAAATTATGAAAATCCTGAATGTGAAAAATGCAAACCTGGAACTTTTCAAGAGGTTTACAATCAAGCAACTTCTTGTGAGAAGTGCAAACAATGTGATGATCATCTTCTATGTAACTGTAGTGTGACAAAGAATTCTGAATGTTCGTGTAAACCAGGCTATGAATTTGTTAAAAATAATGGTGATCACTGTTGATGGAATGGTTCTTAATCAGTATTTTATGGTAAACAGCATGATTTACTTAGTGTTGTTAACATGCTATTGTTATTGGTAGTGTTAGGATAGTTAATACCCATTAAGATGTTATAGATTGTCCATTAACTTTGCCTGAGTTTTGTGTCTCATCGATCTATCTAAACTCCTTTAGTTTTTACATTTAAGAAGATAAAACAAATATTTTATAGAAATTCTATTCTTAAAAACAATAGAAACAGTTTAGAGGATTAAATAATTTTCAGTTTACAAAACTGGTATATAAATGATTAATTAACATTATTTACATTAGTTGTAATAAAGAAAACAGATATTTGATGTTATAATTTAAAACAAAACACATTTTTATTCTTAAAAATTAAATTTTATCACTGAAAATATTTAGTTAATTTTTAAAGTTTATATGAATGTTTGGAAATTTGATGCAGTTATTTATTTTCTTTTTCAGGTGATGGTGAAATGAAGTTAACTAGTTCATACAGGATTATTATTCTTACCATATTTGTTACATATTTACAAGGTAAAAGCAAACAAACATAGTCAAAGAACTGAAATAATATTAACATAAAATAATAAAACAGTACAAAAATACTATTGTTTATTCTACTGTTTAGTGTATCTAGATCAACTTATCAGATGAGAAATTTTATAAAATTCATTTACTACAGATAATAATAATTTTAATAATTTACAAATTTAAGAACTGTTCATAACTATGAATAAATAATTAACCTTAATTTTACAAACTTCAACTGTTTTTAAATATTAAAAATTCTCCTTCACATATTTAAATACAATAAATTATCCTGAAGTGCATCTCCAAACATCTCTGAAAGTACAGACACTGTTTATTAAATATTAGGAAGCAGTTAAACATTTTATTTCATTTTAGTGAAACAGAATATAATATACACCAGATATTTTATATCTGGAAAAATATAACATAAAACTGTAGTTTAAAATACAGACTGTTACAATTATATGAATATTTATTTCAATAATTTTATTTTGTTCCAGACCAGTTTTAATGATGTGCAGCCAAACATACAAAAAAGAAAGAAAAAAATTTAACAAAACAATCTTTCATGTTTGGATTATTCTTCAGTTGAATGGAACAAAATAACAGCATTTTAACTGACTTGTTTAAATAAACTACATACAGCATTCCTGTAATACTGTCTTTACAAGCTTTGACCATCACTATTTCCATTACTTATATGAATTTGCATTTTGTTTCACTCTGCTCTCGAGTGTTATTGCCTGATTGTCCCGTCAGTGGCAGACTGAATGTAGTGTGGGAAATACGTTGCATAACTGGGATCGCTTTATTGTGATTGGACTGCAAACAAACATTTGACTTGTTTAATTAAACTAAATACTGCCATCCTGTAATGTAACATTAACTTGTATTTATTGTGATTCTTGTTATGACAGTGGGTGATATGAAACAGTAACTTGGAAATATACTTTTTCTACATACAGCACTTGGACTACATTTAAAAAAACATAAATTGACATTCCCATAATATTTAAATACAAAAATTAAAAAAAAGAAAATATTTACGTGTGCATTAAATTATAAAGTTCATTGTTCATTAAGTGGTTCTATAATTTTTAATTAAAAGGTAAACTTTTATTTTGACCTTGCATGTAAATGAAATACTAGAATCCAAAATTCAGTTTATAAAGACATTAAATTAAGCTGAGTAATGCAGATGGTAAAAGTTTAAGTAATTTAAATTTCATGAAGTGTAATAACAACTATAAGCTGAAAGTAAGAATGATTCTAAAGCATGTCAGTCTGTATTGTGGTTATGAATGATGATGTACATTTTATTCCACTGTCTTATGGTTTCCTTAAAACGTATTTGCATTCAACAGTTAATATAAGTTTAGTATTTATGAAAATGTATATATTATATGTAAAAAGTTAGAATAAAAATCATCTGCCAAAACCCTGTATTGTTGGAGTTAAACGCAGACACATTCAGTGTACAATGCTTAAAGAAACAATGTCATGTGATTGAATTATCATTTTGTTATTGTTTAATGGTAATTTTATTTTCTGTGTTTAGTCTCTTCGATATATTGATTAAAAAAACATTAAAAATGCCATTAAAAACTTGCCTCTTTGAACTGTGAAGAACAAGAAATGTACAAGATACTTCTTTAATTTATCCGTTTGCAGTGAAAGAAATTGTCAAAATAACTGATTACATCAATAAAACGTAAAAGATAATGTAACGGCAATGTAACTTTGAATGTTCCATGACAAATTTTATAAATTTCTTGGGCCCTGAAGCTTAAACTTCATTAGTTTCATAATATATCTGCTCCAAAGCTAAAGCCAACAAAGTTCACTTGTAATTTGAGTAATAAGGTATGTGTATGTATTCGCACACACACACACACACGTGTCTACTTCTATAGCAGCATAAATAAATAAATATTCGTTCTAACAGTATAAAAAGTTCTGATATCTGACATTCACACTGGTAACCGGATTGGAAATTCTTTGAAAATTCAATACCAAAGTGTTGTTTGATCGAGACTAACAATTTCTTTACGTATCTAAATAAACTGGTCATTGGTGATGCATTACTGTTCATAACGTAATCTTTATAGATAACAGTATTTAGCGGAAGTTATAATAATTATTTTTAATGTTACGTAACACGAAGAAAATGAGACTAAGCAGAAGAGTAAAAGGTGGATTAAAAACAGTTTGATATCTTTGTAATTTATGGTTTTTTCATATCAATTTTGTCACTATCAATAACTAAATCTATATATACTACATCAAAATATCCATTTATTGGTTAAAATATATAATTTCAGTTTTCGTTGAACTAAAACAAATAAAGCTAAATTTTCACTAAACTCAAACTGCGCTGGCATAAACAGTGTTAGAGGTATGTACAATAATAAGGTATCGGACAAGGGTGACAGTATTAAATTGTTTAAAATACAGATATATGTACCATGACCATATATGCGTTCTGCATCCAAGCTTTTGGTGAGAATGTTCTTAGAAAGCAAGAAATTGTTTTTGGTTTGTTCTGTAGAATCTTCAGTTACGATTTGCATTAATTAAATACGGTTTTCATTATTATTATTTTTATTTTTATTTTCATACTTTAATCTTTTTATTATCAGTGGTAACCTGTTATAAAGCCCTTTTCTTTAAAAAAACAGTTATTTTATTATTATTTTAATTATTTTATTTATCACCCTCCTCTAACCCTTCCTCCAAAACATTATGTTTAGCATATTATTATATGGTACATCAGTGCTACTTGTGTATTTGTAATAACTTGTTATGAATCATATTATTTTGTAATTTTATTATTATTATTTTTTCTTAATGAAACTTAACTTCAGATTTGAAGTTAGAAATATTGTTTTGCTCTCAGAAGATTTCATGTTTTTTTTATATCACTTTATATGAAAATATTATATTGATGATTTTTCAGTAATCTTTCTTTCTTTCTTTCTTTCTTTCATTCATTTTTTTTTTTTTTTTTTTTTTTTTTTTTTACAGAAATACATTTTAAAAATTTACATTTAAATTACTAAAATAATGGAAGTTAATGGAGAAAAACATCAAGATGAAAATCTCATCTGTGCTATTTGTCGGGAGGAAGTGAAACAGTCAAAACAGTTGCCATGTCTTCATACATTTTGCTTCACATGTCTTGATTCATATATCAAGCACAATACACGCAATGGAGAAGAGGTAATAAGCTGTCCCCAATGTCGTCGTAGAATTACAGTATCAAAAAATGGAGCATCTGACTTTCCAAGCAGCTACTATGCTTTAGCACATCAAGCTTCCTCTCATATTGAATCTGGAGACCTTACTTGTGGTGATTGTGGGAAGGAAAATTATGCTACAGGATTTTGTATTGAATGCTCCATGAATCTTTGTGAAGATTGCAAAGAGAAGCATAAAAAAGTGTCAGAGACATACAGCCATCATATTTTGGTTATGGGAAATGGTCAAAAGAGAGTGCAGAAATGTTATATGTGTTCCTCTCATCCTACCCAAGAGTTGAAATTCTACTGTCAACAATGTAAGGAACCTATATGCCGTGACTGTCGGCTGACTAAACATTACAACAGTGAAGAACATTCAGCTGTAGACATCTCTGAAGTTGCTGAAGTTGATCGCAAGCATATATTACCACTAATAGAAAACCTGTCCAATTATCTGCCTCAGTTTCAGGAAGCCAAGAATTTAGCAGATGATGTTTTATCTGCACTGAAAAGGCATGCCAGTGAGGTGATATCTGATATAAACCAATGGAGGAAGGACATTCACAGAGAAGTTGATGGTCTTTGTGATGAAGACATCAGATTTGTTAAAGACAGATTGCAAGGCAGATTGAAGGAAATAGAACCAGATTACCAGAACATCACTGAAGAGCTAAGCTTTCTCAGTCGATCAATAAATTCTGCTAAACCAGTTTACCAGATGGGTGATGATGTCAAGGTTGTCATGGTGAGGAAAGAGCTGGAGAACCAGATAGCTAAATACAGTGAACAGAAGCCAGAGACACTGCCAGAGAAGAGATTTATTTTCACAAAGAAGTTGTACAATAGTAACACGCTCAATACATTTATTGGTCTGATGGGCTTTGAAGAAACAAAGCTGAAGATGGATTTTCATTTTGTTACTGATCACCTTTTAACTTACAGTATAATTCCAGAGTCAGAAACCACAGCATGGATGTCATATTTTACTTCAGAGGAAAATGCATTAGTCTTGTATGATCATCTTGGCAACAAGAGAAAAGATTTTTCTTTGACTCCTTTTGCACGATCTAGGGTTGCTCGGTTAGGCAAATCATTCCTAATTTCCTCCAAACTGAATAAGAAGATTTATCTTTTTGATCCAGTAAGATCAGAGAGCCACAAAGAGATTGCTTCCACTGATTTACCTCCCCGAGGACTTGCCATGACATCCAACAACTTTATCCTTGTAGTCGCTTCCAAGTCAGAAAGATCTGAAGATTCTGATAATGTTCTGCTGGTGTACTCCCAGCAGGGAGAATTACTGCAGGAAGTAAAAGAGGAAAATGGTTTGAAGATTTTCCGCTCTCCTCGATATGTTGCAATCAATGTCAATGGAGACATCATTGTCTCAGACCAAGGCAATCATTGTGTAGTCATCATGAATAAAAATTTTCAGGTCAAAGTTCGTTATGTACCAGAGCAGTCAAATAAATTCTGCCCACGTGGTATCTGCTGTGATAAATATGGCAGACTCATTATCACCGATGGCTGCAACAACAAACTGCATCTAGTGTCTGCTGATGGAAAGTTTATCAGGTTTCTGCTCACGAAAGAAGATGGTTTAAATTGGCCAGAACTGGTTGCTATTGGACCCGGAGACAAGCTCTGGGTAGTTGGCCGAGGATGTGTTCAAGTTTATCGCTATGTTTTGGATTGAGTGTCATGACATTATATTTCAATAAATACAAGACAATAAATCATGCTAACAGAGAATTAATTTTCAGCAGTAGATATAATCAATATATGTTGTTTTGTTTTTCTCATCATGTGACCAGCTATAAAATAGCTTTGTGTTTTCTTTGGCTCATTTGGCCTTCATGATTAGTTTGTTGCAGATGTTAGATATTATAAAATTTATAAAATTTCATGCATTTATTAGTATCATTATTGTTTTTTGTGTATCCATGATCCAAATCTATTATCATTCCTATGGTGCATTTTTTATTTGTAAAATGAAAATGTTTGATTATAAATAACAAAATAAATAAATACATAATTTAAAAAAAGAGAAAACTTCAAAAAGGTATTACAGGCACATTCTAGTTGTTTGTTTTACAAAGGACAGTGAAACAGTTTAGATTTTCTACACATTTCATGATATAACTGAGGATAAGAAGAACAAATTACTTTTGCAACAGTGTTCATAAAGTCTCTGGTCTGTATTTGCATTTGAAATTTTTATTTTATTTATTGCTGTATTCAGTTGTGTATAGTATATCTATACATTTGTAATCTTGAATGTTTTATGAACATTAGTCATGCTTAGAACTCATTACATACTGAATTTTTAAAATTCATGATTATTATTCACAGATTTTTGTAATTAATCTGTTAACTTAGTAATATATTGCATGTTTATTAATAGAGATTTTTGTTCAAATTTTATCATTTACAACTTCTTTCTTGGGTATATTTATTAATATGTAGTAGTTTCATTTTGAATTTTTAAAGTTTATTATTATTATTATTTAGAAACTGCTTTCTTTCTAATCATATCCTATACTTAATACTATATAACATACTGGGCTATACCAAATTAAAAATTGTTTTAAAATGTTTTGAAAATAAGATTAAAATACTATTTCAAATGGATTTCCATACGCATGACTTTAAGAATTATACACGTCTTATTTTCATGTTTTTTTTAAAATTATTATTTGTTTTTTAGATTAGATATAAATCTTAGTATATTTGTTCTTATAATGTAAAATGCAGTCAATTCTGATTCATCAACAGTTCTCAGAACTTGAATTTTTTTTATACTTTTGCACTGGACCATTCTGACTATCTTGAAAGATGTGTCAGATATAATGTACATTTTCCATGTCTTTTTATTTTTTCTTAATTCAAACAATTGCTTTGTTTACAGCATTGTTTGGGAGAGGTGGAAGAAAAAATAAAGTTCATTAAACTATTCCAGAAAAACCATTGTTTTAATGCTACTGAACAGAGAAACAACTCAGAATCCACAATTTGTTACTCAGTGGAATTCAGTGTATATTTCAGTTGTTCATTTCACCAAGTGAAACTGATTCAGTGTTAACATTAGTTGTTAAGTATATAATTATATTATTTAGATACAAAGAAACAAGTTCGGTAACTTAAAACTTGATTTGTAAATGTGTAACAAAACTTGATTCAGGTATCTTTGTATTAACATGTATTATAAATACAGGTCACAAATCAGTTAATAATTTGTACTGCAGTATAATGAGTATTACATCTATTCTTTTTATTTGGCAATTTTATATTACAAATATTCTATATGCAATGAAATAATCTTTGTATATTTAATATAGTTTTACATTTATAATCATAAATGCATCTTTCAAGTTAGGTTTTATTTTAAATAGGTTTTGAAAAAGAATTGTACATACTTGTAGTTTTAGTGTTCTCACATAAATCATTCTTCTAACTTTAATACTGCAAATTTGTTTTAAGTGTGTTACAATGGATTGTTGGAAGTATATGATCTGCTTAAGCTAGTATCTTGTGAAAGATTTTTATTTCAGTTGTGTGTGTAAATTTTGAACTCTATACATTTTTTTCAATGTGACTGTTCTAGATGTCATAACATAAACATGTATTTGTGCCTTTGGTGTTTGTCATTGCCTTTTGAAGGAAAGAAACAAATTAACATTTTCTGACTTGTGATCATTTTTTATTTTTCTTCAGATCATCTTTAAGGTGTCATGCTAGTTATTTTCACATATTTTGTACACATCTGTGCTTTCTTCCACTTCTATTTCATTTTAGAAAATTAATATAATACACTTTTTAACATTAGATAGACAGGAGACTGGACTGAAAGTTTTTGGAATTGATAGATCTTTATAATTTCATTTTAAATATGTCTTTACAAATAATCATTATTATTATTGTTGTTATTGTTATTGTTATTATTATTATTATTATTATTATTATTATTATTATTATTATTATTATTGTAAATGCCACCAAGAAATATCTATTCATAGGTAATTATTGTGGCAGTTGTTTTTAATTTGTGGTCTCACTGTGTTTACTATTCTAATTGATACACCCAGTTAAATACATATACTGAACATACATACATACATACATACATACATACATACATATATATATAAAATAAATGTAATAAATAAATAAAGATAAAATATAAATAGATATAAAAAAGTCCAGTTTGTTAATCTAGGACAATATAAAATAAACAGTATTAAAATTTTGAATTCTGCTGAAGTTGCAGTTATACAAGTTGTAAATTGTTTATCTTTTTCTTCATAATATTAATAATAATAATACACAGATTATAGCTTTGCATTTATTTTGCTATTTCCCAAGCCCATGTCCAGTGCCAAGAATATCAGTGTTAACCTCTTCATTTAATTATAATGCATTTACAAGTGTACCTAGTCTGTATTATGTATAAAAATAAATTTGATACTCATTTCTATAAATCTCTGTTCAGTTTATAAAAGCTATTTCCTGATATAATACTGTTTGTTACAATCCTGATTCTATAAATATCTGATCTCAAGAAAAACAACATTCTGTTCATTGATATTATAACAAATAAACAGCTTATTTCATCTGGTCATTATTTTTTATTTTTTGGTGTGTCTGAATATGGATTGGTTTAAATTTTAGATACATTTTTCAGTGTAAAAATGTTTACAGACAATATATATATCTCAACAGTCATTCAACTTATTGAGTAGAAATACATTCATGTTTGAATTAATGAAATATTATGAATTTATTTAGAATCATGTTTGCAAAGAGAAAAATCTACTTCAAATTTCAAATATTCTAAGGGCCACTCTTAATTAACAGCCAGGATTATTTGATATCCATTTTGTAAGTAGAAATATATATAACACAGCTGGAAGTGAAAAATCTAAAAAAGACACTTTAAAAAACCCCAAACAATTAAAATTAATAATTGACACATTTTTCATAAATTTGTTTGGTGCTATATATTTATTTCAGTTCTGAACTGTATAATGCAATGAATGAATTTCAGTATTTCATGATGAATAGAACTGTCTATTGAAGACCCTGGGTTAAAACAAGGTGCAAAATTCTCTCAAATAACTTTTTTTCTTTTCTTTTCAGTGTTAAACAGAAGTAAATGAATGTCTATCAGATATATTAAAAGTCCAGAAATCAAAAAGAAATAAAAGCATATTAATAGATATAATTATTTTATTAATTTTAATTTTCAACATTCAGTTTTAAGTGCCATGATGTTTTTAATTCTTAAATTTGTTTTTTGATTAACTATGTTAATCCAAGTGAAAAATACACTCTATTTACATATGCACATGATTATATTTCACACAAAACTACACATCACTGTAAAAATATATTCATTTTACCACATCTTTTCATATAAAACCAGTGTTAGATAAATAATAACTACTAATTAATCAACATATCAACATATTAATCCTAAGTATAGATAAATGCTCCTTCCATACTTTCATAATATTCAGCTACACTGTTTTGTTAACATACTTAAAACTTTTTTTTAAGGTAGTAATTAATTATTATCTAACAATATTGTAACTTTAAATCTACAGATGAAAACAAAACTATTCAGAAGGCACACATACACAAAAATGTTATTTTTGTGCCAAAATTGGCAGATTCTAACCAGAGATTATTATTTTTCATTTTTTGTAAATTGTATTTTAATGAGGGAATTTAAACAAACATCAGTAAAATATTTCACTCTTAAGTGCCAGCACCCATCACAACAATTATAAAGACAAAAATCTTAAATGCTATATTATAAATTAATATTGTGTTGATTTTAAAACTACGATAACTTTCCAAATCGCAAGAGAATCTAAACCAATAACTGATTTGTAGAAAAGGTTTGTAACTGATATTTTACCAGTTATTTTTTTTCTTCCCTTTATCTTTCCTGTCTCCATTCCTTTTTACAGACTTTATTATTAACAAGTACTAGCACTCACTAAAAATGTATTTAGAATATATCCAGCCTATGAGTTCACACAGGAGGTATAGGAATATGTTGCTTTTATCATTTTTACGGTAGTAAGATACAATAAATTTCAAATTTTTGTTTTAATCCCATTCCTTCAGTGCCAGCCTGGTAGAGAAATTTGTAAATTACATAATAAAAAAGAGCTAATGTCAAAGGTTACAGGTCAATCTGATTTAGGTCCTGGATGCTCTTTTTTGTATTCTTCCATGAACACTTTTAGTCTGTCCCACATGTCCTGGGGGTTTTCCAATTTTGGCAACTGAAAAATTTAAATAAGGAGGAATAATAATAATAATAATAATAATTTCTGATTTGTCTGAATGAAACTATCTGAACTTAAGATAATTAAATTATTTTTGTTAAGAACAATAATTGCTTTCTATGACAGTTTGAATACATTTTACATTGGGAATTTTTTATTTCATATCATATCAATAATAAAAAACGATTTATCAATATATTAATAAATATAAATGAAACTAAAACTAAAAATGTTTTACATTCTCAGTATGGAAATCATGCAAATTTATTCTATTTCCATTGCTGCTTTTTTTTCATGACATTAAATTATTGCAGGTGACTTATTAAAATTAACTTGTCAAAATACAGAATTATTTGGTCTGACAATACTTGATCTCACACACATGTAATTATACACAACGTAACTCAGGAAAAAGGACACAACTAGTTACTAAATGAACTGTAAACAGATGAAAGTATACCACATTAAACATATATTTACATATTCTCACCTTATAATGCTGATCAGCAAAAACACCAGCATAGAGTCCAAGTACAAATGACAACTGAAAAAACAAAGTTATCAACTATATTTCATCTGCCAAATACAAATAAGAGGTAATAAGAGGTAAATTATTAATTAACTACTAATCAATATGACAGTAGTAAATTATAATCTGTTGTATTTTAATATCAGCTATGACCACTTTTGTAACTGTCTGTTTATGGTCAAAATGGTTTACTGCATTAATTTTAAACTGTCTTAATGAACCACCCCCATAAAATAACACTATAACAACAACAAAGAAATAAATAAATAAAATAAAAGATAAGATTATTGGATTCCCAAACTACAATCAATCAGAAAAATAATCTGAAAATATGTTACTTTACTACTACTGATGATAATGATGATAATAAAGAAATATACTCAGTTATAAAATAATAAAGGGCCAGACATGTAAGCAATGTGAAACACTAACAGATAAACAAAATATCTTACAAATTTTCCAAACATTTTATGTGCTGAAGCAAAGTATATTCTGCAGAGTGTGAAATAAGCTGAAACAAAACAAAAATATAAAGTAAATCAAATAACAGAGACAGAGAGAGAGAGAGAGAGAGAGAGAGAGAGAGAGAGAGAGAGAGAGAGAGAGAGAGAGAGAGAGAGAGAGAGAGCTCACGCATTTTATAGTTGACCTAATACATTTCACAGATAAAAGTTGAATTATTATGGGCATATTATTAGTATTAAAATAAACAACAAAAAAGCCTGAAGTTATTAATCATTTAATACTTATCACGTCGTAAAATAGAAATTAAAACAAATAATACACCACATTTCAGATACTTGGCTGCGTTTGAATTTTTAACTGTTTGTTTATCGCTGACAGTGACAGTAAATTACAGAAATTATTTTAGATCTTGCAGATTAAATAATAACTAACTTTGTAATAAACAGCGGCCGTAAGTTACATAGGGACATAAACTTGCAATACAACTGAAACAACTTTCATCAGAAATCAAAGGTAAATAACTCTAACTCAATATCCGGTTACATTGTTTTGCGATATTTGTTGGCCCTAAAACGCGAAAATGTAATAGTTCATCTATAATGAGAATTATGATTATTTTCGTTTTTATAATTTATTATTCTTTATAAACCTACCACATATTCCTGGGCCATTGTTATAAACAATGGTAAACATTGTTAGTATTTTCACATAAATGCAGAAAACAGCCATTAAAAAAAAAAAAAAAAAAAAAAAAAAAAAACACAAATAATAATAATAATAATAATAAAATAAAACAACGTATATAAAATTGAAAAGGAAAATATTTGGAATTTTTAAAAATTCTACTATTCCAAAACTGCTTCTGTTAGAATATCAAAATAATATCAAAACAGAATTTCAAAACACAACACACATTGGCAATAACAACAATAATTTAAAAAAAAAAAAAAAAAAACAAATGAAGTTGTATGAAATTATTTTACAACAACGAAATTTAAAAAAGTTCCTTTCATAGTATGTTATTAGATAAATGAACAAATATTTAATTCTCATTACCTGAACACATCATTATGTGTTTTATATTTTATTTTTTGTAGTGTTATATAACAGGAACTCAGTTCATTGATATCTCGGGCTCTTTTTAATCAAAAGATATCATTTAAAATAATTCTAAAGTAAATGAAAGTGATTGGTTATTTTCATTTTGCATTATTAACATAAAAAAACAAACAAAAAAACAAAACAAAACAAAAACACAATTCAAATATACATATAAAAAATAATTTATTATATTTTGACATTAATAATGTAGAATATTTACATCAAGATAACAAAACATATTTTGTCTGGTAGTATTATGATTAAAAGTTATAAATCCATTAATCAGGCACACCAGGTTAACATTTGTAAGATAAATTATTATTACAATACATACATGATAAAAGTTTATAAAGCCTGAGAATGTACTATATACAGGTCATCTATTGTTTTCCAAAATTTAAAATTGAAGTTCCATTGTTATCCTTATCAAAAATTACTAATGGATGAACATGCTTTGGGTAAAAAAATATCCCAATTTCCTAAAAATCATGATTTTAAAATGAATAATAATAATAATAATAATAATAATAATAATAATAATAATAGGTAAATAATAATAAATCAAAAACAAAGTTAAAAAAGAATAAATGAAAAAAGAAGAATTATAACAATTAAAAACAATTATATTAATATATCTTATCTGAAACATCAAAGAATAAATAAAATATTACTTACATGTTAATTCTATATATATTACTTTGAAATAAATAAAGAAGAGAATGAAAATTTTATTTCACATACTTATCTACTAAATCTACTTTTCTGTTAAACTAATTGGTTAATTAAATTATAAAATAAAAAAATAAAAATAAAAATATAGGTATATCTGACAGGATGGAATTAGCATCAAGTACAAACATAAAAAGAGTTAAAATCTCATCAGAAATGCTAGAGTCCAGAAGTATTTTGCAGTATTTGCAGTTTTTATATATTTGAAGATTGATGAGAATGGGACCCAAGTCTAAATTAAAAATCCAATTATACAAGATAAATGTTTTAACTCAGGTATCAGGCTTCATGCTGCAAAGACATTTTAATCAGGGATTAATTAACCCAATTCTGAATTTTGATGGAATGTGATAACAGACAAAACAAGTTTGTCATATGCTAGACATAAATATTATTCATTATTTCATTTTATTGTCTGCATTTCATTTTTGTCACTGTTATTAACAGTAAAATGCTATTAAAATGTTCAGGTTAGTATATTTTACTGACAAATTTTAGGTTAAGGCTAGTTTTTCTTAACTGCGTATCTTAATGATAGATAATGATCACTAGCTTCATTTAATTTTTCAATTAAAACTGAAATAAGAAAAATAAATTAATAATAATCATAATGTAAAGTAAAGTAATATATTTTTTTTAAAAATTAAGAAATTTTTATAATATATCAAATAAAAAAAAAAAAAAGGTCTAACTTAAAAATCTTTATGCACTGTTTTTCAGAATGTCTAAGATAAATCTAAATTAAAAATCGTTTGTCCACTAATGTTTTCTGAACAATATTTTTTAATCCTCCACTTCTGCGGACAATGGCCACTATCTGAAAAAGATTAAGAAAATCATTTAGATAATAAAAATATTCTTTTTAATCTCATTCTTTCTTTTTCATTTCTCATCATACATTGACCTATTTCACCTTTGCTTATTTTTCTGCAGCTCTATTTCTACTTACATTTTTTTTTCGTTACTCTATTTTTATCTCTCTCATTCAATTTCCATCTATTTTCTCTCATTATTTTGAAAAATATTTTATGTCTTTCTCTCAATTTATTTTTCAAACATTTCTATCTGTTTCCATTTCACTTTATTCTCCCTCATTAATTCATTAATTCATCTGCCTATGTCTAAATTTCTCTATTTATTTGTGGGTTTATATTTTGTGTGTGTGTGTGAGTGTGTGTAGAGATGCGTGTGAATTATACATGTATTTTCTACTTTTTAAAATCAACTTGACCTACCTCTGATACAAGATAGGTCAATATTCCTGCCAGCACATAGTTTTGCCACATATAGTCCACAGTGCAAAATATCAACAGCTCAAAGGTCATCAGTGTGAATTCATGACCATAAAACAACACTTGGTCAAATGAGTGACCATTATCTATGAAAAGAATAAACAGAATAAACTGATTAATAACTGATTTGTTAAAGACTAGATTTTTAGCTATTATGTGTCGGTATGATATTTACAACACATTATTATTATATACATATATATATAAACATTATAAATGAAATGTCATAAACAGAATTAATAACATGGGATACATTCATCACATTTTCATTTATTTTATAATAATTAAATATAAACTGATGTTCGATTATTATAGCTGATGCAAACAAAAACAAAAACAAAAACAAACCCAAAGCAAACCAACCAATTCAGTTTTATTACTCCTGTATATAGACAGTTACTTTTCTGGCAATGAGCCAGAGGAAAGATAAAATACAGTTAAGAAGGCCAGAGGCTAAAGGGTTAAAGTCATTTACCACTGAAGAGAATTCCCTTTTCTGATGTTATGTCAATGAACTCAGTGTCCATGATTCCTTCCAGCAAAGTCTTTTGTTTGACTGTGTAATCTATACCACGTAGAGACTAAAAAATAAATAAATAATATTTCAGATGTATACAGCCCATGGGAGAGCCAGAAAGAGAGAAGAGAGATAACTGGATGGGTGGATGGATGAAGTTTATATAGCTATATATAGATATGTATTTTACATACACACATCTTATATATCTATAAAACATAGACAAGTAGAAGGATAGAAAGATATGAGAGATATCAGACAGGTAGTTAATAATAGACAAAGTTTAGAAAGTCATGCAGTTGGACCTCAGGTAGATGGTTATATCAATACATGAGGTAAAGAATTTAACACAGATAGTAAAATGTGTATAGTGTGAAGCTATAGATCTGTGGGTGAATTAGTGAATAAATACAGAAGCAGCAATCAGTTAATTATATATACTATGTTTTACATGATCAATAAAAGCTGCAAGAAGTCTGTTGATTGCTGCATATGATTCAAATCGAAGCTGGTCATTCTGTTGTCTGTTCATGTTCTGAAAAACAGTATTCAGTAGTTTCAAGCATCAATTTCTTTTTTTTATATAATAATAATGACATGTGTGATTAGGATAAACAGTTCCAACTGAGTTAAGCACATACATAAAAATAAAAATCTTTACACACACACTCAATCCTATAAATATTATCTCTGTCTTGCTTTCTCTGAAAAACACACACACACACATACACACACATATTCTCTCATTTAGTCAAATTTTTTTTTTTTTAAGAAACTAAATGAAAGTGTTTTTTTTTAGCCAATTAAGCTTACAGCCAGGGCCATGTTCTGAAATGTATTTCTGTATTTTTCTCTCAAACTTCTTGGTATCCTCATCTGAAATGTTTGTTCATCTGTGTCAGGTTCCAGACCTCTCTTTCCAACCAAGTTATCCTAAAATCAGTTTTTAAAAACAAGATTTTAAATTACATTATTTTCCAGTGATATATGATTATTTTGGCTGTCATTTCTTCAGTGACATCATGTGCTCAAGCAAAATAAAGCAAAATAAAGCAAAAGGCAATTTACTCCAAGGCCTGTTACATTATTTTTCTAATAGTTTTAACTATCATTTGGAAATAACAAAACATCTGAAAACATAATTCCCATTACCATACCAACAATTTAATTTTAAGAAAAATTAAGCTGTTGTGTATTTAAATATTTAAAAAATATACTTTATATGCTTAAGAATTCAGAGTTCTGTGATTATTGTACATTCTTTAAAAGAAAAAGAAGAAAGAAAGAAAGAAAGAGAAAAAAAAGGAACTGTATCTTAAACAGTCTAGAAGTATTTCACCTCTTCCTTCTTCAACATCTCAGCAATTTCCTTCATGTCTGTATCTGCCTTTCCATGTACAGAGCGACCATGGATATAGTAGCCATACTCAGCATTAGAGAGAATAAACACACTGATATTAGCCATAGAACAAAGGTCAATAAATTCAAACACTTTGTCTTCAATGAATCGCTCATAGAATAGTGTGAAGAACAGCCACTGAAGCAGAGCTGTTGAAAATAAATAAATAATCTTTAATAAAAGAAATATTTCCTGAATGTTCAGCTTAAAATAACACTAAATCAAAAATATAATTAAATAAAATATTTGTACAAGAACCTGTAAATTTTATTTTTTATATTATAAATCATCAACTGATCTAATGTTTGAAAGAATTGTTTAAATATGGCAGCACATATCCTTCACATATAAGTGATCACAAGCAGTACAGGAAATAACCAAAAGAGTCTGATGTTTATTAAAGAAATATATTCCACCCCAAAAAAAAAAAAAAAAAAAAAAAAAAAATGAATAAAGCAAAAAAACTGATATTGTTATTTATTAAAATATATAGAATATACCATCATCTTTGCAATTAGTTAGGTGACACTATGAAATAATCCATCTTATTCTAGTGATAACAACAATGTCAATTGGGTCTTTGATTCATTATATTTCAGCAAATACAGTTCCAGTAATTTTTGTAAATCTGATTCACATACTTCAGGTGAACATTAGACAAATAGACTGTGCTGTTGTTTCCTTTTACGATTTACCTGAAATTATTACAAACAACATACCAACAAGAATGTATGTAAGAGCTGCAGTAGAGTATCTGAAGATGGGACTCTGAGGAGCTTGGTACTCATCAGCACTCTTTTTAATCTGCCCATTGGGGTCCAGCGTGTTGACATTCTCAAACCCCACAACACTGACAAAAAACACAACAGCAAAGATTTGAAAATACTGATTAATTTTCCTAGATGTTTGTAGTTCATTCCACTCATTGGCCACAAAATATGTCCGCCATATTGAAACTGGTTTGGGAGATTTCTCTGAAGCTTTTGGTCGCTCCCAATCAATGAAGAAGATGTCTATAAAACACTGTCAAATAAAAAAAACGGAAAGCTAAACAAATGATGAGATTTCAAATTAAAATGATGATAATGATATTTTGAAGAAAATGAGTAATGTATGACTTCATGATTATTATCAGGAAAGTCTTCTGCTGTCAGTGTGCCTGTATCTCTGCACATACATGTATGTTTATGCAGGTATGTATGTATGTTGTGTATCTGTACATATATGAGTGTGTATCAAATGTGTGAATGTAGAAGAAAGACATCTATTACCTGTGAGAAGATAAGATGTATTATGCTGATAACTTTGAGAGCAAATGCAGCACCAAAGAGACCCTCCCACTCTTTGACAGCAGTTCCAGTGGGATGTAAGAGAAACACAGCATCCTGTCGCTACATAGCAAAAATAGTAAATACTTGTATAATTATTTTGACAATCATGTTAAAGATTAGAAAGAAAGACAGACATTTGAAATTTACAGTTTGAATATTTTACATAATATTTTAATTATTATAAAACATTAGGATTTATAAACCATTTAATAAATAATGTAATTAACTTATATTATTAATTTGATCTTTTTTCAGTAATAAATAACATCAAATAAAGCAAATGTATAAATATACATTTCTTAATATTTTCATCATTCTAAAATATAATGTACAACAAGGTTCTTAATCTATCAAAAATGCTCATAGAATAGTCAGAATACATTTACATTATGGTTTTATATTTTCAGACTTGATAAACCTTTGAAGTGTTGCATTAACACCTTCTAAGATAAATGCTGTTTTCTGCCTTTTATTGACCTTTTTCTTTCTTTTACTTTTTTTTTTTTTTTTTAATATACAAACAGATTTGTGTTAAAAAAAAAATAAAAATAAAAATAAAGAAATATAAAAAAAAATTAAAACTGTCATTTTTCTATTATTACAAACATGATCCTCCATAACAAACAAAATTTCATTATAAAAGAAACAAAAAATATTTAGGTCCATCTATTCTATACATATTAAATTTTTTAACCAACCTTGAAAAATATATGCCAGTAGAAAGCAATTCCAAATGTTACAACAAAGAACACATTGGACAGTGAGCCAGACAAATAGAATATAAAGTTGACAATTGTAGGAAAATCAATGGCTATTCGTCCATCACGCTTTGACCACACCCATGCCCGATATCCAGCATACAGAACTCCCAGGGTGCTCAATGTGCCAGCAGCAATTTGAAAGTTACGATTGTATTTGCTTAGATCCATGTCATATGTCACTTCAAAAGTTACCTGCAAAACCCCCCCCCAAAACCAACAACATTAGAAAACCCACCATCTATAACAAAGACTTGGTAAATACAAAAATATATTATTTTGGTAATGAATAAATTTCAGCTTTATTGTAAACTGTGAAAAAAAAAAAAAAAAAAAAAAAAAAAAAAAATGAAAATAATGATAATAGTAACAATTACAATAAACATAAATCAGTTAAATATATAAATAAATAAATGAGTAAATAAACATTTACTTGAGCTGTTACCTATAGAATTAATAAATTTATTGTTTATTCTTCTTCATAACTATACAGATACCATTTCTACTTATTTGATAAATTATGTAAGATTAATCTTACTGAAGCCTTATTGCCTTCATTTGCTTGAATTCTGCTGATATCAGCATACGTAATTTTCAGGTATGGTGGGTTTATTTTGCCTTCGGTGGTCCCACCTTGGAGTGTAATCACTAATGTCATTGAAGAAACATAGCGCACATAAGTAGCATTCTCCTCAGATTGCTTTGAAGGTACTACAGTATAAAATAGAAAAAATGATTGATAACTTTACAATGAACATTAAAAAATATATCATCTGCCAGGTATCAGCAAATGTTACAGAAATAAAATAATGATATTTATAAACAAACATTTATTTCAGTATAAAGAATTGTTGACTAAGTAAGTAAACTCAAACACACAGCTATAGGCACTCGCAGCAATAGATATATACCCAAAGCATTCCCACACACACACACACAAAACATATATAATTAAAAAAACAACACATAACCAAACCCTCAAAAATAAATATTTAAAAATATTTATAGAAATGTTTTAAACCAGTTCTGAACATACATCACATTTCTACTACAGAGTACAGCTCACTGCTCTTCACCAAGATATAATGATACACTGCCAGTGTACTGACACTACAAACAAGGAACTAAAGGATCCTTTTTCAGAACAAATGAATTAGTCATATGTGTTTGACTGATATGTTAATGAAATAAAAAATATTTTCATCCTCCCTGTACCATGGAACAGTCATTCTCCCAGAACTGGCTTGACTGCAATCATGAGTGAAATGAGGAATTCAGAAAAGAGTGCATTTTCTTAGCATGGGATATAATTTTCAAAGTGAAATGAGTTAATATATACATATATATAAGAAATAAAGTTATTTACTTTCAGCCTTCTGTATTGTTGCCACATTGTCAACCATAAAAAATCGTCGTGTTAGCTTCCAGTCTTGTATGCCACCTTAAAATAATAAAAATAAAAATAATTATTATGAACAGAAGAATGAAAAAGGAAGAAAGAAAAAATATAGAAAATAACATGAAAAATAAATGGTAGAAAAACAAAAACATAATAAGTATAACGACAGTAATAAAAAAAGTTTAATGATGCCCAAACTTTAATAAATGATTCCTTTTTGTATAATAATGGAACAAAAGAAGAGAACCAAATAAAATGTTAGATTCCATAATACATTTGCACTGTCTAGCAGCATGGGATAATGCTTACACAGACAATATAAAACAGAATGCTTAGCACTGAAAATGACTGATCTTCTATTGATAACCCACTGAATAATCTTTAATTTTCAAGTATCACAAACTACTAGTCCATTCAGACATAATCTAACTATACACAGCATAATCTAACTATCTTAGACCCAAAAAATCTCAAGCCAATAAAGAAAGACATATGGAGTTACAGATCGGGTCAATGTTCATGCAGATAATAAGTAGAAACTGATTGCCATTATATAACAGTCCATTCAATTTTTTTTATTATTATTTTTTGGTTTGCAGCAAAATCTTTTTCATATATTATGCCTTACAACTGTGCTGTAGTCAAATGGGTTAACTAAGGAGGCTTGATCTATTCTAATCACTAAACCACAACATGCTTCAATAGTTTTGTTTAAATATACATTAAACAGCCATATGTTATTGTTTTTTTTAACTTGATAATATATTGGAATTTCTTGGTACTGGAAACAGCCCACCAATTATCAATGGTTAATCTATCCCAGTAGCAAATTTATCACAAAAAAAGTGGGTTAATTAGTTCAAATTCTGAAATACTAACACAATAAGTGTCATAAGACACCTGATAACAGGTAACAAAGTTCAGATGTGACAGGAAAAGCCTCAAGGTATGGATTATTTTTATAATACTGTATAAGTAATTCTGCCTTTTTTCAAACTCACTGAGATAAGGTATGTGACATAATAATAATAATAATAATAATAATAATAATAATAATAATAATAATAATAATAATAATAATAATAAATAAATAAATAAATAAATAAATAAAAGGATGCATCCATTGATTGAAAATAACAATGAAATTTAAGATAAAGCTAAAGAGAAAAATAAGTAAATAAACAATAATTTAAATCAAAAATTGTATTTATATCAGATGAGAGTAGAAAACAAACATTGATGATTATGGAGGGGTGAACATTCAGCTCATTTCTTTTTCACAGATTTCATTTAAAGATGAAGTCAGAATATCTCCTCACTCTGTCTGTCATCTTTTTGCTGTCATTAAAATTCCACACAGATGCCTGCTTATTTAGTAAATTTCTCCTGAACTATGAACATGACCACCTCTACTCAGACTTCCACCATGATTTCAGTATGAAATCCTCTCCACCAGTTCAAGACATCCATCTAGCTCTGGCTGGCAAAGGAACCATGCGAGTCAACTGGTTAAACCCCATACCTTTCAGTCACAGATCATTCAACCCTCAGTGTTACTATGGTAACAGTTCTGAAAATTTGAAGGTTAAGACATCTGGTTTGGCCAGTACTTACCCAAGTGGTGATTTTGAGCTGACCTTGAACACAGCAGTGCTTGACCTTCACCAATTACCAAATATATATAATACTGTTTATTACAAGTGTGGAGATGAAAATTATGGCTGGAGTGATCTGAACTTCTTTACTCTCCAGCCAGGAGAAATGAAAAAAGTGACTGCACGAAGTGACAGATCACTGGTAGCACTGGTTGGAGATCTAGGAGTCACTCATGGTGAATACACAATGGCATCCATCAACAAAAGAGTAAAATCTGACATTGTGCAGCTTCTTGTCCATGTTGGAGACATTAGTTATGCTAACAACTTTGGAGAGAAGACAGGCAACAATAGTTACATATGGGTTAACTACATGAACCAACTACAGCCAACTGTTTCACAGGTAACATTACTGAGCTCCATATGATTAATTCAGAATTAAAAGAAACAGTTATAAATGCAAAGTTTTATAGGTATGAATCATTGTTATTATTATATTTATTATTTTTAAATATGTACTGATCTACTGTTCAAAGTAACATAACTACACAAAATCCTTTATAAAGCATGAATGTCAAACTATATTTCATTTTTGCCATTGATTTTGTTGCAGTATGAGTTGACAAGTGATATGATCTAAATATTAACCAATTATTTTAAAGATATAAGATTTTTTTCAGTGCTGTTCCCCCCCCCATATTACATGTAATGATGCAATAGAAACATACAATGCAATTATGCTATAGACTTTTCTTGTTCATTGCTTGAATCAAATCCTTAACATGCATAGATGAAAATGCATTGTCTTTGGTAAGCCAGCATCAGTAGTAGGCATGGAAATTAGTGTCTGAGTGTGTGGTGTGTGTGTCTCTGTTTTGATGCAACAGGCAAGATAATGATCATTAAGAGCAATAGGTCTATGTAAAAGTAGTGTCCTTTTTTAATAATTATAACAGTAATATTATCATTACCATCATTATTATTATTACTCTTATTATTGTATTAGTTTTATTAATTTTTTTCAACTAGGTGCCATACATGCTGTGTCCAGGGAACCATGAAAGCCAGTTTAACTTTGCAGGCTATCTGAACTGGTATACAATGCCTTACTCTCAGAGTTCATCCTCATCTCCTTTCTGGTTCTCCTTTGACTACATGGGAATCCACTTCACTTCCTTCTCTACTGAGCACCCATTTGACCAGAATTCCACCCAGTATGAGTGGATCAAACAGGACCTCATCAAGGCCAACGAAAACCGTGCCAATGTTCCATGGATAATGGTTTTTGGACATCGACCTTTGTATTGCTCCAGCTTCATCTGTTCAGACAGGTGTGATGATGAAGCTCCTGTTTTTAGATCTTACCTGGAAGATCTGTTGTTTGAACAGAAGGTGGATGTAGTTATGGCTGGTCATAACCACAACTATGAACGATCGTACCCTGTGTACAAGGAGAAACCTATGCAAAGAAACTATGACAATCCAAAGGCACCTGTTTACATTGTCAATGGAGCAGCAGGCAAGTTAATAATAATTTTAAAAAACAAAAAAATAATAATTCTATTTAAATATATTACAGAGAATATGCACCTTGAATTCTTATTTGTAGGGTATAGGGCAAAAATGATTGATTGTTAAATATAAGTTGTTAAATGTAGGTCTTTATTTTATTTTACTGCGTATACAGATAACATTCATTAATACAAATATATCCTATTTGTGTGTATTTCTCTATGTAATAATCTTTCACACTGTCTCTTTACCTCACTATCAATCTATATTTGTAACTATCTTTCTTTAATTAATACACAAACATCCTTTTCTTAAATATCAGATATATTTTTCTTTTACTATTACAGACTATTTGTTTTTATTATTGAAGAATTTATTTTTGTTCTACTGCAGGAAATCCTGAGTGGAATGATCCTACATTCAAATTCAATGTGCCTTGGCGAGCACATGCACTGCCAACATTTTCAACTGGTTATCTTCTCCTTGAGGCCTGTCCAACAGAACTAAAATTTCAGTATGTGCTCAGCAAGGAAGATGCTGTTGTTGATGAGTTCACAATTAAAAAACATGCTGAAAACGTTTTTGATTTTGAATGAAATTTGTGGTAACCTTTTTCATTACATGAGTATTGTTTAAAATGAAATAATCAAGTTCTGAATTTTATTTATTTATTAGTTTGTTTGACTAACTTGCTGAATGACTGTTTCATTGGTTGGCTATGATTCATTAACTGACTAATTAGTTGAAATACTGACTGATTGATTGATTCACTGACTAAATATCTGATTCAGTTATTGCCTGAATGTATTTTAAGAGCTATATTTGTTTAATTTAAATTTAAGTTAGATGAAATTTAACATGCATCTTGACAATGATACACTGTAATACTGCAATCTTGTTAATAAATCTTGTCTAAATATCTAACTTTTTAAATGCCTGTTTTCCCCCCCAGACCACATCCACAGACAATTTAATAATATTGCAATGAAATACAATGATGTATGAATTATCCAGAATGTTATTATTATGAAATCAAGCATGGTTGTTAATACAGTCAGACAGGTACCCAAATAAACCAACCTAAATAATAAAAAAAAATTAAAAAAATTAAAGTAACATAACTGTAGATACAAAATATCTATTAAAATAAATTTCTTTGAATTAAGAATAGAAAAATGATTTCCTACAGAAAGATATGAACCAGAATCCCCAGTTTAAGGGTTCAGAATTATGTTCATCCAGTGAAGTTTCAACTGCATACTATCAATAGGAACATGCTACATCTAACACTAACTTGTAAATGAATCTTTATTGTGGAAACATTCATTAAACTAGCTGGTACTGGTGAAATAAATTAATAATAAGGCAGGATTACCTTTCATTAATAAACTGGCATAGATACACTTACCTGTGTTTGGATATTTTGAACTCTGGTCCAAATAGTTTGTTACAAGTATGGGAACTTTGTAGAGTTTCTTTACTTTGTTTTCTTCATACTCCAAGTCTTGTTATGTGTTAAGGCTTTAGAACTACCTGAGCAAAACTGAAATAATCTCAAGTGAATTGAACAGGAGTAATCTGAACTAAATTAAACTGAACTGAACTGAACTGAACAAAAGAATAGAACAGAACAGAACAGAACAGAACAGTACAGTACAGTACAGTACAGTACAGTACAGTACAGTACAGTACAGTACAGTACAGTACAGAACAAAACAAAACTGAATTGGATTGGATTAATGTAAGTAGCTGAATCAAAATAATCTAAACTGAATTGTAATCAAATATCCAGAATTACTTATTTATATGAAAAACTGAATTGACTGCAAAAACTTTTTTATATTATGAAATGTGTTACAAATGAGAAATGTGGCACTGCTGGCAGGTTAATTCTGTTAATAAGTTTTACAGAAAGGATACAAGGATCATAAAACACTAGAGGATATTTATTTTGATCCCAAAATTTAACTCCAGGTATAGAACACTGAAAAATAATATAATGAAAACAAATGAAATGAAGTGAAATGTAACATAATAAAATAAAGGGAATATTTATATATATATTTATTCATCAGAGAGCAGAAACTTTTAATACTGCACTAAAGATTACCATTTCTTCATAGCTGTATGCAAGAGTAAAGAAGATTAAATAATGACTATTCTTATCTATTAAATCATTCTTCAGTGCAGATTTGATATTAAGTTAACAATCTAAAAACATTTTGTAAATTGGGGCTTATTTGTTTATGGGTGCCATCCTTTAATGATTTAGTATAAACTGTGTTTTTATACTCTAACAATACAAAGAACATTTAAAAAAAAAAGTTGGATTAGCGGCAAAATCTTGTATTTTTGTAATACTGTAAAACTTGCAAACATTATTTTGAGAAATAACTTAGAAGTATTTAACTTTGGAGAAAGATGCCTAAGTTGACTTCAATTTTTTTTTAATTCTTTATAATTCCATTATATTAATTAAACAGTCTTAAACAGTTTAAATTCTTTTCCTTAAATTAAAGATCCTTTAAATTAATTGTGAAATTAAGAAAGAGATACATAAAATAAAGGAAAGGGGAAAGAATAGTAAAATGGTAAAATAATAGCAAAACAAAATGCAGGAATTAATGAATTAATGATTCAAAACTAAAACAGGAGAAGAAAACAAAATGAAACAAATGTATTTATCTTTTGTGTATATATATATATAGAAAAGCAAAGAAGGAATGAATATGGAAACAAGAAAGACTGATAAATTTTTTTTTTTTTAAATATGAATTTGAAATAAATATAACAATATATTTACTTTTTGTTTATACACAGTTCCAAATATATATGCTGCATCTAGTTTTGTGTCAGATTCACTACAGAGCTGAAGTAGACCTCCATTCACATCCTTTATTCCAAGGTAGTTACCATCAATATCATAAGCTGCTACTTTTAATGTCAGTGTCACTGGTGGGGAGAATGTGTATGAAATCTGTAAATCGTTTGTGACGAGGACATTGTCAGCTTTTTCTACATAGAACAGCATTGGTTTGGAGATGAAGCCAATGGTGGGATTGCTATTAAAAAAAAAAATATATATATATATATATATATTTATATGCATGCATGACTTAGTGTTTTATCTTCTTGTTTATTTTTATTTTTAACTTGCTTTTGAAGTGACATATCTATATGTATACAGGTACCAGACCAATTATCCAAACTCCTTGAGGCCTCAGGCATTCCGGATTTCTGGTGCCAAGGCATCTAAATAAGTAAATAATTAGGCATAAACATTTTAAAATTAAAAACATAAAGAATTGTTGATACATAACTGTGGCGACTTGACATGTAAAAATGCAGTGAGTGAATGAATGCCACGCAGTCTGAAAGAGTAGTTCCAGTCTGGTGAGGACAACACCTGTGCTCACAAACTATGAAAATAGCATGGAGGAAAACATCAGGTTTTGGAGTCTTTCTAAATTTCAGGACACCAGATAATTGGTCCAGTACCTGTATATAAATAAACAATTACTTTAAAATTTGTATAAATTATGTGTGTCAGAAAAAAGTCAAAAGAAAAATTTAGTAAGAAAGTGCTAATAAAAAGAAATAGTTATTAACAAATGTTACTTCTGAATATTCTGGAAGAGAACACAGGCTTGAATGTTCCCAGTTCGTGTGGATCCAACATCATACAAGAGAAGAACACACATGTTAGCAAGCTGCTGACATGACAACAGTTTCTTGTATATCTGCAGAAGTTATACAAGTAAATAAATAAATAGATAAATAAAAACCAAACAAATAAACCAATGAATAAATAACTAAACAAACAGATAACAATTAAATAAACAAATAAATAAATAAATATATTAAATAACAAACAAATAATTAAGTAAATGGCAAATAAACAATTAAATATAATCATTACATAAACAAATATTTATTAATAAGAAACAACATCTTATTGCAATTTTCACATAATTACATCTTTTACAGAATGTTTGCGAGGTTCTGAAAGACAACAGAGTACAATTTTCATGTAATGGTAACATATATTTGACTGACAAATTTTATAGAAATATAATACTAATATGATTACAAAATATTTATGTATAAACTTACTCGACAAAGAACTTCTGCAGCTTGTAAATTTTGCATGAAATAATATGAATTAACCTTAACATTAGCCTGAAAAAAGACAACAAAAGGAAATAAATAGGACAGCTGAAGAATAATTTGAGACACATACACATTGGCTGTTCACACAACACCCCACATATAACAAGAATTTACTCTATGTTGCCTGTTTAGTTTATCAGATTAGTTATCTCAAAAGATATGTTTTTAATTTTTGTTTACTGGTTTGTTATTTGTTCTTAATTATTTATTATAATTTATTTTGTTTTTTATTTGTTTGCTTTTCAATTTATTTTCATCACAGGATTATTTGGTAATATCAGCAGGTAGACTCACAAATCATTAGACAGAACTATACATATGTAATTTTTTAATTTAAAGAAAAGAAAAGTAGTGTTATATTTATTAAGTAATACTAATTATAATTTGACTACATTTATCAAAAACACTATATTGATGTGAAACAATCTATTTTAATAAGATCATTAATTCATCATTAATTTTACCGTGAGTGGGATCTCAAACATTCTGTTTCCTGTTGATGTCACCAGTCTGTCTTCAGTTTTGAAACATAAACCACTTGCCTGAAATATTAAAAAAAACAAAAAACAACTGAACTAAAAATAAGGAAATAACTGAAAAACTGAAATAAATGTACAATAGCTATTAAAGAACTCCTTAGCACATTTTTTAATATGTGAAATAAACCTTTATAGAACTTAAAATGGGTACAAAAGGTATATAAGTAATGTACATGCAATAAAAAACCAAGAAGAAATGTGGATGCAAATTTTATAAAAAGGAAACAAGAAAATTACGTTTATTATCCAAAATGTACATCATACGTTTTGCAACTTTTGAGAAGTTCCGATTCATTCCTCAATACTCGTCATGTATGACTTTAAAAATCACAAAACATCTAATGTCTTGGGTGACAACCAAAAAGCAGGAGCCAATCCCGTATCACTAATCACCAAAATGACTTAGGATGGCACACATGTCAGCAATCAAACAGGTAAACGTGGAACATTAAATAGACGAGCACGGAACTTGCATCTGAAGGCATGCTAGCAACAATTGAGAAACTAACATAATCTTATGTTAACAACTAACATATCTCTCAACATAACTCGTTAAAATTTAGAAAACTGGTATTGGTGCTTCAGTAACGGTATTACCCATCAATTATAAAAACTGGTATTTACCAGTATTTAAATACTGGTTTCTGAACCCTAGTACAAATTAACCCCAAAAACATAGTTTTCTGTGAAACTAGCCAATTTAATTCAGCAAAAGAATATTTTTCTTTTTTTCAAAGGATTGTTAAGGGGCTAATTTAAATTAAGAATCTAAATAAATATGTAATAAATAATTTTATAAATACAATTTTTATAATTTTAAGAGGCAGGGCAGTCTTCAAATGGGTGGGGACAAACAAAAATGTTGTGATCTCTGTCTTTAGGCATCCACCTAATTTAGTAGGTTATTCCTCATTTGAACCAATATCCTATACATAGAAGGCTAGATGTAAACTAATCCTAATCTTGGTATTTTGGGACACTGGCTAAAATAACAAAGATGATTTATCACCTTTCCTGCCAACTGCTAACTATTAAAACAGCCTATTTAAAGGAAAGCACAAACAAAGTATGCACCAGAAATAACACAAGTTGGATTACCTTATTGGTATCAGCATCACAAATACAAGTTTTAAGGTCAGGTCTGATTGCTAGAAAGTCACTGCATCGAACACATCTGAAATGATAATAAAAAAGTAAAAAAACATATGTATATAAATAAATAAAAGGATTAGAAAAACAAATGCTATATATTAATAAGAATCAGAATTCCAAAATAATAATATAAAAATATAATTAACCTGGAATTAAATGCACTTTTTGTTAAATACACCAAATTAATAGTAACAAAAAAATTTTTATGTTTAAAGTTTAACACAATTAAATGATGTGACTGCCTTAAAATTCTGAAATGAAAACTACAGAAACAATTCTACATTTCATGTTTTGTAAGACTGTTGAAGAAACTTGTTTTAAGTCTTTTATCAGTGAAATGATTCTTTTGAGAATATTAATCCCATAAACCATTTATTTTTCACATTAAAGTATGACCAGATTGTCCAGTTATTCAAAATAGAAGAAGAAAAAAGAAAAATTAACCAGCAATTTTTATGGTATAATGGATACTTGCCCATTTTGGTATCTAAGAATTCAAACTAGATATTGTACTGAAGAAAATAATATAATAATACAATGTATTGTAAGCTCAAGAGATTAAAATATGTTTATTAGCATAAAACATTGCCATACCAAAGCCTTGTTGGCTGATGTGATGTCATGACAATAAGGGCTGATGCTTTCAAATTCTTGTAATTATGCACTGAGTAATCAGCCAAAAAAAGTTCAACATCTCATATTGGTGATGATACCTGATATATCTTGTATATATGTACTCACTTGCTCCTAACAGAATTTAGAGTTGTGTTGATCACACAGGTTTTGCACAGTTTAGTGTACGATATATTCCATGAGCCATCAATTTCTCTTTCCACTAAAAAAAAAAAAAAAATTAAAAAATAATTAATATATAAATAATTAAATGAGCTACTCTGTAAATGTTTAAGAAAAAGAGATACGTCTGTTGATAATAATAAATAATGAATGTACATACTAACTTCATATATATAAATTGTGATGAATTAATTTTTCTGTCTGTTTTTGAGCCTGTCTTTCAGTGTTTGGGATTCTTATCTTTATGTTGTGATGTTTTAATTTTCAAACATGACAAAAAAGTTCATCCTAGTTGCATATATCTTCACTTGCAATTTAATTTTATAACAACTAATATAAACCATAAATAATTTTAACTTTATTTCTGTCTGATTAATAAAAAACTGAAATCTTAACTGAATTTCTTTGGATTATTAAAATCATTTAATACAAAATATACATATCACAATTAAAAAAAAAAGAAAACAAAATTCCTTTTTAATATTTACCATACAAATCTTTGTCACCAGAACATTTGTTGGTAGTCACATCTAGACATTCCCATCCATCACTGGACACAGTCTGCAAGGAGAAATACAATATAAAAATTGAATTTTGGAAGCATTGAAAATTTAATTATGTATTAAATTATTTTTATTGCAAATAAATCTAATATAAGTCTAAATATACGTGTTTCTTTACATTAACCTTTGGCAATACTAAAGAGTGATAACTATAAAATAATGAAGTAAGAATGCAGTGTAATTCTATTTTTTAAAGTTGTTTCAGTTACAGAAATGTGAAATATTTTGTGTTCAGATTTATGCAATTAAATATTTGGGTTTTTTTCTGTCACATGGATATATATAAATATGTATTTATTGTAAGCATTTAATGATTTGTATAATTATTTTCACACCTGTTGTTCTCCACATTTCTCACACTTCACTTCCAAGCCACCAAAATTTTTAAGATATTTATAATTTGGCTGGCAGACACAGGTCAACCCTGAGAAGAATAAGACAAAGAAGAACAAAAATTAGCACTGAAACTATACAAATACTAAAACATAAATGAAAAAGAAAATAAATCCAAATTCATGTAATGATTCAGTTTTAAATTCTGCTTATCACTTAACTCACTTATTATCTTACAAGGTTATGATTACCGCTCGTTATTATTACATAAAATAAAAAATAAAAAATAATAAAATAATAATAATAATAATAATAATAATAATAATAATAATAATAATAATAATAATAATAATAATAATAATAATAATAATAATATTATATAATAACTTTCTATGACAACAAGACTATAGCGTATAGGGTTTGACATTTTCACAGTGCTCACTTCCATATATATAAAACTTGCACAAACAGGAACTTACGATCTGCGCTAGACGTTTGTAAAGTACTGTTTTCTGAACATTGTTTACACGACAGCGAAGCATAATCAAAATATTCATGGAATATATCTTTAACACCCATTTTACAATCTTTCGGTGTGACATAGTTAATTGAAGGGCTCTGGATCAGTTGTGGCTCGACAGAGGTCAAATAGTATAAAGAGAGTAAAATTACGACTACAGCTATCGACGCCATGTTGTTGTCTATAAACAATATATTTGATTCCCTGGTTTTCTGCGTGTGTACACTTACTATGCATATAAGCGTAACCAATGTAAGCATCCAGTGACATTCGCTAGTTCTCGGCAATTCCCGGACGACAAACAAATAAATGCGATTTTCAAGGCACACTGCGAAGGCAACAGTCTATTTTGGAAATGATTAAAATATTTGACAATTGTTATGTGGTGAATAAATATTTATTTATATATCAATGTAATTACTATACACAGATAATTGAAATTTTCATAATAATGAATAAATATTTATTTATATATCAATGTAATTACTATACACAGATAATTGAAATTTTCATAATAATGAATTATATTTTTAATTCATTTAATCATTTTTGTTAATGGAAGACTCGAAGGGTTAATTTGAGTTAGAAAACATATGGACAAATTACAGAAATATTAAACCTGAAACTTTCAGATTTATGGCATTTCATTTTTTTTTCTTTCTTTCTTAAAATGGTGACTGTTTTATGATTAATCTAAAATACTCTACTTACAACAGCCATTTCGTTAACTGACATTTATATTTATTTTACTTGGCAAAATAAATTTTATCTTAACGATTTATAAATATTATATTGTTACTATGGTTGCACACCACCAAAAACACTACAATTTTCTTTTTAATTTGTTTATTTTTATACTAAATAATTACATGTTATCACGTTTGTTATCTGTTTTGGCGCCAAAATAGTGAGGTGAGTTGAATACGACTTGCACTGAAATTAGCTGTCCGGATTTCTTACGAATATTGCCGAATGTTAAAAACGAACAATTTTTTTCTCGTGTTTTCATTGGCCAAATTTATCAAATCTGTTAATTTTTAATGTTATTATTGTTTCGATATTAAAGTTTAGTTTACTTTTGAATCTATTTACTTACATATATGGGAAGGAACATATCTAAGTATTTAATTTTAGTTAGCTTTATTAGTCCCGAGCTTCATTTGCATACATCTCGCAGCCATAATGGATGTTTGGTATTGCCTATAGCCTAGGGAAGAAGATGCTTATTGTGCGAAGATATTTGTTATGAATCTGAGGTACCTGTTAATAATACTGCTAACAACAACTTTTCTTATTCAAGTTTCACAACAAGGTTAAAACTTTATAATTAATTACTGACATATATGATAAAAGTATTCGTGAAAACCAAATACAAAAGAAAAAAATGGCGGCCTTTTCTGAAGATCAAAGTAATGAAACATTTTACACGCTACAAGGAGCTAGGAGCCACTGACTCTGTCTCATCACTAATCAGTCAATTCTGGTCTGTTATTTAATTTTAAGATTTTAGATTTACTCACTATATGCATTGATAAAAGGTCTTTCTTCTTTCGTTTACGTAAAAACAATATTTTATCTTTAAAATTACGTAACATTCTATCGATAATCATCATTTGAAGTGGTTGTCTCATAACTACTAAAATACACAACTGAATTTCAGACGGACTGCATTAAAAAAAAAGTCTTTTTTAAATGACTATTCCAAGAGAAATTCAGAAACGTGGGTTTTTAATAAACATTTATAAGGATGTTATTTAAAAAATGCTTTTTCCTTACTAAATCATTTTATCTGTTTAATATGGTGTAGGACAAATTAACAAAATCACTTTAAATAATAAATTTTAATTTATAGCAAAATAACATTACAGTCCCATGTTATTTTTTGAACAATAAATCAAAAACCATTTCTGTAGCATTACTATTACGATTGCAAAGTATAGATAGTACTGTTAGCATAAACAAGCTGATGTCTCAAAACAAGTACTGAAATAAACATCCATTGTTCAGAGCAAGTTCATAACAAATCATAATGTATTTGTAAATGTAGCAGCTATGAGACAACCCCGTTCATTGTAGACTTAAAGAGCCAGATCAAGTGAGAGGCTTGTTATTATTTGTCACAATCTGTTACTAAATGGGTTGTAGTCTCCTTCATGCCATGGTGAAAAGTGCAGTGGATGAGATTTCTGCCCCTAGTGTGATAAGGAAATGTTTGTTATTAGAAGACTTGAAATTGATCAGTCTAAAGGAGCATAATATCAAATAGTTCTTCAAAAAATTAAAACAGTTTTGACAGTAGTTGCACATTTTGAGCAAAATGTCTGGCTGAGTTCAGGAAGCAAAAGAACCTTGTGCTAAATCATACATTTTTCAGGTTATCTATTTTAAGTATGTCCTTTCTTTTAATACCATTGGAATAGTAATTTTCATACAAAACAATACATTTTTCAGTTATATTTATGATGTAAAGTTTGAAGATTTTTATTTTTTCAGATAAGTAAATAAGTTAATAAAATGTTTATCATATGGTTTGAGAAGCAACAAAATTATCTATGGTAGTACCTTTAAAATACAGCTAATGAGCCACCTGTCAGGTAAATAAGTTTTGTATATTATTAATACAAGCCAAGCAAAATTTCTTAGCTCTTTAACTTGATTCTACTTTAGTTCATGTAAACATTTAGAAAAGAAAAAGAATGAAACCAAACCATCTCAAAATTAGCTGTTCAAAATTATTTAAAATTGTTAGCAAAATCTCCACTGCAGTTTTGTATATACTTTTCAAATAATAATTTGACATTGATAAAAATGACCTTTATTAAATGATAGTTTCTACATACTTTGATCAGGTGTAATAAAATGAGACTTATGGACCCAATTGTTTCAAATACAATATTTGCTAATAAGATGGTTAATCACCTCTACAAAGATATTGTCAGAGCATTGCTCTGTGTTGCATCATTTTCATTTTATTTTGAAATCAGCTGAATTCAGTCTTGGTTTATAATCAGTTTAAATTGCACCCCACCAAAACCAAAATAAAGAAAAATAAAACCCCTCACTCAGTTTGAGACAATATCTATATTTTGTACAGTAAGCATGGGAAAAGTATATATGTGATTTTATACAAGAGTGAGACAAATTGTAATAAAAATAAATTAACAACACAAGTATTTATCAGTATTTCTATGTTTTCAAAGTGAACTTTAAAGCATTTGTTGAAAATAAAATTAATTTTCAATAGAAGTAGTCATTACCTTTTTAGCTTTTAGCATTAAAAGAAGTCTAGAAAGTATATAGAAGTATATTGTATTACATATCATTAGAAGTGAATGACTGTTTTTAATCAGCTGGTAAAATATAATCAAAAGAGATGGAACCAGTATTTTATAATTTTTAATTTTGTTTTGAAAACTAGATTTTTCTATCCAGTTGTACATATTTTAATTATGACAAAAACAAGGGGATTTGTTGCCGACACAGATTAAAAGGGACAAAAACAAACCAAATTATTTTAAAAACCTGACTTTCATCCAGATCATTAAATAAAATTATCTTGAGTATGACCAATACTTTATTCCATCCAGTAACTACAAAAGTATCAGGAAGCAAAATGGAGCATGAATTAATAAAATTTTGACAATATTTGAACATGCATGAATCTCATCATAAACACTGCAGATTGTTTAACATTCACCACCAAAAAAATGTAATCATAGTGACATATTGACAGTTTGATTTCACAACAGTGAAAAAAACTTTTCATTACTATTATTTGTAAATGCTTCCTAAACATTCCTGTACTAACACTGACCCTGCTACATTTCAGCGTAATGCCTGTCAATACTCATCTAAGCTGTTTCTAATTTTTTCATTAAATATACTTTGTAAATGCAGCATTTTCAAATAAAAGGCTTGAAATCAGCGTGACAGTATGTACATGCATTAATTATCAACTGATTTACAAAATTGGAAGCTAATGCACTGATTGGAATGTAAAAATGGTGTTTGAACACATTTTGTTTATTGTACATAACATGTATGCAGTATTCTTAAAGGGTTAAATCAACATCCATAAAGCACAAATGACAGAAAGTTCAGTTAATTTTAGAATGTTTTTTCATGGTGCATTTTTAATTTTTGAGTCGCCCATTTTGATTACCTTGTCGATGAATGCATAAAAAAAATCTCTCCTCAAAGTTCAGTTGAAAGCCAGATTTTCAGGGTTATTTCTTTTACTAGTAGCAGCCATCTGGTATGAAATCATTCTCAAAATGTAAGAAAGGAATAAATATTTTGAGAATTACCTTGTTTGACATCAGTCTTCTGACTACTGGAGAGATGATATCTCATCCAATATCATGTTATCTGCTTGACTACATGTAATGTGCCTTCACAAATACAGTCACTGACTATTCTGAGTAACAGATAGATACATTTTATTATTTTACAAAGAGAAGACTATTTTTAGTTTAATAAAAATAAAACGGTGACCAGCAGTTGAAATAAGTTTCTTTTTTGAGTATTTTCAAAAAAGTATTGGACAAAATGAGAAAACAACATCAAAGAATACTTTTTTAATGTTAATGATCTTTTCTGTTTCTTTTTTTCTATTTTTTAATACATTTTTTAAATGTATGGTCAACATTACAAATTGTTAGTAAAAATGAAACAAACAATTTTGTAATCAGGATTTATTTTAAATTTTATTTTTTATTATTATCTGTTTTTTGCCCTAAAATAATCCAGTAATCTAAAGGCTAATTTAAAAAACAAAACAACATTTATTTTATTATTAATTTTGAATTCTCAGTTTATTTTTGATATTACACTGTTGTGAAAGAAAATATTTAAACATGTCTGATAGTTTTGATGATGAATATTAGGTATGAAAATGCCTTTAACATGAGATTTCTGTCATACTTCTGCAGTTATTGAAAAGTTTCTGTATGGACACTGATTTTGATTTTAAATGGCAGTTCCTTCAGAGTCTATTTTTGCTGTTAACAATGAAACCTAGGTCTAAGCAGTCAAAAATCGTCTTGTCTTGAAAGATTTAAATTCCATGTAGTTTCTTCAAGCATGTGATTAAGAAGCAATATCCCTAAATGTCTAGAACTATGGTTTTAGAAATGATTCAGCATTAATTTTGATACTTTCTATTTTACTTTTGTTTTAATCCAACTAGTGCAGTAATTATTTGGGGATTATGTTAACTACCGATATCAAATTAAAGGACTAAACAGTCATTTATATTCGTTTAAAAAAAAAAAGTTTATTCCACAACAAAAGAAAATTGGTTTTAAAAACCATTCATATTTTCATTGTTAAAATACCAATAAACTCAGTAGTAGCATTCAAACCTAATTTTGATCTGTTATTGGAAATTATATTTTGATATGATGGATTATTTAATTTAACAATGACTTTTCTGTCGTTTAAAATAAATATTGTTGCAAATTAAAACAAAAAATTACAAATGTGTATTGTGTAAAACAAAGACAAACTAAGAATGTAATGTGACTTATACAAATTGGCATTTATCTCTAAAAACTCTTCAGTGTTTAACTGCAAGAAGTGTAAAAGAAAAATGTTAAAAATGTGCATATATTTAAAAATGATCTTTTTTTAGATTTTTTAAATTTAGAAAAGAAATAATGAAAACATACTTCCTGTATTTAACTGTTTGCAAATATTGTACAAATAATTTTAAATCACTCATAAAAAATAGGTCTCACTTTTAGGTTCTGTAAAAATATGTTTAAAATGTAAATAACTTAAAAGTTTTACAAATAACTACAATGTATATAAAAAATATATATATAAAAAAATAAACTCCACACAGCAAACAACTGTATAATTAATAAGAAAATGTGTAAGAATGAAACAGAAATTTCAGTTTTCATGCAGTATTTAAAACATGTTAAAAATCTAAACACATTTTTAGTTTAAAATTCAGTTTAGATTGCTTTCATTCTTTAGAAATTTCTGTATCATAAAATAATGTTTATTTTTAGCCACTGATGCCATAGAGAGTAGAATTGTATTATGATTCAATCTTTATTTTTCATTTCTTCTTTATAACCCCTCAAACTCCCCCACAAAACAAAAAACAAAACAAAACAAAAAACCCCACCAAAAACAGCAGCAAACAAAAACAGTAAATTATAAACTGAAGTATGCAAAATTGAATGTTAAAATCAGAACCAGAATAGGGTCTTTTATTACAGCATTCGTTACTTTTGTATAAAGTTTAATAATGAACCATCCTTGATTGAGTGATATTTAACAAATCATTAAAAAATAATACTATTTTAAATTTAAATTCTTTTAATATGTTTAATGAGGTTATTGTTATTTTTTCATTAAATTTTAATATATAAAAGAAAAGAAAAAAATTTCTAAATTATAAAAGAGAACATTCATCAGATCTTTACCATGAAATAGTTTCCCGTTTTACATTGAAAATGAATTTCTGTGTGTTTGTGTTTCTGCATCCATCTTTCTCTGACAAATCCTGATATATGAATTGATTGAGTTTAATTTCTGCAGTAGTTTAAGAGAAAAAAAAATCTTGTGAAAATAATGAACAAATGCTAAAATATTGTAAACCCTGTAAATATTAACTATATCATGAATAACTAATAAAATGACATAACCATGAGTTTTACCAAAAAGAAAAAAGGAAATAGATTAATAAAATAAAATTAAGATTAAAACCCTTCAAAATGGCACACTTAAAATAAATGTAAAGTTTCAGCAGCACCTTCAAGCTCAGTAATTAAGCATAGTATACATTTAATATTGTGAAGGCAAAGAAAAGAATTGTTGCACATTTTGTTACTTAACAGTTGATTTAAAAACAAGGGTAATGTTACAAGTGTAGTTTTGAATTTAAATCATACTGTCTTCATAACTTAAAGAAAATAACTGATCTTGAATGTTAAAAGTTACTACATTTATCTTCAGGTAGACCATTGCTTATGGCCTTTGTGACCTACATCCATCCATTATTACAACACAAGCAAAAAGATGTGTCAACAGATGGCACAAAATTGGAAGATGGTTGAATTAATGTTACAAAGGTGAAAGATTCCTAAGACTGAAAATGGCATTTACATGTCATTTGTGAACAAAAAATGCCTCTAGGGCAGTTTCACATATCGAGCTGCATTATTATTGACTATAATGTGGAGAAATATCTCAATTAGCAATTGTTGATGGCAAAAGGTTTATCTTAAGGTAATGAGGATGATCTTTCCAATTCAGTGTTAAGTTCCTAAAATTATGGTGTTCCTGACTTTGTCTTTGCAATAGCTGAATGTGAAGACTGGAATGAGCCTTTGAAACAAAGTATGACCAATTTCTTTTACAAATTCAAATATACATTATTTTTATTATATATATATATATATATATATATATATTATCCATAAAATGAAATTAATACATCATATATTAATTAAGTAAGAAAAAGAAGATAGGATCTAGTACTATTTTAAGAGTTAAAATTAATGAATTATATTAATGATCATTACTTGGGAAATTTTTACCAAGACTACTGGCTTTATGGTATTTATTTTATTGCATTAAAGCATAACCTTTTCTTTATGATGTTGATGTATGTGTAGCAAATGATTACAAAATCCTTAAAGGAAATGTCTATTAACTGCCTGTGGATCCTAAGTTTTTATAATTTACTATATTAATAAAAATACAAAGTTGTTGAAATGAACATTTCATTGTTATATGTAAAATTTAGTGTATAATTTTAATTTTTTTAAGAATTAAGTTGTGTTTTCAGGGTTTATGTAGAAACTTTTACAGGGGAAAAATGCTATTAAATGATAAAATGTTCAAGAATTGGATGCATAGGTCAAAATAAGTTTTATTGCTTTGCTTTTTATTTTCATACATTTATTGTTGAGAAACGGTATGCTGTTAAAACTTGGTAGAACACAGTTCAGTATAAAAATAAATAATTGATTGTTTATATATTGATGTTTTCTTTTGATGCTGCAGTGAATTTGAAAATTAAAAGAACCAAATGATATTTTAAATGCAACACAAAACTGATCAGATGAAGTTTTAACAAACAAGATGTCTTATTTGGATTTTCTGGTTTTTTTTATATTTTTGTTTAAATAATGAATGTTAAGAAAAAATTTGATATACCACTATCTTTAATATAACTGAACTGAACATACAATTTGAATTTCAAGTTCAATTCTTGAAATTTTCTTTCCTTAAAAAAAGAAGAAACAACATGTATGTGAATGATAAAACAAGCTTCATTTGCACCAAAACATTGATTTTGAGTTTTTCTCTGTTTTATTCTTCACTTAAAATCTACTTAATTCTGGTGTATTACTTGATTTTATTTCACAAGTCCTCTCTTTACAAGTAAGATGTAATTAAACAATTTTTGACATATCTCTAAAACTAACATAACTGAAATTAGGTTTTTGCATTGTGTTGATGTTTTTTCACTTTTGCAAATAACAACATAATTTTGTGAAACTTGTCCAATATTTATGATTTTCCTGTGTACCACCAAATGTTTTGTCACTGTTAATCATAAAGAATTTAATTCAGAAATACCTTTTAAGTAATATTTAAAAAAAATTTGTTTGGGTGACTCCTAATTGTGGAAAGTAAAAAAATCTTTTATTATTTGTATTAAAAAAAATATTGTTTATTTATTATTTACCCCTGATTTCTCTCCTTACTGAAATGTGTCTTTTAACTATATCCTATATAATTTTTAATATTTAGAAGAATGTGCATGCCACAACTTTCGATCATCTTTACATGTAGTAATTTATAAAAAAAAAAAAGAGTTCATTTTAAGCACATGAGAAGAACAGATTATGAAGAGAAGACTTCAAAATTATTTACACTAATATACAATATTATACATGTACCATTACAGATTTTAATATAGGAAGCAACTTTAAAAAAAAAAAAGTATAATGTGTCTTCTTAACTATTGAATATACAGGATGTTACTGTTCTTGCTAGGATTTTGATAACCTCCACGTTTATATCTCTAGATAAGTCAGCAGAGGTCTGCATAACATTTATTAAAATATATATATATATTTTTTTTCATTCTCACTTGTTCACTCACTCTCATTCTCTCTCAAAGAGGGAATAACTATTACTTGCCCTACCAGTCTTCCTTACATGTTACATTGTTGCTACCTGAGTCAGAAAATTCAAAGCATTCACCATCATCAGTTATCTGAGTAATTTTCAACTTTCCTCAGAGTTGGTCTGCAACAATCCATATTATCTGTTTATAAATACTTTTTAATAGTGTGGCCTGACTGATAATGAGCTCTGTCTTTTCAGAAAAGTTCGCCCATGCCTGGTCTACATTAGATCAAGTTAGATCAAGAAAAGTCTGAAACCAATGAATTTTTTTTTTTTTTTTTTTTTGCCAGACACATGAACTGCTGTGAAATGGTAATGGAGAGAGTGTAACATTTTTATTTATGCCGTTTGAGGTCCTTGTTGTGGCTATGAAATGTGAAGACTTTATCCATTAAATATCTCTGGGAAGACTGAGTCTCTTCATGATATTCAGTTTTGATAACCTCATCTACTGCATCATCTGTATATTTCAGGAACTTAAATTATATTCTTTTAGAACAGGTTCACTTTAAAAGAACATCCTGGAGCTTCATCATTTTAAAAAATAAAATTTTAATTTGTTTTTAAATATTTTTTTCTTGTCTTTATCCTATTTCCAACAGAAGCAACTAGAATTATAGCAAAATATATACAGTAATATTGTATTTAGAATATACTGAAATTCAGCTGGTTTTAAGAATTTATAAAAATAGTCTTATTAATGTGTGAAACCTCAAATGAACCAAGCTACTCATATTTTAATAAAAATGCCCCAGTAATTCACAGTAAAAATATAAGAAATCGACACAGATCATACAAATCATAAAGAACTGCAGTGTTGACAGTTACTGAAACAGTTTCAGTTCACTTCTAGGAATGTTTAATAGCTCATTAATATTCCATTTAGCAGTAGGACTTTGTGATGGTGTCTTGTCTTGTCAACATTTTGGTAGGATAGTAGATGAAATCAGTTCCTTTTAGACTCTTGGACAAATTTATCAATTTATCTTTGAAGTGACTAGAAATACAAATTTGTCAAGCTTGTTATAGAACTTACGGATTTCTTTACTGTAATTATAAACTAACCATATCTACTGGAATGTGACAAATTGTAAAGCAGTAGCTGCATGCAGTATTTTTCTAATTTTTTTTCAAAGTTGTTACAAACTAAGGCTTATTAATGGCTGTGGTGTATATTTCAGAACAGTAGTTTAATCGAGGTGGATATCTAGGTGTTAATGAAGAAGTGCTATCTGTCCCACACATTTTGTTCTTTTTATTCTTTATTGGGCTTCCTGAAATTTCTGTGTTTTACTAGAGTGAACAAAAACCTATAGTAAACTAACAAACCCTCAAACACATAAACATGCATTTTTATGATCTTATTTTTGTTTCTTTTCCCCTTCAGATTATATGGACAGAAGTAACCAGACATAAGACGTCAGTTGTACAAAATAATCAGGATAAAGAATAAGTGAAAACAGTAAGATATCTTTGGAGGTATTATATCAAAAACACTTGTAGAAACAGTTGTTATTCTGTCAAGCCAGTCTTTGCATATTGGCAGTCCTACTAATAGTAAGACTCTTGTCTTTTATTTTGAAGAAGGAATATTTTTAAAACTATTTTGTGATGAAATCATATTGGTTCCATTCAAAATTTGTTATAAAGCTTTTATTCTAAATATTAAAACCTAACAGTGTGTGTGTGTGTGTGTGTGTGTGTATATATATATATATATATATATATATATTCTATTTTTTAATCATACTGTAATTTAGCATTTTTCATTATATTCCTTACCATTCCTTATAATTATTTGGTGCTGGGGTATTGTAAAACAAAAACAGTAACAGAGATTAACAAAATAAAATAAAATAAATAAAATAAAATAAAATCCATTTAAGCAGAAAATCATATCTGTGGCATAATAAAATGGTTAAAAAATTAAACTGTAATAAGCAAAGAAAACAAGAAACCAACACACACACACACACACACACACACACACACACACAATGGAAAAAAGAAAACAAAAAAATATATATAGTACTGATTGAATGACAGATTGTGGTTCAATTTTTTGTTGAGTTTTGTTAATACAGTTCTGGCAACATTCAGTAACTCTTAATAAGGATGTTAAATGAATTTAGCCAATATAATTTGAAAAAGACAGAAATTTGTTGCAATGTTACCTTTTAATTTAAGATAATGAGGTAAAGATCAAAATATCGTAATGACTTTTATTTATTATATTATTTTATTCTCATTACTGACTAGAGTTAATGTATCTCTTTATAATGTGAAATATATTTTGATTAAGCACAGTGCATATTAACATAATCTAGGCCCTTCGGGAACCCATAGTCACAATAAGTTTATTGGGAGCAACCACGTCATACCACTGTTTACACAGCATACCATGGAAACATACCATGCTAATACTTAGGGATTGTTCCTTTGTAAATAGTCTGCTTAAAACATTGACAAATAAATATCTTTAAACACTTAAAACATTAAGAATAAGAAAAAAAACCCCAATAGCATTGAAATAAAGATTAATGTTACCAACCAATGTTATTCCTTTTTTAAAAAATAGTGTATATTTAATGATGAGAATAGGTTTATTATTTCACTTAATTTTGCTTTTGCTTACAGATAACAATTTGTGTCAGTGATTTGGAAGAAAAGTACAAAAATTACATTACTACAAAAATTAGAAAAAAACTGTGGAGTAATTCTTTGAGGTAATAAATATTCAAACTTTCCTTGAAATTATTTTAATTTTAAATTTTAATTTTAAACTTTGTTTTTTATCTTACACTGAACATTATTTATTTAAAATCTGTTTTATTTAGACACAATGCAGTTTAAATCTATTTTATAAATATTTTGAAAGATACAACTTTTAAACATTTTGAGATGGCAGTAAATTCTTAAAACAAAAAGACTTGTATAATCCTATTGATGATGAAGTGGAAATTTTGTGAAAAATAAGATGATTTATGAATCTACATTTTGCTTCCTTTACAGCCAGAGAGAATGTCAGTGATAATCAGACTACAAGGCCTTCCATGGTCAGCTAGTGCACTGGACATACGGAATTTCTTTCAGGGTCTCAGCATCCCAGCAGGTGGAGTACATATAATCGGTGGAGAGAAGGGTGATGCCTTTATTGCCTTCAGCACAGATGAAGATGCCAGACAAGCAATGAACAAAAATTTTGAAATGCTGAGTGATTCTGTCATCAAATTGTTTCTCAGCAGTAAAACTGAAATGCAAAACATCATTGAACAGGCCAGAGCACCTATTATGAACAGTGGATCGGTAGTACCAGAAGCATCTCCCAAACTGCCAGATCTTCACGGAAGAGCAGTAGACAATGAACCATACGGTCCAGAGCCTTTGACAAGGGAGAATAGTTGGGGACCATCTCTAAAAGCACCCTTTCCTAGACCAGATCCTGGAAATGTGTACAAAGATTCATCATCTTGGTACGAAGGACAGAATGCAGACTTTAAGAAGTTTCCAAGAAACAGTGATATATATCCTGATCCTGGAAATTATAATTATGGACAACCAGATGGAGATCGATTATCCAAAGACACAAGAGCTATGCCACCAGAAATAAGATCCTCAAGACCAGTAACTGAACCATTTATGCCGGGCCTGAAAAAGGATTTCAGGGGGCCTCCAGGTATAAAACCAGCAGATGACACATTCCCACCAGATCCAAGAAGCAAGAACTGGCCAGTAGATTTTGATGGACCTTTAAAACGAGGACCAAGAGAAGATCCTCACCCTGGCAGGTATGAATCAGCAGAAGGAACACATCCCCGTCATGATCCTTGGAGTCAAGGCACGGTAGGTCCAGAGGAACCAGAAGAAATACCTCAATTTGATGAATTTGGTAGACAGATATTTCCTGCAGAAAAGAGATCATTTCCTCCTAAACCTGGATCTGTGTATAAAGACGCTGCTGGTTTTATAGCTGGCAGGAAGGCTACAGATTCTTTTGAACCCGGTTTTCAGAAAGGCAGACCATTCCTGGATGATCCAGACTTAAGGAAGGATTCAGCAGTACCTCCACAAGCCCCCAAATTTGGGAGTGATTTTGCTGATGATCGAGATTTTCGAAATGCCCCAAGAACAGGATTCTCACGGCCAAATATGGATGAATTAGGGGCAAACGCCTCAGGAAATTATCCTGAGTATCGACCGGGTTTTCCTCGTAATCAGGGTGCATTTCCTTCAGACTCGTTTGAAGCTATGAACCAAGTTCCAGGTGCACCACCACGTGGTCTGCGTCCACCATTCAGGCCAGAAACAAGATTTGGTCCGGGAGGAAGATTTGAACCAAGGGGTCGGTTTCCACTAGATGGACCTAGACCTCGATTTCCAGCAGATGGACCACTGGAAAGATTTCCTCCAAATCATTCAGGAGAAGAGTTTGGCCAAGATGACCATTATTCCACAGAAGGTCATCGAGGTAGATTTAGACCTGATCCTAGAGGCACTGGTTACTCACCAGATGGACCCGCAGGTCGATTTCCTCCAGATAGATTTGGAAGAGGACCACAGCCTAGAATGCCAGCAGATGCAATAACAGGAAACTTTCCATCGGATGGACAAGGCGATATTCCATCAGGACCAGGTGGGAGAATTCCATTTGGCGGACCTGGAGGACGATTTCCACCCGAAGGGCGTGGAAGAGGTAGGCCAGGTGGACCTCTAGTCAGAGGTCCAGTACCACTAATGGATAAAGTTTTAGGTCCTGATGCATCTGGTCGAGATGTTGAGAGACTTGGATTTTCAGATGTTCCAGGCAGCTTAACTAAGCAGCATGACGTAAACGAGAAGTGGAAAGACGGTAGACCTCCTTATGCCGATCATTCAGTGAATAAACCTGTAAACACGGGTAAAGGTTTGCTAGGAGATGCTCCAGTATCAGTGGAAGCTGCACCTGAAGACAAGGACAACAGAGATCATAGCGAACGTGAATCCAGGACAATGGGACGACAAATGTCTTCACGCGGCTCCGACGATGGGCACTTTGGTGGTGGCTACGGCAGACGAGGCAATTCAGATGGTGGGCGATTTTCATCAAGAGACACAAGTTATCGTGAGAGAGACGACAGGTCACGGTCAAAGGGAAGGAATGAGGACAGAGATTACGACCGTAGAGATTCATACTACCGATCAGAAAGAAGAATGGACGACCATTACCGTAGCAGTCGCTACAGTGACAGAGATTCTAGAAGCTATTCAGATAGAGACCGCGACAGAGAACAGTCACGAAGGGACAGAGAGTCCAAAAGTGGTTCTGATAGAGACAGGGACTCCAGACCTAGCCAATCGAAGATTTCATCAGATAGAGATTCAAGAGGCGATTCAAAATCTAGTGGAGATAAAGATAGCAGAAGTGAAAGTCGAGGTTCGAAAAGAATGAGATCAGACGATATCCGAGGCTCATTTCACGTGGTACTTAACAGCATGTCGTCAGATGTATCATATCGTGAAGTCAGACGATTCTTTGCACCTATTGATATTCCTTTCGATGGTCTCAAATTGATAAATGACGAGAGAGGTAGAAGAACAGGACAAGGTTACATTAAGTTCGCTAGTGAAATGGACTTACTAAGTGCACTGAAAAAGTCTGGTACATATATGAACGACAAAAAAGTTGATATTCAGCGGTGTTCTAAAGAAGATTATGAAAAAGCTGTGGATTCCTTTATTCCGGACAGCGATTCCCCGTCAACTCCACAAAAACGTCTGAAGTCAAGTGAATCTGATACCACAAAAGAACAGGCACCGCTTGCCACAACCCCTCCATACATTGCAGCTTTAAAGGGTTTGCCGCCAAAAATAACCTAAGGAGGATATTCGTCACTTTTTGGCTGGTGTTAATGTAGTTAATGATGGAGACGCTATATATATTGATATTGATCAGAAAGGTGTAGGAAATGGCACAGCATATATTGAAGTAGCCACACCAGAAGATTTGAAGAAAGTATTCGCCTGTGAATGTAGAACCATGGGTCCAAGACTCATTCGCGTAACCCTAGCCACAAAAGATGACATTAGTGAAGTACAAGATCATAGGAAGAAATACCCGCAGTTCGAAAGTAATATGGGTGATTTTGATAATAGAAAGTTAGATTCGTCAGTTACTGGGAAACGCCAGTCCGATAACGATGCAAAGAGAATGCAGTCGCCAATCAGAAGAAACGACAGTGACGGCCGAAAGTCGGACGAAACGTTCTTTGTTCGCTTGTCTGGACTACCACCTCAGTGTACTCAACGCGAAATTCGCGATTTCTGTCACGGGGTCACCATAGCTCCTCGGGGACTACAAATTTGTCATGATGGTGATGGCAAACCAACGGGAGAGGCATTCCTCGAGTTCCAGGCTAAAGAACAGCAAGAACGCTGTAAACAGCTTGATAAACAATCAATGGGTCAGCATGAAATAACAGTAGAGACATGTACAAAAGGGGAAATGGTTTCACGGATGCGACAAGCACGTCTAGTCTCAATGTACGGACCCATTGGACGAAATCCTATGCACGGCAGCGTCCCTCCCTTAATGTCGGATATGTCTGATCCGGTAGGAGCTGGTGAGATCAACAAGCCTATTCCTCCAGGCGTTCTGAAAAGACACTGGTTTTACTTGAGATGTTCTAATCTTCCTTTGTCAGTAACCATAAGAGAAATCCTTGGTTTCTTTCAAGGTCACAATCCTGTACCAGAATCTATCAGACTGCACTATACAGGAGACGGACATCCAACAGGCAACGCTGTTGTCGGGTTTGAGTCACGTGAAGAAGCTATGAAAGCGATGCACGAGCTAAATAACGCCCTCTGCAGACAAAACCAGGTCGTTATCAATCCAGCATCTTACTAAACTGAGGTGAGTAGAAACAGTGAGTATTTGAACCTTTGAACTAACATTATTATATATTAATGACATCATTCATTATGGACGAAAAATTTCAACAGTCTTTGAATTTAAATATATAAAAATATATGGATTTAAAAATACAGAGTAATAAGGAAAAATACATTTTAAAACGAACAATTATATTTTTTCATCGCTGTTAGTTTCTGAATGATAGTATATCATAAAATCAGTGCCATTTATATATAATATCACTGTTTATTAAGCTGAAACTTATTAATATTTACGTTTGAGATAATGAATGTTGTCACCAATGTTCATCTCGTGTGAATAAAATAAACTACAATTTACCATTAAAAAATGTTTATAATTATCTTTAAAAGCAACAACAATAACATACAAACAAACAAGGAAACAAAAAATAAACTGGACAGAACAAAAAATAACAAATCTGAAATTCCATTATTATTTCTGTTTTTGTTTATTTAGTTAAACCAAATTCACTGGAACGTTTCGCCTTTTAAACTATTGTTAAACCAAGAGTATCTGACTATTCTCTAAACTGATTTAAAAATGTAAATGAGAATTAATTTTTATTCTGAAATTAGAGGCACTTTACCATTCATTTATAAGTAAATAAGTATATAAATTCCATAAAACGATAGGTAATTATGACTGTTCAAAGAAAACGTGTGAGTATGTTTGTGCGTGTGTGCATGAGAGAGCGTATGAATACGAATGCTTATAATAATATAAAAAGAACCACCTTTAAAACGAAGACAAAGATGATGATGATGATAACAATATTATTATTAACATTAATAATAGAAATAAATTATAAACAATGGTTAAATGTAATAAAGTATGTATGTAGTTCAAGCTGTTCAAAATTCATCTGTATCTTACGATGATTTAATGTGTTTTGTTTTCGTGAGTATTTTTAAACTAAATACATGGTGCGGAAGTAACACTTCTTGAAATTAGGTTGATATTTGTCCTTGTGGTAGTGCGAGGTAAATACCTTAATGAATAAATAAATACGTGTGTGTGCATTTGTATTTATATTTGTGTATGGGTGTCTATGTTTCTTATTTTCCTGTGTGTATATGTCTGCATGTGGATCTGTTATAATACCCTGGAATGGAAATAATGAATTAAATGCAAGTAACAATTTTCAAATCATGTTGCTCGTAACGGAAAGCTGATTCACTTTGTACCTTATGAAAACGTTATTTAAATTGCCGTAAAATAATTATGTGCATACGCAGTCAGAACATACCCACACACACATATACCCGCACCCACATGCAGCGCGCTGCCTACTTATATTAAAGAAGCTAGAACTGATTTCATCCGTTTGTACTGAAACTAATAATGATAATAAAAAGATTTTAAAAAGATGTTCTCTGCAGTACGATAGGAATATATGTGTGGAAAGCTATATGAAAAACGTATGAGGAAAATTCTGGTATGATTTTGGATTGTGAAAGCAAAGGTAGGCTTGTATGAAATATTTGTAAAATATGATGGCGTAAAATGAATGCATTTTGAAAGCCATAAACGACATAAGAAAACTGATAACTTGATGTGAGATTTTGTGAATATGATGCAATATGATAATAACAATTAATTCTGAAAAGCAGTTTGTATTTAAGCAATGAATGGGTATGATTTTTATCTGCGACAGACACGCTCGCTGACCTGTCAGAAAGCGTGCCTGTCTTAGCTTGCTTCACAACAGCTTGCTTTGATTAGCACGTTATTTTTTTTTTCACATTCGCATGATTTTAGATTGCAAATAGTGCGTTAAGAGATACACGAGTTTAAGTTACGGGATTTTAGACTTTCCTTTCTGGTAAACTGAAATAAATATGAGATTAGAAAAGTGTATGGTTGTATGAGTATATATATATACTCTTTTCACATTTCTCAGTGTGTATATGTATGTATGTATATATAGGAGTAAGTATGCATGTTTATGTGTCAGGTAAATCTTGAACGTAACACTAGAATATCTTATTGACACGGAGGAAGGTGATATTCTTTATAGATGTTCTGTTGCATATAATTATAATTCAGTTGAATAAACATGCAAATTCTTAAAAAAAAAATTATGTCAACCATTTTCCATAGAACGAAAGCCTGGAGAATTTGTTGCAAAATGTAAGAATTCTTGGTTTATTTGAGAAACTTAATTTTCGATCGATCAGCAAACTTTTGGAAAATAATCATAAAGAAAATTTGTCATCGCTTATTTCTAAAGAGCAAATGTCATGATCTTGTGTCGTCGGATAGAGAAAACCATCGGCTCAAAAATAATAAAACATGTAAAAATATTTTTTTATATATTTTTATATATATATATATATATTTTTTTTTTTCATACCTTTATTTTAATACAGTCGAGATTGGGTGGCGAATGAACGCTACAGAAAAAAATATAGCTCACCAAAAACAATACTAACAATATCATTTTTATCAGCTGATAAAATTTACCGACAATATCTACTAGGTGAAAACGTTTCCTAATAAATTTACAAGGTTCAAAAAACAGCTTATTATCTGTAAACATTCTCGTCTATAATTTGTCGCTTTTGTTTATTGGCTGTAAGTGATAATTCACTTAGGCACACCCAGTTCTTTCTTTTCCCTTGTTATGCATTTTCTATTTTTAAAACATTTCACGGTTTCACGCATGTTCTGGGCATATGACATTGTACTGCATTGAGATCATTATATAAAAAAGATGACAAAAGTAACCCTTGAGAAATACAAACGGAAACAAATTCAGCTCTTTACAAATTTAAATCGAAAGAAAGAAGAAATTTATTGTATAAGACAATTTAAAAGAAATAAAAACGATAATAAAATAAAAATTAAATACGAAGCTTATTGCAGGAATATATCTCAAATATTGACATTTTTTAAAACTTAAGCCATGAGTTTATTGCGGGTTTTTTCTTCGCTTTATGACATTATAACCAGGACATTGGTGGCTACTAAATGTGTTGTTTCAAACGGATCTTTTCATAGGCAAGACCATATAATGAAACCTTTAATAGATGAGGACAGCGGATGAATTAATAATAAATTATTAAACGGTTATACATACGGAGGCCAATAATCAGTTTACAAATCTTTTACATTGTTTATTTTATTTTTATTTTTATTTTTATTTTTATTTTAATTTAATTTAATAATAATAATAATAATAATAATAATAATAATAATAATAATAATAATATTACGTTCAGATTTGACGAAATAAGTCTGGAATCGTTTCATTTCTGTTTATTCGTTAATTTACATTATAAATCACTTTTTTTTTAAATTATTTTTGTTATCACTAGATACTGATTACATTTATTATTGTCTTTAATTTCGTGTTCACATACTAACACAAAACTGATAAAAATATAAATACTTTTTATTTCTAGAGGGGTTTTCTAAAATTAAATCATGACTGCTGTATCATTGCACAAAATTAACCCTTTAAGTTTAGACGTATATGCTTAACAATAATGTTAAATGTCTCATTTACAAACTCATAGATGAAAAATGAATCAAGTTCACAAAATAAATCAACACTGTCGGTCGTGTGACAGCATGCCATCGTCTTGTCCTTAAATTCATTGGAAGATTAGAATCTGCCTGAAATCTGTCTTTGAACAAATTTAATTATTATATTGTTTTTCTCTTGCTTTTTCTTATTCTTGATGTTTAGCCTACAGTTTTAGTTTGGCAGAAACCGAAACTAAAATCTAATCTACTCGTGGAACATTCAGGATAAAATAGTTTACCTGTATAATTCTGGTATTTTTATAACGTTGCTGCAGTTGATACGTTATGATATTAATATAAATGCCTGTGTAAACTTCAGGAATCTGCCAGACATTTTAAGATAATAATAATTATTTTTTTAATATATGGACGTAATTGACGTTTCTCTAAACTTTTTCAGGGATGAACAGTATTCACGCTAATGAATACTAATCAAGTTCTAAAACTAGTGCAATTCAGACATTTTCAATCGTTCCATATTAACCCACTTTTTATTGTCTCGGAAGATAATCATTCGGTGCCCATTATTTCTCTGGGTTCCGAAACAGTTTGGTGCATTCGGATCATTCTTTATTGACTCTTATTTCTCCTCCAAAACAAATCGAAAAGCTATTGATCACCACTGCAGATTAATTGAGTGGTCTTGTAATCGACTCCATTAATTAGATCATATCTCTTCTAACATCAGAAGCGATTGATGCCAAGGACGGTCTGCTGCTGTCTGGTAAATGAAACTTAATGCCAGCACAAATTAACTCTTAAGACGGAAATTTGTTTTGTTAACATCAACGTTTTCCGTCCCAGTAGTTCCCTTAATTGATGATGAGTTCCGTTTCTGTTCTCTGTTTTAAGCTATTGATTTTGTTACGTAATAGCGTTTAGAACTGTTTGTTACATGGGTTTTTAATCTGTACTAAAACGAATTTATTTACGTACTAGCTTTATGTAAGATATATTCCATAACAAAATCAGTATTTGATTACAGGGGTGTGTGTGACTGTGCGCGTTCGTGTCCATGTGTTTGAGTGTGCTCTAGGACAGAGAGCCTGATTAATAATAAATGATGTATTTAAAAGTTTCACTTTAGCCATTACAATTATAAATAGGACCCCCCCAACCCCCCCCTGTTATGTGTATTCAAAATGTAGTTACAATAAACTAAACTAAATAACTTATTTAGGTATGTTACATTAATAATTAGCTACTGCAAATTAACAATAAATATCTTTGAAGTTTGAAGCACAGTGACCATAAGCCATTACATTAAAACTTAATAGGAAGAAAACGGTATCGGACATTAATTATTTCTTTTTATAACATTTATTTATTTAGTTCCTTCGTGATGTTAGTTTCTTTAATAGTCTCTGTATCTTTAAACTGTTTCCAACATTTAACTGGATTAGGTGAAAGGGTAAACGGCAACATCATATATAAATACTAATACAAAACGGCTTAAAATGAAGTATGCGAATACCTTGAATATGATGTTGCGTTATTTGTGCGAGCGTACATATATTTTCATATATTTATGTGTATTTTTTCTGTTAAAAAGAAATCAACGAGAATACTTTTAACAAAAACAAAATATTTAAACTGCAAGGTTGCTGGATGTTTCAGAAATCATTTACAGAGAAATAATATAGCCTGCTTATCTAAAACAATAAATGAAAGAGAAAGTTTTTTGTTACACAAAACCATATTAGAATTACCCGTGTAAATAATCGGAACGAAGTGTCTACCGGCGAATGTATTCTGCACAAAGCCTATCCTGCTGTCGGTTGTGGAAATAAAGTTAAGGAACCTAAAACAAAATGGAAATAATTTTGACACAATATTTTGATGAATGCGTAATTTGTAATAATTGCTCGTCATGTAAGTTTCTGATTTCTTGGTTATATGCAGTGGGTGTGTGTCTGTGCATGGGTGCGCGCGTTTTTATCTTTACGTGTGTTTGTGAGAGCTGTTGAGCGAAAGAGAAGATAACTGATTAATTGATGGGACCTTAAAAAGTTTGTATTCGATATAAAATGCACTGATAAGTTCCAGTCATGCATAATAGATTTTTACAAAAGTATTGACCAGTATCATAAGTTTGCATGAATGGAGAAATTCTACACATTTATTCAATAATTTCGCAAGATGCATGGTTAATAATAATAATAATAATAATAATAATAATAATAATAATAATAATAATAATAATAATAATAAATATATTAAATGCAATCTTTACATACAATATCTGTATACGTGCATTTTACCAGTGAACTATAGAAACGCCTGTCACAATGGCATTGTATTTACAGTTCGCTAAGCTGGCTCCTGAAATGGATAAATCAGATCTGTTCAGCTTGGTTTACGACGGCTTTTTTTGTAACTGATAAACATATTAAAAAAATAATAATAATAAATAAAAATTATCAAAAAATATACTAAACCAAGTTTCTGTAAGTGACTGTTGCTTCCAAATAAATTAAAATAAAGTGTTAGTTGCATATTCCCTGTCGCTTTGGGTAATGAAAAGAACACCGTTTGTCATTTTGCTATGTGCAAACGCGATGCGCTCGTGCTGTTGCAGAAGCACGTGCAATACAGATGTATTGAAATCTAATTTTGATGCACTAAACCAACATTATCCAAAAACAAAAGGAAGAATTCATCCTATTATAATGGTTCGCTGACCAGTGGGACTGCTTAAGGCTGGTCAAAACGGACACGAGGTCGCTGAGTACTTTCGTGTTCATGACAGTACCAAATCAGGACTCCGACAACGCGTGCTCCAAACTGGGCAAGTGCGAGATCGACCACGTTATGGTAGACCACGATTAACTACTCCAAAGGAAGATAGGTATTTAGGGACATCCCGCGGTCACAGGTTCGAAAGTGCTCCACGTTTAGCCCGAACTTTGCAGCAAACCACAGGCACTAGAATTCATGCTCAAACTATCCGTAACCGTCTCAGTGCTGCTGGATTATAAGCACGTCTGGTGGTGCCCGGGACCAACTCCTTCATTGTATGCCCCAGCTGGTACTGAGACAAATTATGAGAAAGGAAGATATTCTGAATATGTAAACACAAATAAAACATAAAATAAACACTACTAGATTTAAATATAAATCAACCAAATTTATTAAGTTCTTTTCTCTGATTGGAAGCCCACACATTTGGATGCCCGGTGCCACAGCCCCTTCGGCCCTCACCTCTGCACGCCATTGCGTCGCCCTGTTGTAGCTGTTATCCTCACATTCAGGAATGTCTGAGATGGGCCAGAATACACCAGAAAGGACCAATGTAGCTGGCGTCGCAGAAAATGGGATCGGACATTATTCGCAGACGAATCCATGTTTAGTCTTTCGTTTGCGGATGGCAGGCGTCGTGTATGGAGGCGACAGGGAGAAATCTCGTCGCAGTAACGTTGAGCAGTCATGTTCTCGAGAATGAAAACGAGATCTGTATTACCTCCATCTCCACCATGAATGTCGGCCCATGCCATGACGCTGCCATCTTTGCACCAGTGCAGCAGCATCTTGGCGTTCTGTTTCAACATGACCTACACATTTCTCTGAACCGCGAACGGAACGCAATTACTATTCCTGAGATAATGCTCTCATTAGAAGTATGAGACGACGATGTCGTCTGTGCAGATGGTGCACGCACACACATTATTGAGCCTCTCTCGCCATTTTGGTAGATGTACACGTCCGTTTCATCAGTTGACAACGTAACGACGCTGACACCGTGACAACGTGTTACTGCTGGCTACATTAAGAAAAGTGCTGTATCAGTGAAAGAATGTGTACAAATAAATTCAACATCCAATCGGGATGTCTGCATTTCATATCGTGTACGTAATTGCTAAACTTATTTGGCACAGCGTATTAAAAAGTGCTAAATTAAAGCTGATTTTAAACTTGAAAAGATTTGACTGCTGTTTGTAATTAGTCTAAAATCCGTTTGTGACACACGTGTCACAAACATTACACAAACGTTTGTTAAAAATTTAACAGTATTCTGTCTCTGTGTGTGATTGTGGATCGTTGTCTGTTCGTGCGTTCATGATTCAAAATTATATAATTCCCAACTTATATTTATATTTCAAAACTTAATACAAAATTCGGCATTTCATTACTTGTAAGAAAACTCGTGCTTAATAATGTCAAATAAACATCACCATCATAATAATGTCCGAGTCGAGTTAGGAAACAATTCTTCAGCAAGACCTGAACCAGCTGATGCGCATGTGTAAGCTTTATCACCATAGTGAATTCGCTCAATTAATACACCTTACTGGTAATGTAAATATTATCGGATCTTCGATTTCAGAGATAATGACGAATTTTTACAGTAATAGATGCTGAATGTAGCCACCAATAAGAGTACTCTTTCTTAGTACAAATTCCGTGTATCCATAAACAGCTTTGTTACTTATTTTTGTTTTCTAAACTACTCTATTAACTCAACAGTAATCTCAAAATAGTTTATCTTCATTAGACAGTGCTGGATCTAAATTGTTATTTTATTTTAAGGATTTCGACACGCCGTTAAGCGCCATAAAATTACTATATTAATAGTGCATTAGAAGGTTTGAGCCAAATACTGTTTTACAATAATGTATTAGTATATTGTTTATCATGTTTGGATATTTTTTTTTTTTTTTTTTCAACGATATAAGTGTCAGAAGGCACTCGATTTTAAAATTTCCTTTTATCCCTTCTCATTTACAGATCTTCTAAAAAGGAACCTTACAGTTAATTAATTTGGAAGGAAAGATTTATGCACAAAAAAGAGAAAAATGAAAAAGCAGGACATTTATAGTAATCTGAGCTGTACATTCAAGAGTTCTTCTAAAACCAGATAGTTTACGACTTAAAGCAGACTGTCAAAAGTATTGATAATTTTAATCGAATCGTCCAGAGATTGAAGATCTTATATTATGACTACACAAATTCATTTTTCTCGCATGTGTAAACTTTAAAAATAATTTTGAAAACGAAAGATAACTGTTTTGAAGTGGAAAGAGAAGATCGAAATCAACTTCAGAGACAAGAAAGCGATGAATGAAGAACTAAATGGAACACGTTAATGTAAAATTCGCATTTACATTAGAAAACAAACTGAGACGAGCAATGATATAAAAACGGCAAGAAGTTAAATAGTCTCTGAAGGAAGATAAATAACAGCAATAATCGAAAGATGATACGAAACTTCAGATGTTGAAGATGCAGAATACGTTAATTAATTGCGTTTTGTGTTGTAATAGTGAAAAATGTTTATTTTTGAAAAAAAGGTCTCTTGATTTTTAATTTTTTTATTTAGCTAATTTTTTTAAATTGTTATTATTTTATAACGGAAAGTGCATTTTTCTGCTGTTTTTAGTATTATTTTCCAAGTAGTATTTTTTATGTACCTAGGTCAAAATAATTGATCCAAACTTATGACGTCCCACAATAATCATTTTTATTTTTAAATGTTTCATAATAGAAAACCATTCACGTTTACTAAGAAGCACAAAAATATTTTTTCCGTCATTGATATGTATAGTTTTCCCTTATATTTTTTATTTGTCTTTTTTTAAACAAGAGACTGCAATGTCGAAAGTTGAGTTATAATTAAAAAAACAAAAACAATAACAACAACCACAACAAACAAAACAACAAATTAAACAGCGATGTATCCAGATAAGGACAAATTTAATAAAACACAGCATCCAAAAAAATAATTATGACCCTGAGAGCCTCATTTTCATCAAATAAAACTTGAAAATCTGCGGAGGTAAGCCAGTACTATCAAAATCTCACTTGGGCGTGTCAAGTTAACCAATTTTTCCATTCTGTTGTATCTGCCGACAATCTTTTTTTAACGGGTATAAAACTGTATTCTTCTAATACGAGAGAGGTAAGTCGCACAGTACTTCCACATGCCAGAAATGACAATAAACATATTACACCGGTTTGTCATCGGGGTCAGTCAGGATGTGGAAAACTGGTTAATTTAATAAGCCAAAATGAGCTCCGTATTTTTAATTTATAATTTTTTTGTTACTTATTAATTATTTTATTAATTCATATTATTATTATTATTATTTGAACAAAACAATATCGTCAGTAAAACATCTAATACGAATGCATAAATTTAAAGCGCGAGATTACCTTCACCTTCACTAATGATGTTTAATTTATTTTTATGGTATGATAAAAAAAAAATGTGACAGTCATGGCAGACTCTTCATTTACATTTAGACTTTGTTTATGATATTACATACGTCCATCCATGAAGAATATCCTCTCATATTTCATTCACATCCTACACTAAGCTATTAGATCTCCACCAGTATGTAGTTTGTTTAGTCAGATGAAAGACAAATACGAAGAAAGGCTGAGTCTATAAATCAATAAATGGTTCAAATTTCGACATTGCATATTATTACATATATATGTGCATGTAAATATTGTAATTAGCATATTTTACAGGTCAAGAAACCTGTTTCGTGTTTGTATCTAATCTGTCTTGGTTCATAATTCTGGCACCATGGTCCCGTCGTTATTCATTTTAATTCACTCGCAGACAACGTGTCCGTAACTATTTTGAGGCAAATGCCTCATTCCGAAATTGATGATTGATATATATCAATGTGTGTACACACACACACACACACAGATTTTATTTATGAAATATACGTGATTAAGTGTTTTTGCCATATTTCAGAAAGTCTAGATACGGCCATGGACATTTTTTTTTAAAACGAGGAAGTGTACCGACGAACTTTAAAAATTAGAAATAATGAAGAAAAGGCTTTTTTGCAAAATCTTATCTAAGTTTGCCGTCTCATTAAATGAGTATTAGACCAATACTGAAGCTATTTTGCTTGCTGTCTAAGCTTATTTATTTTATCGTTTGTAATTCTTATTATTATTATTATTTAGAAAAAAGTTATTAATAATTTGAGTTTTCTATTATCGCTTTTGAATTGTTATTCTTTTACAGAAATGTTCACCGAGTTAAAAAGTCCAGTTTTTGTTTTTCTTTTTTGTCTCCTCTTTTTCCTTTCGCCTTTTTTAGTTTATAAAATTTTGTATCTTTATCTTTTGACCCAGTATGTTCAAAGAAATAAAAATAAAACGGTTATTTCAGTAAAGAATTTATTGTCGTTTATATAAAAAACAACAAAGACAAAACAACAAAAAACCATAATTTATATATATGAATGGAAAAAGTTGGTAAGTAAATATATTAATAATAATAAATAATAACAACAGTAATAATAATAACAGCATTAATAGTAAAACAAATAAAATAAATTGCAGATTTAACTTCTACTTCTCTTCCAAATTACACATAGGTTTACCTATCATTGTCTATCACTAGTAAAAAAATAATAATAATAAAGAAAGAAGAAGAAAAGCTACCATTTTGATATTTATCATCGCTCATAATAAGTTATATTTTTGTTGCGGTGTCATGATTTTGCCAAGGAGTGGATACGATGAGGTAATACTGATAATTTACCAGTGAAAAGGTTGGTGATACATAAATTAAGTAAGTTTGTCTCTTACAGGAAGCCTCATCTGTTTGGCATTTAAAGTCATTCATTTAAAGATTAATTTTTTTGTGCATTAAGATTCAGTTATAAAAATATATAGTTAAATAAGTTATAGGACTCTGGCATGTAAATACGGATGATGCAGAATTCAATATGACCGATACAAAACTGGAAACAAAAACAGTTTATCAGCCGTCCGTCATTTCAAAAGGAACTAACTGCAACTTTTCTTTGAGTGGAGAATCAAGTTGGTGAGGAGAAACCTTTTCCAAGTGGGCCAGACATATTGGTATGTAGTTTATCTATAGAAAGAAAAACTCACCTGAATTCATATGTTTTAATAATTTTAGTAATATAGTATAGGAATAATCTGAAAATTAACTAATTCACTGAAAACGAGTCATCATAAACGCGAATGTGTTTATCATGAGTTCACGTGTTTGGTATCTTAATAAAGCTTTATATTACATTCCTTCTTCGCTAATACATTTCTTTGCATATCAAACAATGCATTTCAGACATTTTTCAAGAAATATTTAATATTTGATCTTAATAATCTTAATCCGTGAATTAATGTGCTGTTAAGTATCAGAAAACCGTTCGTTGATTTAACACAGCTGTCAGACCACAGGCAGCACGAGGAACTCTACAGAAAAAAGCGGAGACAAAACTCTAGACGGTAGTTCACAGTCTCTAATATAAATCGACAAGCCAGTCGACAGTTTTTACAAGTATTAATTAGCTTCAAAGGATCTTTTATACCCATCTTCAATAGGCAGGAAATTGTATACACACAACCGGTCACAGGAAAATAATTCTCATGCGCACATAGTGCATGATTGTGTGTGTGCTCTCTCTCTCTCTCTCTCTCTCTCTCTCTCTCTCTCTCTCTCTCTCTCTCTCTCTCTCTCTCTCTCTCTCTCTCTCTCTCTCTCTCTCTCTCTCTCTCTCTCTCTCTCTCTCTCTCTCTCTCTCTCTCTCTCTCTCTCTCTCTCTCTCTCTCTCTCTGTGTGTGTGTGTGTGTCTATATATATGTAACATAAATATGCCTACACACATATATATTCTATAAACGACCAGTCTTGCTTCTGAATATGTGTGTTGTTATGTTTGTCAGTGTCTTTTAATTCAGAACTTGTTATATTCCCAAAAAGATAATCATTTGAACATTGTTTGTTTTGCTAATAGGTATTTACCTATTTTGCCCAACTAGTATAGATATTTTCTTAATCATTAGCTACTTTTCTCGTCTATTATTCGATAACGGCAAACAGTGCAGACTGTTATTAAGCGAAATGAGTTCTTCACGTATTATATCCACAAAACAAGGATCATATTGTGCCGTCTACAGTGTAATTTCCTCAAAAACATTAGACAAAAACTGTCACAAAATAACGTGCATAGTTACGTCCTGGTTAAGATTAAAATCAGAAACTTATTACAAAGCTTGTTAAAATGTTTTGAAGCTAGGATACATTAGTGTGTTTTGTGTGTGTTATTTCAGTTCCATTAATCATCTACTCGCGATTCCAGAAACATCACAAGAAAAAGGTTTTTATTTATTCATCCCTTTTCAAGGTACTTACGATCTTCTTATAATTATAATTATTCCTGACCTAGCAAGGTGTCCACGACTCGACAGCAGTTCTGTTCAGTATTTCATGAAAGGGGAAGATACGTACGTATATATTTATGTATGTATGTATGTATGTACGTACGTACGTACGTATGTATGTATGTATGTATGTATGTATGTATGTATGTATGTATGAACGTATATATTTTTTTTATGTATGTATGTATGTATTTATGTACGTACGTATATATTTATGTCTGTATGTATGTATGTATGAATGTATGTATGTATGTACGTACATATATATTTTGTTTATGTATGTATGTATGTACGTACGTATATATTTATGTTTATGTATGTATGTGTATGTATGTATGTATGTATGTATGTATGTATGTATGAATGTATGATGCATGTAAACGTATGTATGTATGTTTGCTTCTTTGCGTGTCAGTCTGTCTTTTTGTATGTATATAACTTCTTTCTGGCTTTTTATACAAATAAAGAAAAGTATTAGTTTTCTATTGATCTCCTCCAAAAAATATATTTTTTATTATTATTAGTTTTAGATATTATATTTACAATATCTATATTTATCAACTTTCAGAACTCCTAACATTCTTTTCAATACTTATCGAATGGTAAACACCTACACCATGTGTCAGAGTTGTAAGTGTAGACAGTACCATCATCTCCTTTTCTACGACTAGCAGGAAGGAAGGAATAGAATGGATATTTAACGATGGATCGGCCTTTTGTTTAATCAGCTTGAGGCTGCACACAGTGTGAAAGGTACCGGATATTGAAAATGAATGTGAAAACAGCAGGATTGCCTACTGTAAATTAATAAAATAATAAAAATAAGCATTAGTAGCGGGGTGAGAGAAGTAATGTGTTTGTAACGACAGTCCTTTCAGCTCTTTACGAGACTTTGACATCGCGGTCCGATTATTGGATCAATCGCTCTTTTTGATGACCTTGAAATGGAAAGGTCAAGAACATGATCATTAGATTTAATTAGCAAGCCATTATGATCAAAATATGGTATGTAAAGAATCATGTTAAAAATATAAATATAAAATTTAAAATAAAAATTAATTAATTTACCATAATAAAAACAGTCATTATTATTCCATACACATGACAGAAACCAAATAAGATATTTCCCGTTCCAGTCAGCACTGCTTAACATTTATATAGAAGACTGTTCTTTTGATAAGGTTAAAATAACATATTCGTTAATAAATCATCATTCATTGATTCATACTGCCTAGTACATTAAACCTGGGTGTATGTATGCATATGAATGTGTATGAATATGTATGTTTGTGTATATATATATATCTATCTATCTATCTATCTATCTATCTATCTATCTATCTATCTATCTATATATATATATAGTTACAAACATACTATATTTTGATCATAATGGCTTGCTAATGATCAGAGAAACATTAAAGGAACATAAATTAGAGAAATATTTACAAAAAGAAGTTTAATATTTCACAGAATCAAACGGTGAACTCTTAGGATATAAAACTATTGGCTGTTACTATTATGTCTCTCATATTTCTTAAAACATTGCTCCTGACAAAATTTAGCAGAGGACTTTTTCTTTCTTTCTTAATTTGTTTGTTTGTTTGTTTGTTTATTTATTAATTATTTTTTGTTTCTGTTTTATTTAAAAGGACAGGACAGGAAGTAGTGAAATAATGAATAAACAAATTTAAGAAGGAAATGCAGATCTCATCTTACTTTCGTGTACAGTGGCGTACAAAATATTTGTGCGCCATCATTATGTGGTGGGAATAAAGAGATTTGAATACAGTCTGTGGTTATATGCAAGTGATGGGTACCTACAAATAATAAGAAATGAAACCCGTTGATGATGATAGCAGTAATAATGTTAATAAAGTAAAAAAAAAAAAATATATAATAATAAAATGAAAACAGCAACAATAATTACAATAGCAATAACATGTAGTAGGTATTAGTAGTAGTAGTAGTAGTAGTAGCAGTAGTAGTAGCAGTAGTAGTAGCAGTAACAGTAGCAGTAGTAGTGGTGGTGGTGATGATTGAAGTAATAGTTTTGATTGTAATAAAAAATAACGATAATAATAATAATAATAAGAAGAAGAAGAAGAAGAAGAAGAAGAAGACTAAGAAGAAGAAGAAGAACAACAACAATAACAATAACAATAACAACAACAACAATGATAATGATGTTGATGATGATAATGTCGATGATGATCACTATAACAATAATAATAAATGAAGACAATGTTAGCTGAAACAAATAGCGGATGCTGGGTACTGGTGCTGTTTCGGTGAGGACGTAATTCTTCTGCTTGCTCAGTTAAAGGCTCGCTTTGGTCAGTGATCTGAGTGTATCTCAGTATTTTACATATCAGTGCGATATCCCCATAGTAATTATGTATGTTGTCTGTTTATACAAACTGTAGTGGGGAGATGATTACAGAGTTTATTTTATTAATGAGCCAATAATCTATCAAATGGCTAACTTCCCTTCCGCATGTAGGTTAATAATCACAGGACTCGAAATAGTCAAGCTTCGATTTGTTTATTTTTATTGTTGCAGTAAATTAAGAAGTTCGGTGAATGGATCGAAGCAGTGGATAAATAACTGTTTTGTGCCACGTCAGAACATTGTAATATTGTAGAGGTTACATCATGTATATAAAGACATACGTGACATATGTATGTAGATACATAGATACATTATATTATATAAATACATATACACGTACATATCATACACATACACATACATAGATCTGAAGTAAATTATTTGATGTATTATTCTTGAGACAATAACTGAAATGGAACGAAGAATTATAATATAAAATATTAAGGACTATATACATAACGAGAAAGGTATTCAAGTGCCACGTATTTATCTTCTTTGTTTGCCATTAGCAGCAAGATATATTTGTATATGCATATTCTCCACTGCAGAACAACATACGACATTTTTATACGGTAATCATTGGTGACTGACTGAACTGCACTAGATGGTGAGGATCAGTGAATTTCTCTGTCTGATAACCTGTCTACTTACCTACCTAGTGAAATATAAGCTTCACTCACTTGAAGTCTATTATTCCTTGTTTTTCTCACCTTACAAGGTAATTGTTGTTACTTACTATGACGTTATAAATGATGACATCAGTGCTTCCAGGTTCCGATCTAGAAATGAAGATAAAGAGGAAACTCAAAATAAATGTTCACAATTGATTAAATATTTAAAATCACACATGCGCTAGCGCGCGCACTCTCATACTAACAGAGACATACACACACAAAGAAAACAGAAGCGGAAGAAATAATTCTAAGAATTTAACCAGCTGCTATTATTTTTAACATCAATACATATAAACTATTAAATAAATGAAACCTTTCAACTACTTTTAACGAAATTACGTCATTTATTTTTGTTTTCATTATTTTAAATCGTGTAAATGTGATTTTTATAATTAATCACCAAGATAACGACATTATACATGTGATATCCCATACGGTTTAATAGCTAATATGAAAGATACAGTTTGCATTTCACTGAACAATAAATCCACTGTGCCACCACTGGTGTGTTTTAAACATGATTATCGTTTAACAACATGACTACGTAACAGCGTAATGAGGAATATCTATAAAAACAAGAAATAACACTTTAATATAGAAAAATATTTTTAGCAAATATTTTAAGTACTTCTGTGTGCATGTGTATATATATATACACACACACATATACTAACATCAAAACACCTCGTATATTACTAATTCTTTGAAATATTACTTACAGTTGTTAAAATGAAAACGCTCGTATTTACATTCGAAATTATTTTTGATTTCTGTTAACAGTGAACAAAATATATCATGGTCTTTGTGCAGCTTTTGTAGTTGAGTTTTTCAATAACAGAAACGACATTTTTGTTGTTATGACAAAGAATGTCTATAAAAAATTATAATCATTTTGTTTACTTTTCTTGTGAAAATCGTTAACATATTCCTTGGTCTCTCTTATCTGCAATATAACTGTATCGTAGATCATTAAAAAACTAATATTATACATGTTTAATAATAACGTCTTTACATATTATTTACGTTTCGCTGTAACAGTATCACCTCTTAGTCTCTGTTTCGTACAGTATTTCTATATTATTTCAGTTCATTAATAATACACAATAAAATACATTTTTGTGTCTGTTTTATACAGCGTTCTTTGAGAAATTACATATTATTTTAGTCTGTTTCTCTTTGGTACGATATTCATCTGATAATTAATACTTCTTGCTGTCTGTCTTGTACAGAGACTGTTTCTATATAAATATACTGAAACACCTGTATCATATAGTATTTTGTTACTGCGGTTATTTCTTTGTATCAATCAACGGCCAACATAGTCAATATATGGTCAATAAAAGACAATGAATTCACCCAAAAATAACTATTAAGCAAACTAATATCGTGCTTTGGGCAGAATGGGTTCTTTTCCAAAAGCCGTCAAATCCGTTATTTCATTTTCGACTGTACTCGAATTTTGGTTCGCAGTTGTCGTGTTTATCTTTACAGTGCACTGCTAAAATAAACGATTTCTTTGGCTGTGAGACTCCTTTTCTAGAAAACCCTTCGGTTCAGCGAAAAACAATCACATTTCTTGAGTCCTTCACTCTGTGTGCTTTTCTTCGTCACTTATCTGCACAACCGACGTCGTCCACACGGTTTTCGAGACGCCGTCAAGACGTTTCAACGTCAACTCGGGCCGGTCTTCGTTCACTCTCTGGTGTCCGACCTTGGAAGAGATCCCCGGACAGAGCTGAGAAAAGTAACCAGATATTGTCGACATGGGCGACGTCTTTACAAATATACTTATGACCACCATGGAACAGGCGATTTCCTCCAACCGCAGCACCGTCTGCAGCGACCACCAGCTCCACGGCTCTATGATGGAGGTACTGCTGTACACGCCGAATTCACTGACGGCGGAGTAGATGTACGTGACACACATTGACAGGGCAATAGCGGCCGCCAGGACGATAGTTCTCGTCAGTTTCAGCAGACGTTCAGTTTGTTCGTCTGGAACAAATAAATAAATAAATAATAATAATAATAATAATAATTTGAAAAAACAAAATAATATATAAACAGAAAAAAACAGGATAGAAAGTAATGAATTAATGAATGCGTAAAGGAAATGCAGAGAGAAGAAAGAAAAAAGATTTAAAATTAAAGCAGACAGCCAAACAGACAGACACAAAGACGGAGATAAATATATATCTAGAGAGATAGGCAGATAGGTAGACAGGCTGATGGATATATGGGTAGATAGGTAGATATATAAGTAATTAGACAGATAGACACACAGGCGCAAATATAGATGGATAATTCAGTTGATAAAGTATAAATATTTAATAATCTTAGATTCACTCGACAGTCAGTCAAACTGAAATTCAGACATACAGACAACGAAACCAAACGTGGACACATGGACATACACATATCGAAATAAACTAAAAATGATCGATGGTTTGTACATGTCGGATTTCTGTTTTCAAAAAAAAAAATTAAAGTAAAGATTACACGAAGTCAATATTTATTTACTTTCCATGTCAGCCGGTGACTGTAAATAGCGGAATTAAGTCGCTTCGTCTAGCAAATTGCCATAGCATTGATTTGTATTTAAATAAAACTATCATCAACATTAGCTATTGATTACTAATTATGTGTTCTTTATTTATTTTTGTGTCTGTTTCTTTTTAATTTTTTATATTTATTATCTGTTTTCGTTTTCTTTCGTTCATTTTATTTTGATTTTTGTCTTTGTACCCATCTTTGTTTCTTTTCTTTCTTTCTTATGTCATTCTTCACTTTTAAATTTATCATTTTATTTTTCCCTTATTTTCTTCGTTGCTTCATTACCTTATTGCTTCTTTCTTAATTTCTCTTCTTTCGTTTTTGTTTGTCATACACTCGATTTATTAATTATTATTATTATTATTATTATTTTAAATTTAGAAACTGTGTCTATTAAATTTTTGTTTTGTACTTCTATCTGTTTTCTTTCCTATATGTTTCTTTTTTCATTGTTATAATGCGTTGTTCTATCGTCTCTTTATCTTAAAGGTTACAGAATAAGGAGTAACTGAATGGATTAATAAGTAAATGAGTAACTGAAAGGGTTAATAAGTAAGTGAGTAACTGAATTAGTAGGTAAGTTAATAACTGAATAGATTAGTGAATTAGTAACTGAAACGATAATCAGAAATTGAATAGCTGAATGGATTAGCAACTAAATGAGTAAACACTTAATAACATAATAACGAATTACCTAATAGCCTCAAAACAATTTCAGTACACACCTTTTACCTGACCGCTAGACTGTAGATTTCCACGAATCTTCACGGCAGTGTAGACAAAGCCTACAGCCAGCGACAAGCCATATACGATGAACAGAGCCTGGCACACCAACAACAGAGGTTTTACTGTAAACCCAACGAACATAACAAGCAAATCCACAGCAAGCACTATAAGTAGATGGATCCCGGTTATCCAGGCAATAGTTCCAAGACGCTGGAACTTCGGTGGAGCCATCTCCATTTTTGTTGTGTCTAGAAGAATTAGGAAAACAATGCTAAATGATGCCGTGAGTCCAGGCAGGCCTATGGACCAGATTAAATGACTGGCAATGAAAGGGACCGGATCTCGAATCTGCGAGTATGGATCCAGGAACATGACCCAAGCTCGTGTCCCAGTGAAGAAAGCTATCATAGAATTCAGAGAAATTGTTGTTTTACTCTTTTTCTGTCCCGTTTTGTTAAACACGTTGGCTATAATTAGAAACAGAGCGAGTATTGTTATGCACGTGAAAATAACTGCAGTTAGATACACGTGAAGAGGCCATGCTGGCCCCCAGGCAGAAAACGCTACTGTCCAGTCCGGACCTGGTTCCGGCCATATTTCTGCTTCCGCTTCCGGTTCTGTTTCGGAGATTTCCGGTTTCGGCAGTGACGTTGAATTAACAATAAGTGACGAATTCTCTGATTCCGTTTCCGGTTCGCTTGCAGGCGGCATGTTTGTCTTTCTGCAAAGATGTTACTGAAAGAGGAAAACGAAATTTTTATCGAACATTAATATACATACCACGATACCTACAAAATCCATTTGTATATTATTATTTATTTCTTACTAGAGACATTCTTTCATAATAAAAGTGTAACAGAAAAAATTAAGACTAAACTCTCTACCTCTATTTTCTTTCCTTTTTTTGTGGACGTCAGTTTCGTTGTAAAGTTGTTGTTGTTGTACATAAAACCTTTCATATAATTGTATGTAAGAGAGAATTTCTGTCAAGGTTTGGAAGAACACTGATGAATGTAAAGAATCGAAAAACTGTCACAGGTGTGTCGTTCCCAGGCCTGCTCAAATCATGTGCAGCTTACTCGGAGAAAGATTCAAACCAATCTGCATTCGTTAATTAAATTTGTATGTAGTTTAATTTCTCATCAGTTTAATTCTTGAAACATATCTATCATCATTTCACAAATACATATGTTCATTTCACTTCATCAGACACATCAACAGAAATATACACACACGCATGCATGCACACATTAGCCAAAATTTTATTTATTCTCTGGCACAATAGCATATATATATATATAGATAGATAGATAGATAGATAGACACACACACACACACACACACACACACACACACACATAGTACACATACATACACAAATACATAAATACATACATCTATAATACCTACATACTTATATGCATACACTATTTATCGTCAAATATGCACACAAACATATACATACATACATACATACTTACATACATAAATAAATAAATACATACATACATATATATACGCAAACGCACACACGCACAGACACTTACAAACATTATTTATACCTTTACTTCTCCAAAATCGGTTGAATGTTTCATCTTCTCTGTTGATATTAACTTTCTCTTCTTCAAGAAAATCCTGAAGTTTTAAAATTCGTAATTAAGAACTTTCTTCATTTTTTTCTTTCTTCTTCTTTTTTTTTTTTTTTTTTTTTGTCTTTGTTTAAATCATTCACTTAAACAATATCAGCATAAAGTTCTGTTGAATTGGCGGAAGAATAAATATAAACTTTCTTTCGCAAAATACATAACTTGACACTGTTTTCAACCCTGAGTATTATTTCAGCATCAGACAATGTCTGTAAGGTGGTAGAAAGATAACCAATCGCAGTTATGAACCATCGATCGTCATTGGCAGCTGTTTAGAAAGACGGTTTTCGATTGGTTGAATGGGACGAAGACGGCAGGTAGTCTTGTGTCATCAATTATCTGCAGCGCTTTGCTGTATCGAAAAAAGTAGAAGCGAAACTGAAACAATATGGCTGTAATCAAACCTAGCCTGGGGTTCAAGAGAAATGACTGCCGGGAGTGAGTTCGCTGTACAATTATCTATTTGTTGTTATAAACAGTTATACGGCTTACTCTATTTGATCGAATTCTGATCAAAATGTAGAAAATATATAGCTAAAGACTGAATAACGACTAGGGCGATATCAGTAGTGAATGAACAGCTGAATAATAAATAAATAAATGAATATTCTGTGAATAAGGAATAAATGAATAATGAATTAATTAAGCATGTCTGTGTGACTGATGAAAGAATGAATGTAGGTTTAAATCTATCTCAGCACGTTTTAATGTGAATTACTAGGAGAGTCAGATGTTTGTTTTCACAACGTCGAACAATCAAATAATCTTTAATTATAGATGAGGAAATGAAATGTCATTGTGATAGTAACTGAAAAGAAATTTATCGTTTAAAGTAACGTTTTCCTTCTTTGAGAAGACAGCGTATGATGCGTACAGTAATAATAAAACAGCAATAATAATAATAACGATAATGATAATAACAGTAGTAGTAGTAATGATATAGTAGTAGTAGAAGAAGAAGTTTTAGTAATAAGAACAATAATAATCATAATAATAAAAAGAAAGAAAAAAGAAGAAGAAGAACAATTACATTCACTTACAAAATTAGCACTACTAAATGTACTCATTCAGTTTTCAATATATCTTTATAATGAACGTTTATTGCTACAGCTCTGGTACAAGTGGAGCAAAATTTTTTTTTTTTTTTTTTTTTTTTTTTTTTTTACAGCAACAAATCCCCCAAAACATTCTAAATACTGAGAACAGCGGTTGATCCCATGACTGTTTGCTCTGGCTAGCTCTGAACACGGACAGTTATTTGTATTCGCATCAGACTGACTTTTAGTTCATTATTAAAAACGCTCAAGAAGACTGTTTTCTGATGACTTGGTTTAGCAGACTAACACGGAAACTCAGCCGTGTTCAACTGCACGAAAAGAAATATTTCATAATCCTATAGGTGATTTACTCTTATTATCTGGCATGTATCATTATATGACTATAATAAAAAGTAATTTTTTTTTTTTTTAATATTCAAATACCTCTCTCTCTCTCTCTCTCTCTCTCTCTCTCTCTCTCTCTCTCTCTCTCTCTCTCTCTCTCTCTCTCTCTCTCTCTCTCTCTCCTATCTGAATTTTTCAGTAAATGTAAATGGATGATACGATAAACACTGTGCTATTTTTAAACATCATTTTCATCACCATCGTCATCATCTTCGTTTTCTTCCAGTTCTTCTTCTTCTTCTTCTTCTTACTATTATTATTTTACACGTTACTGTGACCGTACATTAACTTACATGTTTGACTAACACGTTTTTGTGTTTGAAGACAATAACGTAATTAACATGTCTCAGCGGACAACACCACCCTCATTATAAACACAACACCCTACTGCATATCACATCCAATATTTAGCTAATCAAATATACGTAATTAAATAGCTTGTTAAGAAAGACTTATATTCATTGTTGTTATTAATACGTAGGCACAGCTTCCTTATTAAGTCAGTCACAAAGAAGCCTCGTTTTGGTAATTTCCTATGACGTAACAATCATTTGTTAATAACGCTGAATATCGGATGTAGAACAGAAGCTAGTTTTTGTTCGTGAATCAAATTAGTGATCGCAGATTATGGTAGCCAGAATAATTAGTTTTGATGTGCGTGCGTCGTTATTTTTATATTAAACTGGATGAATGTCTGTGTGAGATAGCAAAATTTTAACTTTATAGTATCAAACATACACAAGCGCGCGCGCGCGCGAGCACACACATTCACAATAAGATAAATGCAATATAATCGTGTGTGTATGTTTTCTACCATTGATATCCACATAATATATGAATTATATAAATGTACGTATGTATGCGTGTGTATGTGTTGTTTGTGTGTATAGATATACATATACAGATATATACATATACACACGCACACACAAACATATAATCACATTCACCAAGAGAGAGAGAGAGAGAGAGAGAGAGAGAGAGAGAGAGAGAGAGAGAGAGAGAGAGAGAGAGGCATCACAGACACATGCATGTTTATTAACACTATTTATATCATTTTCTTTGGTCATACATTATATTAATTTCATTATCCACACTAAAAATATAAAATGTGTAAGCTGCACGGTCTATGTGAGGATCTGTCTGCTTAACGCCTCGCACTCTGTACATCCGTCTCGAAACGAGAAAAACTTAAACAGGTAGACAGAATTGTTCCTAGGCATTATGGTTTTTATTCCTGAAATAATAATAATAATAATAATAATAATAATAATAATAATAATAAATTTCTAATTAAACTACTTAAATCAAATACTGTCTTTTATGTTAGCAATATTAAATTAAAAAAATAATAATAAAGAAAAACGAAAATAAATAATATAATTCGAAGAAGATGACAAAATATTTAGTAAAATTAAAGAACTTGCCTTCGGATATTTGTTTATCGGAAAACAAAAATGGAACCCATGCTGTTAGAGTTGCTGGGTTCGATTCAAGGCCATTGAATGACGTCACAAACTCTCCGAAACTACCGATCTCTCGCGATTTGAACCTAAAAACGAAAGTAAAAATTTCTTTAGGAGTCATACTTAATGATATCTGTCTGAATTGGAAGAGAAACTAATTCCTGAGATATATACAAATTCAGCCATTTGAATATTTTAAAATTACAGATGTTGAGTGTTCTTTACCTCGAAATCCGTAACACACACTCACACACACAAACACACACACACACACACACACACACACACACACACACACACACACACACACACACACACACACACCTGTTTTGAATTCGATTAATTATTTAGCAAGGATCATGGCTAGGGGTTAAAAAATAAATATAAGAGTAACAGCTGGCAACAGAGATAGTAAATCAGATTTTGTATTAATACAACGTGACTATCTGCACTGTGTTTTAAACTGTGATTTTAAATATATATATTATTATAATATTGTATTTCGGTTTATATTATTTTTCATTTGTAGCTGTTTATCGTCAAATCCACAAACAAACGTACCTAAACGACTCATATTGTCCAGCCGCCATTAACAGGAAATTACGTAGGCTTTGTCTTGGCGCAGAAAGGGAAGTAGTGATTGCAAATCGAGGTTCCACTTGGTCGTTTTCGGCTACAATTGTGACTGTTATTTCGGAAGGTATACAAGTTTCCGTCTCTGCGCAAAATAATTTCAACTTTTATTTGTTTTATTATCAAATAATGACCTAAATATTCAGTATTTAGTGACACTCCAACATAAACAATATATTGCCAGTATAACGTTAGATAATGTTATTACCTAAATAAAGAGATTTTGATATACATTATTCTACTATTTCTGTCTTGTAAAAGAAAATAAATCTATATTAAAGTAAGGGAGATAACCTCACTTTATTATTTCTTTTCACAAAGGAGTTGTCAATCTTAATTTCATTGACACTATCTTCGAACATAATTTTTGAAATAAATATGGTAATAATTTAGTTGAGTAGCAGTAGTAGCAGCTTAACAGTAGTACATGAACTAGTAGTAGCAGTAGTAGTAATCTAGAAGTAGTAGATAAAGAAGCAACAGCAGTGTTAGTACAGGGACCGGATCAATTATCCGGCATCCTGATTCCGGAAAGACCAGAAAACCGGAAGTTTCTTCCAGACGTTATTTTCATAGTTCGCGCGCGCGGGTATTGTCCTCATCAGACCGGAACTACTCTTTCAAGCCGCGTGGCGTTCATTCACTCGCTGCATTGTTTACGTGTCGATCGCCACAGTTGTGTATCGTCAATTGTCTTTAATTTTAAAATGTTTATGCCTAATTATTTACTTATTTAGATGCCCTTGTACCAGAAATCCGAAATGCCTCAGGCCTCAAGGAGCCGGATAATTGGTCCGGTACCTGTAGTTGTATTAATATAATTCAAGTAGCAGTCGTTGTAGTAATACATTCCTTAACGGACAGGTTTATGAAACTGTCACCTCGGTTATTTCCATTGTGTTAAGCTTACCTGGGTTTTTCCTTGATCTGCTCCCGCAGTCCACCTTTTCTTTGAAGTTACACTTTCCTTCTTTAGCGTCGAACAGAAGTCCGTTAGAACATGTGACCGTTCTCCGGACATTGCCGAGGATACATATTAAAAACGTGTCGCATCGTGATTGGTCAGGAACAAGGCCGTTGTCTACCGTACATCTCGTATCCAAGGCGAATACCTCTCCTAAAATAAAAACCAAAATTTTGTTTGTAGGTTACTTTTTATAGTATTTTAAAAAATATCGTCAGACTTTTCCATATAGTAATTATGCTTTTTAAAAAGTTATTAATTTTCTCTCTCTCTCTCTCTGATATTAATGTAACTTTATTGCTATCTTTGGTGTGGGTTGTAAAATGTTCAGTAAAAAGAAACAAAAATGATTATTTAACGATTTCTTTCTTCCTTCTTTCTCTTTCTCTATATCATTTTAATTCCTTTATTATTTCATTACTTCCTTTCTTACTTTATTCATACTTTATTTCTCAAACGTTTCTATAAAAACTATATATTACCTGATAGATGAAACAAGGCCAACATAACTGTCATAGACAGGTACCTCTGTAGATTCATTGTCAACACTGTTAGATGGGTTATCAGTAGAATTTACTGAAATACACAAATACATTTTTGCTAAAGCAAACATTGTTGCGGAACCCAACGAAAATCTTTTGTCATAATCATGCTTGTCAATGAATATCTAGAAAGTTTTCTCTCTCTCTCTCTCTCTCTCTCTCTCTCTCTCTCTCTCTCTCTCTCTCTCTCTCTCTCTCTCTCTCTCTCTCTCTCTCTCTCTCTCTCTCTCTCTCTCTCTCTCTCTCTCTCTCTCTCTCTCTCTCTCTCTCTCTCTCTCTCTCTCTATCTCTCTCTCTCTCTCTCTCTCTCTCTCTCTCTACCTTTTCAAATATTTTTTGCCTCCTTTCTATCCTTTCATCTTTTTAAACCCGTTTCATTCTTTCATTTTTCTCAGTCAATGTTGGTTTGTGATCCTTTCTTTTTGTTAAGATACTTATACGACGCCTAGCTTTTAATAAAGCCTGTTTTAGCCGCCTTCACTCTATATGTCTGTCTGTTTGTCTGTCTCACGCATATGTTTATCTATGTAAGTATTGTGTATGTGTGTATATATATATTCATCCGTCTGTGTCAACTATCTATCTCCCTAATCTACGCATTTATTATCTATCGCTCTCTGTACTTAGTATGTGTTTGTGTGTATATAAACTATTATATAAAAATTATTAAATGAATTAATGAAAAAATTAATTAATAAAAGAATAAAAGAATAGAGAGAAAAGAAATAAAGATAATCTTCGTAATTATGAAATAGAATAGTTTATGTACATTAATCGGTTATTCTAACTGAAAGACGAAAGAAAGAAAACAACAAGAGAGTGGTTAAAAAAAAGAAGAAAAGACATTAATTCAAATGTTACTTTAAAGAAAGAAGTAAAAAATATCTAACTTACAAGATGGTCGCAAAGTCGCAAATGAAAAGTCACAACCTTTAGAAAAATACCTGAACCAGAGAAAATATTTCAAAAAGAAAAAGTGAAGTTCAAAACATCCTATCTCAGACGCAGACGTTTGAGAGGGTACTCGAAAAATACCGGCGAAAAAACAAATATTTACACCCATCAATAAAGACCGGGTTCCACCGGTGTTCATGCTCTCTGGTAACAATTAGCTGTCTTCAAAGCGTACAGTATAATTGCAGTGTATGTATTCAGTTAGTTCTTCTATCGTCAAGACTGGTTAACTCGATTTGTTCACGTGACCAAGTGGCCATCTTGACGATATTTTCAAATTAGTCGATTGTTACGTTCCACTGGTTATACACAGCCTGCTAAGAACTGCAGTCGTCTCGTGCATGTTAAACACGTCTAAGGAAGGAACACAGAGCGATGAATGGTGTACGTACTTTGTTTCATGTCGGTAATCAAGAGTTCGTTAAATATGTAATATCAGGTCTTCATTTGAACTAAAGGTGTGTTGATAAGAAAAATAGAAAGAAACAAATATATCAAAGAAAAAGAAAGAAAGAAAGAAAAACAAAAACAAACAAAAATAAAAAACCCACACAAATTATCGAAAAAAGAAAGACAGAAAAAGAAAAAAGAAAAAAAAAAGAAAGAAAGAAAGAATTAAAAATTGTCGAAAAAAAAAGAATGAAAGAAACATCAAAACAGGTGAATTAGAAAGACTTAATCAGATTCAGTTACATGTTATATTCATGTGAGTATGTATACGCGTACACACTCATTTGACAGCTTTTGGCACGGGAATGAGCCCTGTGTTATGAATTGATCTTGAAGACTGTTATTCCTCCTAGTGCGATCTCACCACCCAAGCTTGTTTCAGCAGTAATTATAATTATCTATGAGAACTAAGCTGTGCATGACAGGCGGAATTAATTATGCTAATTAAAATAACAGATGGCGTAGAATTCTGATTGATAAATTATGCTACTTACATTCTTATTGTAAATGCATTTATAAATTATGTTAATTATTTCTCAACTTTAGTGCGTTTATACATTATTCTTTATAAATACTGTATCAATTATCAAAGGTTATAGATCTGCCATTCTGAATAGGGGAAAGTCATGTCTTGCAACTATCTTTAGTTTCCCCTATGTAAATATAAATGACCGCTAAATGTAGGCGTTTGTGTTTCATCTCATAGTGCTAATTACTCTGTATTTTATGTCGACATATTCAGTAACGAAATTCATTTTTTTTTTCATTTAAATGAAAACACTTAAAATTCATTTATTCTAAGTTCTATATATTAAAAGTATTCAACATATAACAGTTTTAATACAGCAGTTCCTTAATAATGTTTTCAGTATGAAGTAGGCGGAATTATGAAATCTCGCATCCGGAAATAGGGTTTCCGTATAAACTGTGACGTAATATTCCGTTAATGGACGATGCCCAATTCCGAATGACGTCGATTCCACTTCGGGCTGTAACGTATTTGCTAGTATTGTTGTCCATTTTTCTAGACAGGTAAATTACTTTTATACTGAAACAATCTATGACCTGAACGTATGGCAGTCCGAAGGTGGAGAACGACAATCGAACAAACCTTTTAAAAAAACAAAAATTGTTTTTATTTTTTTATAATAACTTCGCTTTACGTAAGTTTGATTTAATTTTGTTATATTAATATATGTGTTTAGATGTTTCTCTGGTTTTCTTCCTTTCGTTCTTTCTTTCTTTATTTCATTATTTCATTCTTTCTTTCTTTCTTTCTTTCTTTCTTTCTTTCTTTCTACCTATCTCTAAGTTCTCGGGTGGTTTTAATTTAAAGCAACCATACTTTGTGTAATGTTATTCGCGTATACCGGTTTTGACCTGTTGCTGGAGGCGCCAGTGCTCTTAGACACGCCGCGGGTTTCTGGCCCCGGGCCAGTGACACTCTCTTTCAGTCAGCAGGTAGAATGTAAACAAGTCGAAACTGACAATCGTCAATCTGATCAATGGGTGTCGAATTATCTAGATTTGCCAAAGTCAATCTGACATTCATCTAATTCATACGTTTTAGTCTTTCAGTTATTAATTATAATATTTTTATTTATTGTCAAACTTACGTTTTGTTATTTATTAATAAGTTAATTAAAAAGCGATATAGTTACTGATCAAAAGTTATAACAATAAAATACTCTTTTCAGACTTAATTAAAAATAAAAATTTAAGACAAATGAATAATAATAATAATAATAAATAAATAAATAAATAAATAAATAAATAAATAAAACAAATAAACTAGTATTACCCGTAAGTAAAATATATAGCATTCACCCTCCTCATGCTTGTAACCGGTAACAACTTTACATAACAACTATTTGTTACGGTATTCGCTTATTATGTCGACAGTGAATTAACCACAGATTAGCTTTCACCACGACTTGCATTTTAGTGACGCCTTTATAAACATACACAGGTGAAATCGGTTCTTTGCGGATCTTACATAGGTTACCGCACTGTGTAAATTCTATGACGCTGTTTGAACTTTTATTCTCGTTATTTGAAAATAACATGAATAAACTAGTGATAAATAATAATAAACAAAAATGGCGTCACCGTTATCAACATTCAACGAATTAAAAATGTTCACGTAAAGAAAACTGTTTTGTTTCTGATTGTTTGAAATGAGTATTTTGCCACGTTATTTTAACGGAAAATATAATTCAGATATTATGAGAATATTAACTCTGTGAAACTATACATTAAGGTTGAAAAAAGTCCAAGGGTGAAGTTACATGAAATTTATTTTTGACTGAAAAATCAGCTGACTTTTATATTAAATTTAATTATGAATGAAATATTAGAAAAAAAAAAAAAAAAAAAAAAATTAATAATAATAATAATAAAAAAAAAAAAGTAAAAGAAAAGAAAATAAAATAAAAAAAACAACTAAAAAAACAGCAAATAATATGTTATTGTTAGGATAAAAGAGGGCGTTGGAGATATTACATTTCCTTTTGTTAATTTGACTGTTTTTGAGATTGAGTAGGTGTAAAACAGCTGTAGTATCGAATGACAGATACATAAACAAACTCACTAACATACAGACGCGTCTTACTGTTTGAATGAATGGGCGACCGAGTGAATTATGACGAAGCATTCACTGCATTTTAATCTAAAATTACCCGGTGCCTTTCATATTATTAAACAGGTATAAATATGAGAAATGAATCCCACTGCCGCATACACTCAGCTACTATTTTAAAATAAAGCAATATGCACCTTTCCGCTGAAATCACAAACGTGCTTCTCTTATTAATATTTTAATTTTTTTACTCACTCTCTCCCTCTCTCTTTCTTTCTAGCTTGGCTTACACTGTTAATTAAAGTAATCCAAACCTCGCTAACTAAGACATTTTCCACCTCGCTACAACCTCTGATATTTACTTAACAGTTGAACACAACCAAGTCTAGTTCAGATAATAACCTCTTTTTTTTTTAATACTCAGTCAGCGGCCGTCAGTTTGGAACAAACTGTTCAGTACAATCGTGGATATTGGATATGTATTTTCTATCAGATAAACGTCTCGCTTCACCTGTCGAAATGTGATTTAGTGAGATCTTTACCTGTATAATTTTGTTAAGGATTTTGAAAAATCATTCTTTCGTTCTACTTTGAAGAAAAAAGCTTTTGGCTGAGTGTTTGTGTGTTTTGTATTCAGTTTTTCATTACCTACGGTGAATTCTTGTCAAAACAAAAATGAAATGTGAGTACCTACACTGTATATTTATTAACTGCATTATTTGTGCTTACGTATACATGTGTATGCATACGCACACACAAACGCACATGTACATTTGATTTATATCTATACAGTTTATTTCTGCATCTACCTGTACTGTATAATTATTTATTTATATACGGTATATGTATATCTATACTCTGTTTAAATCGTATCTGCATATGTGTGTATGTAATATTTATTTCCTCCTATTCTTATTTCTTCTTCTTCTTCTTCTTCTTCTTCTTCTTCTTCTTCTTCTTCTTCTTCTTCTTCTTCTTATTATTATTATTATTATTATTATTTTAATGACTGTACTATACATTTTTATCTGTACAACAATATATGTATGGTTATACTTCTTATTTTTATCTCTTTTATACATACATATATATATATAAATTTATGGTTAAACACTCTTTCCTCTAGGCCCTGTATTTGTGTGAGTACTTTAGCTATACTGTTATATATTACTTTTCTTGGGCAATGTTTTAAAACAATACTCGCACGCTAAGTGCTTTTCATATTTTCTTTATGTGGAATTATTAATTTCTTTTTTCTAAATGATTAGGATTTGTAGTCTTTAGATATTCTTATTCGAGACTGATAAATGGATCTGAAAATTAGTTATGACTATGTTTACTTTTAATTTATATTTATATTTGTATTCTGTCTAAAATTCTAATTCAAGTCTAACCATTTTTGACCTGTAATGTTCACTTGATTCTTTCTTGACTTATATTTTGTGATCTCTAATTCTACTTATTTCTAGTAAATTAGTTTCCTGTAGATTAGTTTCTACTTGATTTCAGTCCTACAGATTCGTGTTCTATATGCAGTTATTCCTACCATTTCGTTATATGCAATTATAGACTTGCCAAATCGTGATCTAAAACGTGTACTTGATTCTAGACCAGCCAAATCGGGATCTAAATTGTATACTTGACTGTAGTCTTGCAAATTCGTGATCTGTCACTAAACTTGGATCTGGTCCTGCAAATTCGTGATATATATAGTTTATGTTTGATTCTAATTCCACCATTTCGTGATTTATAATTGTAATTGATTTTGGTCCTGTCATTATGACCATCGTTGGTCGCTGGTCTGTGTTTATATTTGTTTTCTGACTTATTATTATATGTGATTTATTGCCTATAATTCTTATTCGTTTCATAATTTCTAATTTATGATGTATATGTTAATTAGGAATATGTAATTTTATTTACTTCATGACTTATACATTGTATTTGATTCGGTGCATGTAATTGTATTTGGCCTATAAAATCTGCTTAATTCGCAGCCTATAACTGAAATTATCCATCACTTTTAATAGTATATAACTGCGTTTATAACCAGTATCACTCGTAACCGGTTACTGTGCTTTGTTCATAACCCATATATGCTGTGTATTTTCAACATCATCTTAAACTTCTAAATCACAAATTCGTCTGAAGAAAGTTTATCAGAAGGATTCATACTCGTTTATTTAATATTCTAGTGTGATATTGCTTGAAGATAAACTTTGATAAATTATTCAAATTCATTGTAATCAAATGTTTTTCTCTCTTATACCACTACAACCACCAGAGTTTTATCTTTCGCTGCTGCTATTACTATTACCACCCTCCACTACTAACTACTATTACCGCTCTTCTACTACTACTAGTACGTCTACTTCAACTTCTACTACTACTGTTACAACTACACTACTATTACTGCTGCAACTACTACTTTACATTTACTATAACAAAAACTACTGCTACAGCTACACTGCAGCTATGACTTATACCAATAATTTCGAATGGGTTATAAATATATTATTACTACTAATGCTTCTGCTATTACTGCTGATACTAATAATACTGCTATCACTACAACTACTGCTACTATGAGTGATCATCATTAACATAATCATGTTTTTCTTTTTCTTCTTTTTCCTCTTTATCTTCTTATTTTTGCTGGCGTAGATATTTCCATTCACATTGCAGGTATTTATTGCTAAAAAGAACGAAAAAGAACAAATAAAAAAAATGTCAACCCTTAAAATGCACTTTTAATTGCATTAATTAAAAGTTTACGTTTAATAATATTATAGTAATTTTTACCACAAAGTTGGTATTTTTTATACGAACACCCACAATTTCGTCAGCAGGGATTATTTATTCAAATACTGAAATCTGTCTTAAAGTTACTGTACCACAAGGCACTATATTTGTGTGAGTACTGTTAGCTACACTGTTATATATTACTTTTCTCGGGCAATGTTTTAAAAAAATACTCGCACGCTAAAGTGCTTTTCATATGTTGTTTGTGTAGAATTTGACGTCGAAAAAAAAATCCTTTATCTCCTTTTTTATTATCAGCAGTCAAGTGAGACATTTTATTGTTATTTCACATGCGTCATTTCTGAAACCTAATATTTACAGCCAGATATTACATCACGTTCACGTTTTATCTTAACTCTTAGCATTAACCGGAATGTCTCTGAAAGCCACTAACAATCTTTCCTTGCAGTCTACCTTTATTTTATATGCATTTCAATTTATTGTGCTTCCGTAAATTTTACAAAAAAGTTGCGCATTGTTTAACATTCCTCCATGCAGTCACGGTAGTAATTTCGATCTGAATCTATTGCGTACACAACAGGTTAATCGTTAATACCGGTATTTTTAAACCCATGTCAAAAACGTATAAAGCAGTTTACAATTACAGGGTCATGTGACACTGGGAAGTTAACGTAAGTTATTAATGGTAGATAATGAAGAGTTTCTAGGACACAAACTCACTGTTTATTACAAGTTTAACACAATGGTGTTCAACGTGCACATTTATTTTCACCGACGTCAGTGGGTAATATGAAGCATCCCAGGATGCATCGTTTAAATGCCATGGCTGATTCTACAACCATAACGGATAGCATGCCAAACGAGATAGATTTAAGTTCCAAGCTTCACCTGTCATACACGTGTGTAGATAAATATGACGATTTGCTTGTGTGGTTCAAGATAAGCAAAATGGTTAACTTATGTATAAAGGTTTGACGAGCAGTGATTATACAACAGTCCCAGGGCTTGAGGCTTGTTACTTAACCAAGAAGCTGATATGTTAATGTGTTCTGTTATAACCCGTAGTGAAATCACCCCCAGGACAGAAGAAACATTGCAGTAGGATATGCGAGGACCTACACCCTGGATCGAACAATGCAAGTCTAATGAACACTGAAAATGAACTTCTGCACAAAGTCAACATTTCCAGTAACATCTAAAACAAATTCTAATGCTAAATCTACAAAAAGTCAACTTGAAAATATAGTTTCCGTACTTTTGACATATGCAGTTGGTATCTACATAAACACTAATCCAAAATTGTCAGGCGTGTTTGTTGTATTGTCTAGCTGTATAGAAAACGAAACTATTATTTTTGCCAATGCAATTGTATTTTAATGTGCATATTTTCATTTATAATTTACCGCTCACAGCACCAGTTTAATCTTGAATGAGGTTTTAAAAGAATGTGGCTTAGAAACAAAAGCTGATCACAGTTCTAAATACATGTACGTGACTATCTTAAATATACATCAAACCTGAGGTATGCTGACCAGAATAGCCATTTTGTTTAGTTGGTGTGTGAGTGTGTGTATTTGTGTAAGCTAATTTACAAGCTATTTATTTCGTCGTTAATTTATTTTGCTTAGGTATTTTTCTTCTGGTTTTTATTTTTTATTTTTATTTATTTTGTTTTTAAATCTTTATAATCATTAAAGCGTCTTGATATATTACTAAATATCTTGCCCACATTTCTGGTCATGCTCAAAGTCAAGTTTCCAATCAACAAAGTAAAGGACTCTGTACATGACCAGTTGGCCGTGTATTACATGCAGACAATAAAAACTTGAAATGAAGCAGCGAGTTTGGCTTTTTGGTCTTCACAATTAGCAGTAAAGTGTTTACATTGTACGGTTAAATTCAGCACAAAGAAGTGTTCTGGAGGCTACGACTGACATGCGGCCATGTTTTTTTAGACGGATTTAGGACAGTTTTGATGGTATCTGTACATATAGCTAAGTTAATAACATCTCTCTCTCTCTCTCTCTCTCTCTCTCTCTCTCTCTCTCTCTCTCTCTCTCTCTCTCTGTTTTTCTGTGTCTGTTTCTGTATGTGTGTAACGCACGGTATATTAACTGTTTTTAAATTCATTATTAACTATTTTTAATAAGAATTTATTAAAGAGTTGTATTTATTATTTATTTTGTTTAACTGAAAGTTTAACGGGATTTTTAATTGTGTGTGTGTTTTGTGTGTTTGTGTTTGTGTCTGGTAGTGTGTGTGCGTGTGTGTAAGTGAGTGAGTGATTCACTTTTAATATATATATATATATATATATTTTACCAAAATGTAATTTCTCGTTTTGATAATGGCAAATTTTTGTAATAGCGTTAGTGTTATAAATGATTTTTTTTTCTTTCTTCTTCACCCGTTGGTTCAGCCTTTTAATACAATTTGATCTGCTAATAATTTACCTGTCACGATAAAGAAACATCTGTAACGAGATATCGTTGTTGCGTAAACATCATTATCGTCATTATCATCACAAATATTATTGTTATTGTTCCTGTTGTTGTTGTGGATCGTGTTGTTGATGTTATTGTTGTTGTTATATAATTAGGGCTATTATACTACCACCACTACTACAATTATTGCTATTACTACTAGTACTACAGCTACAACTACCACTACCACTATTATTACAATTACTACTGCTACTATTACAATATCAGCTTCTACTACTCTATTGCTATCCTCAACTATTATTACAACGACTTCTACTTCTACAACAATAAGTCATCATATTGTTTTTGTTTCTATTTTCAGTAGTGATTTCACCACCATAATGCCGTCGATGTGGAGTTGTCTGTGTATTAAAAGAAAAAGAATAAATTTTTCAAGACGAAATGAAACATGGAAGAAAAGAAATTTCATTAGCAGTGACACATTCAGCGACGTCAGCAGCAGTGCCTGCAGACAAATAACATCAAGAGGTGAATTCCACTACAAGTTCAGCGGCGCCAATGTGACCGCGTTTTCCGTCATCAGCGACGACGATTATGACGTTGACACTATGACGAAACTTTTGGAAAATGCTGAGCCCAAAAAACGAAGACGTGTGCAGGATATTTTTGGTGAGAGTTTGGGTGATTATACAAACAGTGAAGCATCCGAAAACTCCAAGGAACCGTTAAATTACTCGACTACGTATTATGCAACAAAGAGAAATATTCTAACAAAGCTTCCAGGAAACAAAAAAGCACTTGACAATCAAGGTCAGGAAATGGAAAGCATGTGCGGATATGTTCCAAAGGCCATGCAGAACGTTTATGTTTCAAAGGCGTTGGAAGGCCGACATGTCGAGGATTACTTTGTTAACTGTCGCCCGAACGCGGCACTTGGAAAATTTGCCTCAGCGGAAATGTGTCAAAATGCGGAACGAACCTTTAGCGAAAACAGATTGAATGTAGTTTCAATAGTTCATGACGATAATTCGATGAATGATAACGAAGACCCAATTCCATTGCTAGGTGATGATCCTGTGGACAATGAAACTGACGATTTCTTTGAAATGGAAAATAATTTTCGTGTTCTTCCCGCTGAAAGGATGTATTCTAGCGAGCCCCTTATCGTCGGAACTTGCCCGCAATCCGGTTTCTCGTCTGAAAGTTTGTTTGTTTGTGGAACTGATGATGATATGCTGTATTAGAGATTATTATTATTATTATTATTATTTATTAGTTTTAATTGTATACAAAATATACTGAACATTAACATACATTTTGACTTTGTACAGTATAATGATTTCTGTTATTACTTTTTAAAAATATAATCTAAAATAACACAGAGTATGTTATATGTTTAGACACTGCATGATATACAGCAATTAATATTTACTGATTATAAAATATGACACCAAAGTATGTTAGTTTATCTAGATAATATTTTTATTGTCATGACACATTATACGTCTTAACTAATCTTTGCTAATGATAAAGTATGACAGCAAAACATCTTTGTATATCAAGTATCATTTTATTGTGATGTCATTACATATAACATCAACATTGTTTGAGTTATGGGTTGAATGAAAGTGGTTGTTTGAGTTATGGGTTGAATGAAGGTGGTTGTTTGAGTTATGGGTTGAATGAAAGTAGCTGACTGGTTGAAATGTTTATAGATTGTGTGGTTGAACGAATGTTCTGTCCACTGACGATGTACTACTACTGGATAAAGTGTAGCTATCTATCTGTCTATTTATTTGCTACTGCATGGCTGAATACGAATTTGGAATGATTAATTGACTCTGACTGAAACGTTAAATGGCTGAAATGATAATAAGAACTGAGCGGTCAAATACTGTATAGCTGGTCTCCGTGGTTTGTAAATATTAAGTCAATTAAAAGGTTTTTGTTTTAATGGCATTTATTATTCTTATCTTTATTTCATATTCATATGGTTATGATAAACAAAACAAAAAACAAAAAAAAAACACAGTGTCAATATTATTATTTAGAACGTTATTTGAAACAAAAAATAGAAGAACAGTTGGTAGATCTAAACTGCAAGATAGCGCACATAGATTTTAAAAAACATGTAACTAGAACACATATATATCGTCATCGTAATCAGACTAGTGTTTAATTCCGAATTTTAGCATCTCCTCCATTGCTGAATTTGACAGGCGATTTATCACCGAGTTGAAACTAACATTGTTTTCGATTGGTTGAAACTAACACTGTTTTCGATTGGTTGAAATTAACACTGTTTTCGACTGGTTATAATTTAAATCTACGTGTAAGCAGGTAACGAATGATGGTTTCATTGTCATCGTCACTAATCTGAGTAACAGTAATCTTCGTGCGCTTCAGTAAATACTAAACGATTTCTCTGCCACCTGTTGTCACTGGTACTAGAAAATCCTCTGAGGTTAACGTAAAGGATACACGAGCAAGCGCTGCGCTCGAAGACCAGCAGCTATCTCTCATCTACAGAAATATTTAATATTATTTTAAACTATCGCCAGCCACATAATTTTAACAGCAATGGAATCTGCGTGAGTGTTGTTATTTAATATTTATCGATTAAATCATTTTAATTCATTATCACGATGAACATTAAAAAGTATAAATTTGTTTTCGTCAGACACACACATATATGCATATGTGTTTGCAAGTGTATAAGTACTTTTTAATAATTTTATAATATATATATATACAATTTCTCTTTCTATTATAGTTTTTATTATTGCATTAAAATATAAAAGCATGGTTATGTAAGGGCAAACTACATCTGTTGCACGAACTGACATGAACAATATATATATGTATATATACACAGAGAGAGAGATAGATAGATAGATAGACGGATGGATAGATAGATTGATATAGATCATATAATTTAAAAAAGGAAAAAGCAGCTATTATTATCATTTTCAGTTATAAAAACAAATTTATAAACTGAACATTCTAAATGATATTTCTATTATTTCAGTGATAAAAGCACACCAATAAAATCTGAGAATTTACTAAAACTCCTAGATTAAGCAGTAACATATGTATTGTATAATTAAAACTTCGAATATAATTAATAGATAAAATGACAACCTCGCTCATTTTCTCTAAAAATTATCCCTCGTCCTTGTCTTTCTCTTCTCTCACTCTCGTCTCTCTCTCTCTTCTCTCATCCTTATCTTTCTCTTCACTCTCTTCTCTCACCCTTGTCTTTCTCTTCTCTCTCTTCTCTCACCCTTGTCTTTCTCTTCTCTTCTCTCACCCTTATCTTTCTCTTCACCCTCTTCTCTCACCCGTGTCTTTCTCTTCACTCTCTTCTCTCACCCTTATCTTTCTCTTCACTCTCTTCTCTCACCCTTGTCTTTCTCTTCACTCTCTTCTCTCATCCTTATCTTTCTCTTCTCTCTTCTCTCATCCTTACCTTTCTCTTCACTCTCTTCTCTCACACTTATCTTTCTCTTCACTCTCTTCTCTCTTCTCTCATCCTTATCTTTCTCTTCACTCTCTTCTCTCATCATTATCTTTCTTTTCACTCTCTTCTCTCACACTTGTCTTTCTCTTCACTCTCTTCTCTCACCGTGTCTTTCTCTTTCTCTCTTCTCTTCTCTTATCTCTTTCTCTTCTCTCTCTTCTTCTCCCTTGTCTTTCTCTTCTCTCTTCTTCTCTCATCCTTATCTTTCTCTTCTCTCTTCTCTCATCTTATCTTTCTCTTGTCTTTCTCTTCTTCTCTTCTCTCGTTATCTTTTCTTCTCTCTCTTCTCGCATCCTTATCTTTTTTTCTTCTCTTCTCTATCTCTTCTCGTCTTTCTCTTTTCTCTCTTCTCTCTCCCCTTGTCTTTCTCTTCTCTCTTCTTTCTCTCTCATTCTTGTCTTTCTTCTTCTCTCTCTTCTCATCCTTATCTTTCTCTTCTCTCTCTTTCTCACCCGTGTCTTTCTCTTCTCTCTCTTCTCTCACCCGTGTCTTTCTCTTCTCTCTCTTCTCGCATCCTTATCTTTCTCTTCACTCTCTTCTCTCATCCTTCTCTTTCTTTTCTCTCTTCTCTCTCCCCTCATCTTTTCTCTTCTCTCTTCTCTCACCCTTGTCTTTCTCTTCTCTCTCTTCTCTCACCCGTGTCTTTCTCTTCTCTCTCTTCTCTCACCCGTGTCTTTCTCTTCTCTCTCTTCTCTCATCCTTATCTTTCTCTTCTCTCTCTTCTCTCACCCGTGTCTTTCTCTTCTCTCTCTTCTCTCACCCGTGTCTTTCTCTTCTCTCTCTTCTCGCATCCTTATCTTTCTCTTCTCTCTCTTCTCTCACCCGTGTCTTTCTCTTCTCTCTCTTCTCTCACCCGTGTCTTTCTCTTCTCTCTCTTCTCGCATCCTTATCTTTCTCTTTTCTATTTTCTCTTACCCGTGTCTTTCTCTTCACTCTCTTCTCTCACCAGTGTCTTTCTCTTTTCTCTTTTCTCTCACTCGTGTCTTTCTCTTCTCTCTCTTCTCGCATCCTTATCTTTCTCTTCACTCTCTTCCCTCACCCTTGTCTTTCTCTTCACTCTCTTCCCTCATCTTTATCTTTCTCTTCACTCTGTTCTCTCACACTTGTCTTTCTCTTCTCTCTCTTCTCGCATCCTTATCTTTCTCTTCAGTCTCTTCTCTCACCCGTGTCTTTCTCTTCACTCTCTCTCTTCTCACTCCTTGTCTTTCTCTTCTCTCTTTTCTCATCCTTGTCTTTCTTTTCACTCTCTTTCTCTCACCCTTGTCTTTCTCTTCTCTTCTTTCTATTCTCTCTCACCTTGTCTTTCTCTTCCTCTCTTCTCTCATCCCTTGTCTTTCTCTTCTCTCTTCTCTCTCATCCTTTGTCTTTCTCTTCCACTCTCTTCTCTCCTCCTTGTCTTTCTCTTCTCTCTTTTTCTCATCCTTATCTTTCTCTTTCAGTCTCTTCTCTTTCTCATCCTTCTCTTTCTGTCTTTCTCTTCACTATCTTCTCTCACCCTTGTCTTTCTCTTCTCTCTCTTTTCGCATCCCTTGTCTTTCTCTTCTCTCTCTTCTCTCACCCTTGTCTTTCTCTTTCTCTCTCTTCTCTCTCCTTATCTTTTTCTCTTCCTCTCTTCTCTCATCCTTCTCTTTCTTTTCCTCTCTTCTCTCCTTGTCTTTCTTTCTCTCTTCTCTCTCTTCTCTCTTGTCTTTTTTTTTCTCTCTCTTCTCTCCTTTTGTCTTTCTCTTCCTCTCTTCTCTCACTCCTTCTTTCTCTTCTGTATTTTCTCACTCATTATCTTTCTCTTCCTCTCTTCTCTCATTTATCTTTCTCTTCTCTCTCTTCTCTCATCCTTGTCTTTCTCTTCTCTCTCTTCTCTCACCCTTGTCTTTCTCTTCTCTCTCTTCTCTCACCCTTGTCTTTCTCTTCTCTCTCTTCTCTCACCCTTGTCTTTCTTTCTCTATCTTTCATCCTTGTCTTTCTCTTCTCTCTCTTTTCTCACCCTTGTCTTTCTCTTCTCTCTCTTCTCTCCTTGTCTTTCTCTTCTTCTCTCTCTTCTCACCCTTCTTTCTTTCTTTCTCTCTATTTCTCACCCTTGTCTTTCTCTTCTCTCTATTTCTCATCCTTGTCTTTCTCTTCTTCTCTCTTCTCTTTCCTTATCTTTCTCTTCTCTCTTTTTCTCTTTGTCTTTCTCTTCTCTCTCTTCTCTTTCTTTCTTTTCTTTCTTCTCTCACCCTTGTCTTTCTCTTTTCTCTCTTCTCTCACCCTTATCTTTCTCTTCACTCTCTTCTCTCAGACTTGTCTTTCTCTTCTCTCTCTTCTCTCACCCTTGTCTTTCTCTTCTCTCTCTTCTCTCATCCCTTGTCTTTCTCTTCTCTCTCTTCTCTCACCCGTGTCTTTCTCTTCTCTCTCTTCTCTCATCCTTATCTTTCTCTTCTCTCTCTTCTCTCATCCTTATCTTTCTCTTCTCTCTCTTCTCTCACCCTTGTCTTTCTCTTCTCTCTCTTCTCTCATCACCCTTGTCTTTCTCTTCTTCTCTCTTCTCTCACCCTTGTCTTTCTCTTTCTCTCTTCTCTCATCCTTGTCTTTCTCTTCTCTCTCTTCTCTCATCCTTGTCTTTCTCTTCTCTCTCTTCTCTCATCCTTGTCTTTCTCTTCTCTCTCTTTTTCTCACCCCTTGTCTTTCTCTTTCTCTCTGTCTTTCTCTTCCTTATTCTTCTCATCCTTTCTTTCTCTTCTCTCTTCTCTCATTGTCTTTCTCTTTCTCTCTGTTCTTCTCATCCTTGTCTTTCTCTTCTCTCTCTCTTCTCTCACCCTTGTCTTTCTCTTCTCTCTCTTTTTCTCATCCTTGTCTTTCTCTTTCTCTATTTCTCTTCCTTGTCTTTCTCTTTCTCTATTTCTCATCCTTGTCTTTCTCTTCCTCTTCTTCTCTTTTCTCTTCCTTCTCTTTCTCTTCTGTCTTTTCTCATCCCTTGTCTTTCTCTTCACTCTCTTCTCTCATCTTTCTCTTGTCTTTCTCTTCATCCTTGTCTTTCTCCTTCTCTATTTTCTTCCTTGTCTTTCTCTTCTTTTCTCTCTATTTTCTCATCCTTGTCTTTCTCTTTTCTATTTCTCTCATCCTTGTCTTTCTCTTCCTCTCTTTTTTCTCATCCTTGTCTTTCTCTTCTCTCTTCTCTCTCTTGTCTTTCTCTTTCTCTTTTCTCCCTTGTCTTTCTCTTCTTCTTTTCTCATCCCTTGTCTTTCTCTTCTCTCTTTCTTTTCTCCTTGTCTTTCTCTTCACTCTCTATTCTTCTCTCATCCTTGTCTTTCTTTTCTCTCTTCTCACCTTTCTCTTTTTCTTCTCTCTCTTCTCTCATCCTTATCTTTCTCTTCTCTTTTCTCTCACCCTTGTCTTTCTCTTCACTCTCTCTCTCCTCCCACCCTTTCTCTTCTCTCCTTATCTTTCTTTCTTCTCTCTTCTCTTGTCTTTCTCTTCTCTCTCTTCTCACCCTTGTCTTTCTCTTCTCTCTATTTTCTCTCCTTCTCTTTCTCTTCACTCTCTATTTTTCTTCTCCTTGTCTTTCTCTTCTCTCTCTTTTCTCATCCTTATCTTTCTTTCTCTCTCTTCTCTCCCTTGTCTTGTCTTTCTCTTTTTCTCTCTTCTCTTTCCTTATCTTTCTCTTCTCTCTTTTCTCACATTTGTCTTTTCTTTCTCTATTTTTCATCCTTGTCTTTCTCTTCCTTCTATTTTCTTCATCCTTGTCTTTCTCTTCCTCTCTTTTCTCATCCTTGTCTTTCTCTTCTCTCTTTTCTCACCCTTGTCTTTCTCTTCTCTCTATTTTTCATCCTTGTCTTTCTCTTCACTCTCTATTTTCTCATCCTTGTCTTTCTCTTCCTCTCTATTTCTCTTATCCTTGTCTTTTCTCTTCTCTCATCCTTGTCTTTCTCTTTCTCTTTGTCTTTCTTTCCTTGTCTTTCTCTTCACTCTATTTTCTCATCCTTGTCTTTCTCTTCCCTCTCTATTTTCTCACCCTTGTCTTTCTCTTCTCTCTATTTTTATCACCCTTGTCTTTCTCTTCACTCTCTCTATTTCTCATCCTTGTCTTTCTCTTCTCTCTTTTCTCATCCTTATTCTCTTCTTTGTCTTTCTCTTCTCTTTTCTCATCCTTGTCTTTCTCTTCTCTCTCTTTTCTCATCCTTGTCTTTCTTCTCTTCTCTTTCTCTTCTCTATTTTCCTTGTCTTTCTCTTCTCTCTCTTTTCTCACCCTTGTCTTTCTCTTCTCTTTTCTCATTTTCTCCTTGTCTTTCTCTTCTCTCTATTTCTCATCCTTGTCTTTCTCTTCTCTATTTTTTCTCATCCTTGTCTTTCTCTTTTCTCTCTATTTTTCATCCCTTGTCTTTCTCTTCTTCTCTATTTTCTCATCCTTGTCTTTCTCTTCTCTCTCTATTTTTCTCTTTCTCTTTCTCTTCTTTCTTTCTCACCCTTGTCTTTTCTCTTTCACTCTCTTTTCTCATCCTTGTCTTTCTCTTCTCTTTCTCTCCTTGTCTTTCTCTTTCTCTCTATTTTCTCATCCTTGTCTTTCTCTTCTCTCTCTTTTTCTCATCCTTGTCTTTCTCTTCTTCTCTGTCTTTTTCTCTATTTTCTCACCCTTGTCTTTCTCTTCTCTCTATTTCTCATCCTTGTCTTTCTCTTCACTGTCTATTTTTCTCCTTGTCTTTCTCTTGTCTCTTCCTTGTCTTTCTCTTATTTTCTCATCCTTGTCTTTCTCTTCTCTCTCTATTTTCTCATCCTTGTCTTTCTCTTCTCTCTATTTTCTCATCCTTGTCTTTCTCTTCTTTCTATTTTCTCTTCCCTTTCTCTTTTCATCTTTCTCTTCCTCTCTATTTTCATCCTTGTCTTTCTCTTCTCTCTTTTTCTTGTCCTTGTCTTTCTTGTCTTCCTCTCTATTTTCTCATCCTTGTCTTTTCTCTTCTGTTTTTCTCATCCTTGTCTTTCTCTTCTCTCTATTTTCTCATCCTTGTCTTTCTCTTCACTCTTTTCTTCCTTGTCTTTCTCTTCTCTCTATTTTCTCACCCCTTGTCTTTCTCTTCTCTCTATTCTCTCATCCTTGTCTTTCTCTTTCTCTCTATTTTCTCATCCTTGTCTTTCTCTTCTCTCTATTTTCTCATCCTTGTCTTTCTCTTCACTCTCTATTTTCTCATCCTTGTCTTTCTCTTCTTTTCTCACCCCCTTGTCTTTCTCTTCCTCTGTCTTTCCTTGTCTTTCTCTCTCTATTTTCTCATCCTTGTCTTTCTCTTCTCTTGTCTCTTTTCTTGTCATCCTTGTCTTTCTCTTCTCTCTGTTTCTTACCCTTGTCTTTTCTCTTCTCTCTATTTTCTTCCTCTTTATCTTTTCTTTCCTTCTCTTTTTCTCTTCTCTATTTTCTCACCCTTGTCTTTCTCTTCACTCTCTATTTTCTCACCCTTGTCTTTTCTTCTCTGTTTTTCTCACCCTTGTCTTTCTCTTCACTCTATTTTCTCATCCTTGTCTTTCTCTTCACTCTCTATTTTCTCATCCTTGTCTTTCTCTTCACTCTCTATTTTCTCATCCTTGTCTTTCTCTTCTCTCTATTTTCTCATCCTTGTCTTTCTCTTCTCTCTATTTTCTCATCCTTGTCTTTCTCTTCTCTCTTTTTTCTTGTCTCCTTGTCTCTTCTCTTTTCTCTTTTTCATCCTTGTCTTTCTCTTCACTCTTCTCTCATCCTTGTCTTTCTCTCTTCTCTCTATTTTTCATCCTTGTCTTTCTCTTCTCTCTTTCTCATCCTTGTCTTTCTCTTCTCTCTATTCTCTTATCCTTGTCTTTCTCTTCTCTCTATTTTCTCATCCTTGTCTTTCTCTTTTCTCTTTTTCACTCTTTGTCTTTCTCTTCTTTCTCTTTCTATTTTCTCTCCTTGTCTTTCTCTTCCTCTCTCTTTTCTCATCCTTGTCTTTCTCTTCTCTCTCTCTTCTCTTGTCTTTCTCTTTTCTTTTCATCCTTGTCTTTCTCTTTCTCTCTATTTTCTCATCCTTGTCTTTCTCTTCTCTCTATTTTCTCATCCTTGTCTTTCTCTTCACTCTCTATTTTCTCACCCTTGTCTTTTCTCTTCTCTCATCCTTGTCTTTCTCTTCACTCTCTATTTTTTTCATCCTTGTCTTTCTCTTCTTTCTTCTCTCATCCTTGTCTTTCTCTTAACTCTCTATTTCTTATCCTTGTCTTTCTCTTCTCTCTTTTTTCTCCCTTGTCTTTCTCTTAACTCTCTATTCTCTTATCCTTGTCTTTCTCTTCTCTTTTCTTTCCTTTTCTTTCTCTTTTCTCATCTCTTTTTCTTTCTCTTCACTCTCTCTTTTCTTACCCTTGTCTTTCTCTTCTCTCTTCTCTTTCTTCCTCGTCCTTGTCTTCCTTCTCTCTCCTTCTCTCATTCTTGTCTTTCTCTTCTCTCTATTCGTTCACCGTTGTCTTTCTCTTTCCCTCTCTCTTTTCTCTGTCTTACTCAATTTTCTGTTCCTTGCCTCAATCTTTTCTCACATTGCGTATATCTCACTTATTTTTTTCTTTCTCTCTCACATGAATATTACCATCCTTTGAAAAAAGTGTATCTGTCTGTCTGTCTTTCTGTCTGACTATCTGTCTGTCTTTCTGTCTGACTATCTGTCCGTCTATCTATTAACTTTTAATTCATTTTGTTATATTTTCCAAACGTTATCTTTCCTGTTATCCCGTTCAGCTCGTGTTGATATACGTTTGTTGTGTTTCACTAAAAACTAAACCAAAACACACATTGTATTCTTTTCATTAAAACAAAATATAAATGAAACCTTTTTAAGGTTTACGTTAAAACAAGATAAAAATAAAAATTGTGTTGTTTTCATTAAAAACAAAATACAAATTAAACATTGAATTTTTCATTAAAAACAAAACACAAATTAAAACATTGTCGGCATTCAGTTAGAAGTTACATATCTTCTGAGTTATTTGTGATGTTACGTGTTACACTGCATGAACGTTTAGAAATGAATATACCTGTATTTCTTACAGGACGAAGGTATAAATTTATTTTTCTTTTTATGTTATTCTGAAATGATTGCATTTTTCTACGTAGGCAAGCGCCGCAGTATTTTGTTTAGATCTAAATTAAACTCTATTACATTATGTTATTTATTTCGTCTATCAGAGTTAAATACATTTTAAATTAAAAAATAAATAATAGTACTGTGTATATGTATATCCCGGTAAAGTATTATTATTATGATTATTAGAATTATGATTATTATGTTTTCTCTTCTTCTTCTTTATCTTCGTCTCATTAGTAAATTATTAAATTATTTATTTATCATGAAACACTTTTTGAAATTATTATTTAATCATTTTCTGAACCAATTATGTATGTAGGATAGGAACATGCAACCAAAATACTTTTTAACTTTTATGATTTAAATTTAGAACCAACAAACTGACTACTAGATCCGCCCCGATTCCTTGACGTTAGCTGTATCTACATTTATCTGCTTGCTACTTTAAAAAAATCAGTATAGAGCTTCATGGAAAATAATTCGCATAATTTAAATTTTCTGCAGTTGTTACAATGGGTTTATTTCTTAAAAGCAAATAAAACTTAAATTTCATTGTTAAATTTATTAACCTTTGTAAAATTAAACCTTTGCGAAGTGAATTCAGTACTTAGTCATGTCAAAAACCGGCTATCTTTCATCTGACGTCGGATCGAACTTAATTACGTAACTGATAAAGAAAACAACAACACCTAGATGTTAATGTAAAAGGTTGAATAAAAACAGGATTTTAAAAGAGCCTTATTTATTTATTTATTTATTTATTTATTTATTTATTTATTTATTTAGTTAATTAGTTAGTTAGTTTTTTTGTTTTGTTTTTATTTTTAAAAATATTCTATTCAGTTGTGTAAATTCTCGATGATTTTTTATTTTATTTTTTTTTTTTTTTTTTTGAGAGAAAAAAAAAATTAATGAAAGGTATGATATATCTATAGAATGTGTATGTGACATGTATTTCCAAATCGATCTTGTAACATGTGTAGTGTAGGCGTTTTTATAGTACAATTTGAAATTTCCTTTATTGCAAAATGCGCTGACTTTCAGTTCACAGAATCAAACAGATATATAATGATTCTGCAAGGCTAAATCACAAAACAAAACCGTAAAATCAGAATTATCCTAAATTAGAATTTTGAAGGTCATTTTGTACTTTAAAACTGGTTTATTGTTATTGTTGCTGTTATCATGATTTTGTTTGTGAATGTGATGATAATTATCATTAATATTATTAGCATTAACAGAAATAGTAATAGCAATAGCAGTAGTAGCAGTACACTAGTAATGCTAGTATTGATGATGATGTAGTATAATTATATTACTACTTCTACCTCTACTACTGTTACTACTACCAGGGCGCCAAATTTCAAAAAGTATGGCCTTTTTGTTCTATACATTATAAACAGAACCACTATTAATAATTTATTTCACATAAAAAATGTGCTCGTAGTTCGATAAAGTGGACGTTTCGGCTTCCCTTAGTTTCATGACTCAGTTTCATTAAAACTGATGGTGTCCATTCGGATCATCTCGGCCGAATTCGTGGACAAATCCGAACATTCCCAAATGTTTTCTGTAGTCTTTGAAACGATTTTTGTTGGACTGGTTATTTAAAATGCGTTTGATAAAGACAGATTTCAATATCATATGTTGGTATATTT